>JAPPVO010000024.1:106850366-107052942 GCA_030407325.1 Camellia japonica | reverse complement strand
TTATAGACTTTGCTTGGCACAATCCTAGTAGGATTCAACTCTCCCTATGAGATTCCTCCTACGAATCACACACCCTACTCACTACCAACCAAGTGAGATGGTTGGCACAATCCCAGTAGAACTCTAACTCTCCCTTAGCAGAGTCTTACTAGGAGTCTCATGTCCGAGGATAATACTTACCCTTAGAACACCCTCATCACTGCAAGCCAAGTGAGATGGCCACCCCCTTTACCTTGGCTGACACCTTACCTCGGCTGACCCTTTTACTTCGGCTGACATGCGGTCAAGTTATTTCGGCTCTTCTCAACTAAGTAATGGAATAGAAGCATCGATGCGAGCTACACTAGCTCGGCTCTCCATCTTACCAAACACCTCGGCCAACCCTTGGGCCTAGTACTAGGTAGCTCGGTCAAAGCTTTGCCCAGTTTGGTACTTAGATAAAAAGGGACTGAGCTATTCGACGTCCACACTCCGGCCCTTTAGTTCGGCCCATAACAGAAATCAAAGGATCGTGGCTCGGCCCAATTTTTCGTTATAAATTACCCTCTCACTTATAACTAATTTAATCTATCTATTACCTATCTATATTATATATCCACTATTATATAAGTAAAATTGTTTGTTAGGCCTTTGATCTCTAAAATTCAAACTCCAATTCATAATTTTTTTAATTTATAAACTATAAAATAACGTGGCATGTTATCATTGGTTGTTCAACTTTAAATTTTAATTGATCCTTAATTACTATGAAACTTTTAAATTTATTAATTATAAACTATAAATAGTATCTATTATCAATACTATATATATATCTATAATTTTAAATTTATTTTTTTTTTATAGAAAGTCAAAAAAAAAAAAAAAAGCCATTCCATACTTGACATTAAATTTAAAAAACTTTTAAAAATCCAAATATAATTTTAGTCAAAAAAATTTTCCAATTATAACTTTAATCTAAAATTTGAAGCGAAAATTGTTGAAAAGTCTAATTTAATGAGGGTGTAAGTATTAGGTCCAATGAATATTTTTGTTGGTGAGAGGTTTACCATTTGTGAAATAGTTTAGTAAGAAAGAATCATTTTGTGTTTTGAAAGACATTTTATTTCTAATTTTACCCCTTAGTTATCTATTGAATTTTTTTGACTATCTGTTTATTTTTTTTGACAATCTATTCAAATATTTTTTTATTTATTAATTTTTTAACTATCTGTTCAATTTTTTCGTCTTATTTGTTCAAATATCTGTCAAATTTTATTATCTGTTCAATTTTTTTTCTTGAATTTTATTTGTTCATATTTTTATTTTTTATTTTTATTTTTATTTGTTGAAATACCAAGCCAAACCAAATCATATCTGTTCAAATCCACAAACCCACTATTTATTCAAATCCAAAACCTACTAGCTATTCAATATGAGCCTTTACCAGATTTGAGCTCAAATCTTAAATATATATAGACACAAACATACTCTATCTGTCTCTCTCTCTCTGCATTTTTATGATTTGTTTAAATTCAACATAAATTTGTTCAAATTCATACACAAATTTGTTCAAATTCACACATAAATATTATCTATTTGTTCTATCTGTTCATCAACATCAACATCAACAACAACAACAACAATCATTAACATCAACAACTACAAAAAAGAAAAAAGAAGATCTGAAATAGATCTATCATAGATCCACAATATCAGATCTCTTCGTACAAATCGGTCAACATCATGTGAAGATCGATGATCTGCAAAAGAAAAGTTTGGTTAGGGCAACCAACATTTCAATAAAGAATTTGCATTTACGCATACATAGAGAGAGAAAGAGAAAGAGAGACCTTGAGGTTAGTGAGAGTGGCAGAATAAGTATATCGGGAGAGTAAAAAAAGCATTTGAGCATCCTTGGTCGTCAATGACTTTTCTATTTCCAACATTTCTTCTCGTCTTTGGATCTCTTTATCTCGTTCTTTGTCGCCAAAATTCGGAATCTGCTGCCGAGTTCGCAAATCTCGAAGAAGACAGTGGCGGCAAAGCAAAGAGTGATGGAGGCGAGACAATGACGATGACCTAGATAAGTGGTCAGTCAGCGACAATTGAGGTGATGAGAAGAAAGAGCAAGAGGGTTTGGATTACTAGATCTGGAGATGGAAGAGAAGAGAGAGAAGAAACGGGGTATGCAATGTATATATCCATATGGGTATTTTGTCTAAGCGTATTTTAGAGGATAAATTTTTAGCCAAACAAAATTTAAATTTAGATTTATGGATCGAGTGTCCAAATTTAAGCATATTTACTTTATAATATTAATCAAAATTTATTTATTTAAGGGCAAATTACCAACACCCCCTCGAGATTTGACTAAAATACAGATTCTCCTTGAGATTTGAGAAATTATATCCCGTTCCCTGAAATTTATATTTACATAACAAATTACCCCATTGAGGTTTATATTTGCATAACAAATTGCCCTCTAATTTGTTATGCAAATATAACCCTCAGGGGACAATTTGTAATTTCCCAAACCTTAGGGGGGGAATTCGTATTTTAGTCAAACCTTGAGGGGGGTGTTGGTAATTTGCCCTTATTTATTTATTTATTTTGAAAATTAAAATATACATGTGACACAAAATACATCTAGCCATATCAACTTAAAATAAAAACTATATATAGAATTTCAAAACAATAATTTTAGGCTCCATTTGGTTTAGTTGTTTAAGAGTTTTGTAATTTTTTGAAAAGAGTTTTGAAATGATTTTATAGGAAATATTACAAAGACTAATAGGTCTAAATGTTTCACACTCTCAAGGTTATCAATTTTTGGGATCAAAGCAATAAGAGTTCTATTCACATCTCTGAGAATGTGGTTATAAACAAAATACTTTTTTAACAAAATCACACACAGAAGCACCAACAATGGACCAATAAGTATGGTAAAACACAGCCTAGAACCCATCCCTCCCAAAAGCTTTAAAGGCATTAATAGTCTTAACAGCTCTCACACTTCCTCATTGGTAATGTCATTAGTAAGGGCAGCATTGTCCTCCTGGGTTAGCTTGCAGCTCACTAGGTCCAACCAGTAGAAAGAAGAGAAGGGGTATAGCCAAAAAGATTGACAAAGTAATTGGTGATCAACTCTCTCAGTTGGTCAGGTTGATCCACCCACACCCCATTCTCATTCTTGAGAATCTCAATCTTTCTCCTTCTCCTTTTAGCCGAAGTAGTAAGGTGAAAGTATTTAGTATTTCCAGTGTAACCAAAAAAAAAGAAAAGAAAAGAGTTTTGAAAATTGAAAATTTTGTGTTTGGTTGTAAGTTTTGAAAATAAATTTTTAAATTGTATATTTTGAAAGTAATTTTTAAAAATTTGCAAATTGAAAACTTGTTGGGTGAGAGGAGTTTTCAAAACTACTTTTCCCAAAGCGTTTTTTTGGGTCTTGTATTTTTTTTTTTTAGTAGTCAAACATTTTATAATATTATAGTTAATTTTATTTACTTATTTTACATACATAATCTAAATGTACTTCATTTTTTTCCATTTTTTTTTTAGTTTTTTGAAAAAAAATATTTTTAATTTTTTATCTTTTTGAAAAAAATATTGTTTATTTTTTGAAAAAAATTCTTTTATTTATTTTGTAGTTTAATAAAAAATAATTTTATTATGTCAATATTATTATTTTAAAAAATTATTTATTTTTATTATTTTTTAAAATATAATTTATTTTAAAGAAATTATTGATTTTTTTAATTTAAAAAAAAATTGGATCGCCCATATATATCTAAATCATAACAAATTATTTGGTCAATACTTAAAAGAATAACAAAATATTTTTTCTGAAAACATAAAAAAAATAAAAATATTTTTTTTAAAAAATAATAAAATATTTTTTCAAAAAATAAAATATAATTTGAAAGAATAATAAAATAAAAAAAAAATTTTGGGAAATTTTTAAAAAATAGAAAAAAATATTTTAACATAACATCAAATCGTACAAAAGAGTTTTAAAATTAATTTTGGAAGATAAGTTTTTGAAAGGAGTTTTGACAATTGAAAACTTGTTTGATTATAAGTTTTGAAAATCTATAACCAAACGGATTTTGGAATTTTGACTGTCAAATTGCGATTCAAAAACTAAACCAAATGGTACTTTAACATTTCTTAAGCTACAGCCAAATTAAAAAGGAAAGTCCAAGGTTGCGTTTGGTAGTAGAGTTTTTTAATATGATTGAGAATAGAGTTGTATTTTGAGTTTGTGAGTTTTGAAATATGATTTGAGTGTGGAAAGTTTGTTTGGTAAATGAGTTTTGAAAAGAGTTTTGAATTGAGTGGGAAATTTTTGATGTGACATATGATATTTGATACAAAAACTTACAACTCATAACTAAACACACAACTCAAAATTCTATTAAAGTTCATAAATTTTTTTTAAAAAATTTGAAAAAATATTTTTTATTGAGTATATAAAAATTAACAGTGTCAATTGAAAATAAAAATAATTGTTCGATCAACCGGCCGGACGACCAGTTAGTCCAAAATTTCCCGCCTTCGATCACATTTTCAAAAGTGAGTGTGGAATTAATTTTTAAAATCATAAACAAACACCATGTTCAAATCAAGTTCTGGAACTAACATTCCAGAGTTTTACCAAACAGAGCCCAAGTGAATTTTTACGCATATATAATTTGAAAATATTTGTATGAAAAATTTAAATGAAAATATATTATTTTATAAAAAATTATAAAATTCAAGTACTCATCTTGAATTTAAAAGCCTTATTTGTCATAACCTCAAAAAGTAAAAAAGTTAATATCCTATTTAAGTCACATCATATTTTAAGTTATATCACCTCTCTATCACATCACTTCAAAACTCAGTTCATACCTAATTCATATTTCATAAAAAGTCAAAAGTACACTTATTAGATCATTCAAGCATTGACCAAGTTCTAAGCTAAAAGCATACCATGGATTAACCCGATTTGAATTTTAATATTGATAGTATAGATTCAAACATTCATTTTTTTATTAAAAAAAAAAAATAGTTTAAACTTAGGTAATCTTATATATATATATATAAATTTTGTTTTTAATTAAATTCAGAATAAATATAAAAATAATATACAGTCCACTTTCTACCCTATTTTCTAGACCCAAATGATATGTAAGTAATATGATTAATTAATGATTAGAGAATTATGAGATAGAGTGTTATCTTTAATATCTAATCGATTGTTACATTATTATATTTGAAAATTGGATCTAATTTTTTTTGTGTGTCTTAAATAGTAATACTTATAAATTTATTGATGTATTGTTTAAATCCGTGCATAACACGGATTATATATTAGTATTTTTATATATATTTTTTAGATTTGGTTGCATTTATAATATTAAAAGGTTAAAATATAGTATAACTATAAATGAGGAGTTAAAAGTAGTATGAGTAATGTTAGAGGACCCACACATTGGTCTATAAATTTGCTTATAATGATATGACAAGAAAATGGAATCTTAATCATTAGAGCATCTCCAATGGTTTACATTTTTTATTATTTATCAAATCTGAATAAAAAAAAAAAGGCGAGTTTCTCAATCTGATATCAGCCACTCCAACGGTTGCACTGTAACTTTCATCAAAACGGTGGACGTTTGGGGAGACGATCGGCCAATTGACCAAACAAGGAAAATGATTTTTTTTTTCCACACTCAGAAGCATCACTTGATTTCAAATTTTCATGATTTTTGTAAGGGTAAAATGTGGTTTTGGTTAGAAACATAACATCTTCGGCATTTAGATCCAACCAAAACCCCTGATGTTGTTTTCAGAATGTTTTCGTATTTTTCAAGTTTTATTCCTCTCTGCTTGTCACTACTCTGTCTGTTTTGAGAATTGGAATTGAAATCAAAACCAGATGAGAAAAGAGTGAGTTAATAATTTTCACTCACACTTTGGAAATGTAATGAAAAGAAATGCAGCCCCTCAAACAATTTCAAAGAAATCAAATGGAAATACAACAATTTTCACTCACTTTTTCTCACTTTTGTTCCTTAAAAAAAAGATATTGAGGTGGTCGACCGGGGGGTGACCGAGGGGTCGACATCGCAGTGTAAAATTTTCACAAAATTTTATTTGAGGTGGTTATCTGGGAGAAACATTTGGGGATGTCCAGCCGATCGTCCGGGGGTCTACACTCAACGGCTATACACAGTAAATTGCTGAAAGGTGCAAAGAGATCTTTAGTTTGGTACAAATTTTGAGACGTTCTTAATTTGATACCGTTTTAGTGAAACCGTTGAAATACAAAAAAGTATATCTTTTTTACCAAATTTAAATTTGATGATAGATTTAGTGAACGATTGAAGATGGCCTTATATGTGTAATAAATGAAAAGTTAACATTTATCTTGATATATCATTATAAATAAAATTATATAAAATTATTTTAAAAATCTCAAACAATTATAAGAATTTTTTGAGTCCCGCAAACATTTTTCAAGTATTTGATAATAATTGAGAGAAAATTGGTGTGTGAATTGTTTTTTGGGGTTAGGTTTCCTCGAGTCCAATAGTTTCTTTGAAGTGTGCTATGAGCACACATTTTATTTTTTTCACATTACATCATTTTTTTATTTTTTAAAATATTTTTTCAAAAAATAAAAAAAACACCTATTTAAATCATTTCAAACCTCCTCCTAGATCACACACACGAACGAACGGAGGTAGAGAGAGAGAGAGAGAGAGAGAGAGAGAGTGTGAACGAGGGAGCTTGTCTGAAAGTCTCAGCAAAAGGGGTCGATTCTCCATGAATTGATCTCGAATTACGCAAGGTTTGAATCACTTCTCATTTAACTTCTGAAACCTTAAAAATGCTATGTTTGCACCTCTTGCTTTTGTACTCGTTCATGAAACCCTAGATTGTTGATTTGTTTGTATCTGCTTATGTTCTTGATGATATAACAATTGCTCCGTTTGGCTGCTTAGAAAACAAAGGAAAACAAAAAAAGAAAGAAATGGAATCTTGCAGCGTTGGAGTGAGTTCTTTTGTTTTCCAATTCCAATAAATTATCGGGCATCAAACGGAGAGTTCATTTAGTTGTTCATGTACGTACACATACACGTATGTTCGGCTCTATGTAGCTGTGTTCAGAAGCATCATAACGTCATAAATAAGGCTATTTACTCTTTTCGGGTGTAGAAAATAGAGAAATTAGACTTCTGACTTTTTTTTTTTTTGAAAGATCAAAAATTTATTTAATTTAACGTCAGACAATGCTATCTACTTTTTGGTTGTGTGTTTTATCTAGTGTCCCGATTTATTATGTCTTTGTTTAAGATTCTAGTGGGAGTGACCAGTAGAATTGAAAAACTGATGAGAGATTTTTTATGGGAAAGTTATGAGGAGGGGAAGAAATACCACTTGATTATTTTGGACCCGATTTCTCTTTGTAGCAGTAAGGGGGTCTTGATGTAGGAGTAAGGGGGTCTTGATGTAAGTAATATCGTGGCTTTTGACATGGCATTGCTTGGAAAGTAGTTGTGGAGATTTTTCATTGACAGGATTCTCTGTGGCATTGTGATATTCGGAATAAATATGGTCATCATGGTAATAGATGGGACTCTCTTGTGGTTAGACGTGGGAATTATAGATCCCCATGGAAATCTATTGCTCAAGTGGTTTATTCCTTTCAATGTCGGAAATGAGGAAAAGATTCGATTTTGGGAGGATGCATGGATAGTCTCTTTTAATCTGTTGTTCACTCGGTTGTATTGACTTTCTCAATCTCATAATGTTCTTATTGCTTTTATGGCTTCATCTCATTAGGTTTTGTTATCTTGGAATTTCAATATATATATATATTTGAAATTTAAGGACTATGGGTCCAATGATTTGGTTTATTTTTTCTCTCCTTGATGATTTTTCTTTTAGTAATGGAGTTGTTGATAGGAGAGTATGGACATGTAGTTTATCTTCTGTAAGTACTTCTTTGAAATGATTATTATTAATGTTCAAATGGTTTATCCTTATATGATGATTTGGAATGCATATGTGCGTCTTAAAATTAAAATCTTTGCATGGTCCATGGCTTTTCTAAAGGTCAATACTAATGACATGTTTAAGAGGAGGAGACCCAATTGTTTTTTACTTCCATGTTGGTGCCTTATGTGTAAGGGGAGTGAAGAAAACATAGATCATTTGTTCTTGCGTTGTTCTTTTGCTATAGCATTATGGCATTTTAGTTGGTGGAAATTGAATTTGTATGTTTTGTTCCATGTGTTCAGATGTTTATCATTAACTATAGATGTTTTGGTTCCACTAAGAGGACACAAGTTCTTTGGACTTGTGCTATTTCTGCAGTGATTTGAGTTATTTGGTTGGAAATGAATGCAAGACCACATTAAAAGCCACGTTATATATCTCTCTATCCAAACATTATGTCTCAAAGAAAAATTATGAGCAATAGCTAACAAAAATGACAAGCCTTTAAGCTCCCTATCATTTAAATTTCTAAAAAAAATTGAAATGCCAAAAAATAGGAGTCTCATGGGAACCAGCAATAGAAGCATTCTAAGACCGAGATAAGCAATAAAGACGTGAAAACAAATGATCAACAGTCATTCTCCAAAATGAATATACTTCCCATTTCCAATCATGAACCAAATGGAATATAAGAAATGATTAATATCTTGAGAAATTCACTTCCATGGGGATCTAGAATTTTCTGTATGAACCACATAAGAATCCCACACTTGCTTTTAATCGCAGATTTTCTAGAAAGCATCTTGTTTGTAGGGAATCTCCATAACCTGACAATACCTTGTTCTTATCAACACTATTTCCATTGACAAGATCCTCTTTGCCTTTTGGAAGTGAGACCACTTTCCAACTCAGCAAATGATCTTTTTTTATTGATCAACTACAAAAGAGAGATTTTATTAAAGAAAAGAAAATATTACAAAACGGGGAGGACTAGCAGTCCACCAAAAAGATACAAATAAAAAATCTGTCTTCACCCACAATCCACATGAAAACAAAAAGAAGTCCCTCATCAATTTTTCAATTCTATTAGAAATTGATAAAAATAAATATGGACACTAGAAAAGACTTACTGAACCAAAGTGTGCCCCTCTCTAAAAGTCAAAGTCATCTTCTAACCATCCAATCTTTTCTCGATCTTTACATTGTTAGGAATCCAAAAGTTAGCTCACATAGGATTGCCTCTTAAAGGTAGCCTTAAATACATAAAGAGGCATGGACTTGATGGGACAAACCTATCAATGTGGCCATCCTATTTAACCTATCTGTTGGAAAATTGATACCAATAATGGCACTCATTCAAATTCACCCAAGGCTGAAAGCCACATCAGAAACCCTCAATATGGTAAGCAAAATCATCAATGCTATTCTCATCACCAGAAGAGAAAAAGATGATGTCATTTGCAAACTGTATTTGAGAGACAAATATTACCCCTCCCTATTAGAGGTCATCGACCAAGCTTGACTCTTGAGCTTTATCAACCATTCTTGTTGAGACATCACCACTAAAATTGAATATGAAAGGAGATAAAGGATGCCCTTGTCTAGGGCTTGTAGAGGCCTTGAAAGTAGCATTGTCTTTTCATTAACTATAACACATAAATTACTCGTGGACAAACTACCATGAATCCACTTTCTCCACCTATCCAACTGTTTTGTGAGTATATGGGTAGTGGTTCTATTCGATGAGTTTGTGGGTAATTGTTGTGATAGGTGGTGGTGGTGGTGTTTCGGGTAGTGGTGACAGCGAGTTAAGGGTGGTGGTTTGATTTTTGATGGTAATGGTGGTCGTGATGGCATCAATGTGTCATGTGCAATTTGAATGAGTTGAATGGGGATGAAAGAGAAAGAAAAAGAGAAGAGGTGGTATTCTAGGGCAGAGGTCTTGGTTGTCATAGATGCTAGCGTTAGTGGTGTTCTGGGCAGGTTTGGTTGGTTGTGGTGGTGACGAAGATATGGGTGACACATGGGAGATGAAGAAGGTGAAGTGGGGTACTTTTGTTAGTATATTTAAATGCTAGGGAGGTAAGGTGCTAAAGGGGCAAACTATAAGGAAGAAAAAAGGATTTTTCCCTACATAATATAGTTATGACTTATTATTAATATTGCTTATGTTAAATTTATATTAACTTTATAGTTATTTTTAGTTGTTGACTTGCATAACTTATACTATAACTTGTTAAATATAATGTGTTAGTGTTGAAGTATTGAAGAAAAAAAATAGAATAAGAATAAAAATTTGGCAGAGAACTAGGCAAAATTCGACAGATGTTGTTTGTAAGAACAAACACATGGCTAACATAGTTATGGTTTGTGACATTAGAAAAAGAAAACTGTACACACATTGATTAAATGGAAAAAGTCACCAAACATAACTAAAGATAAAAAAGCAAACTATTAATACAAAGACAAATAATAAAATATCCCAAGTGAAACAAGGAAACCCTCTTAAGTCCTCCTAAATATAAGAAGACATGGATATTTTCAACTAGTATTCACATAGTTACTCAATAATGCACCACTCTCCTTTCGCTGTTTGCTAAATACTAGCAATTAATGTTGATTTGGCATGCAGTCGAAAGGAGAGGTGGATTATTTATTTGGTTTCCATAAATTATAGTAGAAAAGCTGCAGATGACTTTAAGGCTTTGATTGAGGAGGCTAAGTTGGTTATGGAGTGGGCCAACAAAAAAAATTGTGGTTCGAAATTGGAATGGTGTTGTTGTTGATAGGCATGTAGACGTGAGTTGTTCAGAGATGATGGCGACTAATAAGTTTAAGAGGGAGAAGATTTTTGTGAAGTTGTTAGATGGAAGTGAAGATGACACGTGGTGTTCAAGTGCTAAAAAAGTGTGAGCATGGGGTTGTTAGAGTTGACTTGGAAAGGAATTGTGTTTTGGTGAGGAATAAGGTGCAAGCTTTAGGCGTAAGTGGGTAAAGGTTTTGATAGGAATGAGTCAGTGGATTGGAGAGCGCCACATGTTTGGGGAGTTTGGGTGTAGAGGACTTGGGTATCCAGGCTGGGTATGGAGTATTGTACAAATTGGCGGGGTGAGGAGCTTAAAAGGTTGGATGGAGCCATATTTGGTTTAGTTTGCATTGAACTCCAAGTGCTGTTTGTAATTCTTTTAATTAGACTAGGCCCATAGGCCCATTGGTTGTTTTGAGGACTTTACTATCAGGACAGCTTGTGTCAGGTTTTGTACTAAAGTCCATCTTATATATGTTAAGGAGCCTATCCAGTGGCTAGTTCAATTTTAAAAGAGGGTTGTAGAGTGCACGATCTCTTACGTAGAGCATGATTCAACAAAAGGGGAAGGATCTACTAATTTTGTCCACAATTGAGGGAGCCAAGCTAGTTGCTAAGCATGATGTTGAAGGGTCAACACCAATCACTTCAGTGGATCAAAGTTTCCAAGCTTTGAAGGCTTATCTGTTTGATGGTTGTAGGTGGTGGGGTCTTCTTGAAGCATGGATAGTGGTGAGTCAGCGGAGCAATGGGTGGTGGGTTCTAATTGAATTAGAGAATTAATACACTAAGGGGATGGAGTGGGCTGAGGCTGCTGGTGATGAGGGGTCAAATGGAGTGGTTAATTTGGGGTGTGGAGCTGTGGCGGGGAAGTGTGAAGGTGGGGATTGGTGGTTTCAGACAGCTCTTAGTCCATGAAGTGTGAAGGGCTTAAGGTGCCGTTTCTAGAGTCTTGTTCCCTCTAGTTGTAATCAATCTTGATGATGGGGATTTTTCTGTTTAGTGTGGTGAAAGAAGGAAGTTGGGGGTTTGAGTTGGGATCTGATATAGGGTCATCTCAATGCGAATTTTCTATCGATGTAGGACTTTCAGATCATTGGTGAAGTAGAAAAGTTTACCATCACAAATGATAAGGGTGGAAGCTCAAGTGAACAAGTTGAGCAAGTGATTAAAAATAAGTTAATTACACTCCCCTTCAACTATTAGCGAATATCTATTTACCTCCCTTACCTTTGAAGTTGTACATGAGTTTAATGGTGAGGGGGTTAAATTGATATTTGCTAATGGTTGAGGGGGTTTGGGTGTAATTATCCCTTTTATGAAGAAGTTGGTTGAAGTAGACAAAATAATGATTGAGGATGGTTCAAGCTGTGATGTTTTTGAATAAGCGATTTGCAAGGCCAAGAAGAAAAAGGAAGTGAGGAAAGTATCTTCTAACAAGAAAAGGAAACTTAGAAGGCTTCTATGTTTGGTTAATTATGATTATGATGGACAACGGGTGTGAGGCTTTAGCATGACAATGTTGTGAGGAAGTTAAGGATGGGTGTGCAATTGTGATGTCCCATTTGGGTGGTGAAATTTTACCTCAGAAACTTGGTGCTTTTTCTGTCTTTAATGGAAGAATTTAAGAGGCAATTCAAGTAGCATCTAAATGTCAAATATGCTGTTTTTTAGTAAATCTGGAGGAGAGAAATGAAATCCATGTTTGAAATAGAGGAACACTTTTGTGAAATTGGCTCAAATTTTGAGTTTTGTAGTAGTCAGGTCAGGTCGTGGATGTTTCTATGGGTTGGTTAACGGGTGTAGTGCCTACGCATTATACCTTTTTCTTATTTTTTTTCATTCTCCTTTTATTGGATTGTTTTTAATGGTTGTGCTTCCTTGGCACTTTCTCTAAAGTGATTTTCTTTTTATTGGGGGAAAAAAAAAACTGAGGTGGACTATGGAGGGAGTTTTTAGAGATGTGAGAGATTGAGCTTAGTAGCAGGAAACTCTTACTTGGCTGACGTTTTTTACTCAAAAACTTGATTCCTTGCTTCCAAGTAAGAAACTTTTAAGAAACTCACTGGCCAATTTTACACCCCAAGCTGTAAGGTTTATAAAGCCCGGTTCTTATATGAGGAGATAATTCTTGATCCAAATTCTAATGCCCCTATCCCAACACTAATGCCCCCCTAACCCCAAAATGTGTCAAATGTATATTGCAAATTAACATTTTTTGTATGCATAATGAAGAGATATTGGTGCTGTCAGGTGTTAGCAATTATGGAGTCAAACACGCTGTCTCCGTCCCCAGAAAATGCTGATGCAAAGGCAGCATTTCGTAAGCCTTTAAATGATGCAGCTAACAGGAAGTATAGGCGTCGGTCTCCAGTTGGTGGATCATCCTCATCTGATGGTTAGTTCTTCAATTTTTGTTTTGTTTTTAACATTTACTTTGCTGATAATATTCGTAAAGAATTCGTAAATTGAGATTGTGCCTTAGTTGCTGGGGTTGTTAACGTGTTATCCATTTGATGTTTGTGATTCC
The DNA here is from genome assembly GCA_030407325.1 of Camellia japonica. NCBI lineage: Eukaryota > Viridiplantae > Streptophyta > Magnoliopsida > Ericales > Theaceae > Camellia > Camellia japonica. Next base: position 107,039,641 of record JAPPVO010000024.1, on the reverse strand, counting down.
TTTAAAGGTTGATGGTAATATGGATTGCTCAAAGTTTTTTACTCTGCACTTTTTCCTTAAGGATTTTTTTTCCCCTCAAAATGATTGGTTGAGTATTCATAGATCACTTTGGTACAAGGAACATCTATCTGTGCCTTTTCCATATTAGTGTGCTTTTCTTTTATGGGTATGATGGTTTAAGAACTACTTTTTTCTTAATGGTCATATTGAGCAATGACGAGGCTTCTTGTAGGTGGATGGTGATGTGTAAAAGATGGCATAATGTATACCTTCCAGCTCATTGCTTTGAAACTTGTGATCAACATTATTTTCTTCTTTTCCTCAATAAGTTGATTGCATTTGTAAATTTAGAAGGAACTTGTGCGTGGGATATTCAGGTGCTAGACATCCTTAAACTCGTGCTCATTGTAGCAGTACTATACCACCAGGTTCTCATCTTGTAGCTACGGGCAGAAGCTTATTTATGTGTTTGTATGTAATGTTATAGGGTGCCAATGGCAACTTTTGAATGAATATAAATATTAATGTCTAGTATGTTACTCTAGTTCCATTAGTTGTTGCAGACTTGCTTGCACCTTTCCATGTCAAATAGCTAAAAATGTAATTTTGTTTATTTTCAGTATAATAATTTATTTCATGATTTATCAACAAAAAAAAAAAAAAAAAAAAAAAAAGCCTTAAGAATTTATTTCTCCATCAATCCCTTATTACTTGTCTTAGTTTAAAGAAAAGCATATTTAAATGATAAATTTACACATGCTATTTTTCTTATTTGAATGGTTTGTTTGGGAATTCGATTGAATTTAACTATAAATACAAAGTAGGGTAATATTTCATTTTCATACGTAAAGTATATAGCAGGGTAGTATAGGAAAACGGTGAATAGAAATTTTCAACTTTCCTAACTAAGATACAGAGGATGGGACTTCCAGAAATGGAGATTAACATACAAAATGAGACGGAGGGAGTAGAAGTATGTTATGGTAGCCATGCAAGCAGATAACAATTATGGAGGTTATGTTTTGGTAGAATTATGCTTTGGTGTGGGACCGGTTTAAGGTTTTTTGGCTCAGCCCTGCGCCATTCTTGCAGTGGAGGTCATTATGGTGATGACATGGAGGGCCTGAATGGTCGTATCGACACCCTTATCATGAAACATATATGTCAACGTTGGCACGTGTCAATTGTCTTTCATATGCCGGTTTTGCAGGCATTCTTCTTGAACCCTTACTTTTTTTGTTGGTAAGCAACCATGTTACTAACGATTTGTATGTACCAAAGTTATTTTTGTTTGGATATATATAGTTTTTTGATGCGGTTAAAAGTGCATATAAATCCTCATATAAATGGTATCTGAGCATGGAACAAAGGTTTTAATATTTGTTTGTATTTTGACTGGTCAATTCTTGTGTAATATCTTATTTTAGGCCGAAACAAATGTGTGAGAGATGCTTTTTGAATATGTCAATCATAGTTTTCTCTCCAGATCTCAGAACAGTTCTATGGTGTTTCGAGACTCTCTGCTCATTCTGGCCCTAATATTTTGGCTCTAAACTTTGGAAAATATTAACGACAGCTAATCTCTGTGGATGTGTAAAAAGTGTATTGAAATTTTAAAAAAAATATATAGAAGTGAAAATGTTTTGGGAAGTGTAAAACATACATTGGGACTCCCAACTTTGTTTGGCATTTGTACCCAGCCCATCGGGCTGTCTTTGGCACGACCCTTAAACTTTTTACCTTTGTACATATGCAGGGAGTCCAAGACGTGAGCATAGCTCTAGTCCAATCCATTCAAGGGAAGATCCTGCGAGTGGCTCTGATCCTCGGCGAAGGAAAGATGATGGGAGGGACTTTGATAGGGATTCTGGTGGGCATCATCATGGCCGAAGTGGTGATTCATACAGGTATTTTGATCGACAGTCCTCTAGAAGTTCTCATAATTACCAAAGGCAGGATGACTATGACAGACATGAAAAGCATACAGCTGAAGTGAAAAACTACTCATCGTCTCGTTCTGGTCGAGAGTCAAGGGTTAGCATTCAATCTGATCATACAAGGAGAGAAAGTGAGCATTACAGATCAAGAGACCATTTGCATGGTGATGACAGGTATTCCCGAGATAGATCTGATGGTTCAGGGAGGAGAAGCAGGGATAAGGAGAAAGAAACTTCATCTCTCGAGTATCAGAAGTATAAAGGCAAGGATTCATTATCTGACCGAGCTGGATCTGGCAGGAGATACACTAACTCCAATGTTGAAGATATAAAGTATGAGGAGCGGGACAGGTATAAGGGGGATGGAGATGGTCGGGATGAAAAGAGGGACTATGTGAGGAGTTCAAGGGATTATAGAAATGATTGTTCGCCTGTTCGTGAAGAACATAGGGGGCATCGGAATGACTCAACTTCACGCAGGGATTGTGCCAGACATCGGTTGAAAGAAGCTTCTAAAAGTGACCCTAGAGAATTGGATGGTGAGAAGAATGCCAAAAAGGAAAAGAGGAAATATGATGATCAGGAAACTGGCAGGCACAAGGACCGATATGTTGGAGAACCAGGGGAGCAGTTTGAAGACAGCAAGTACTCTTACAGTGAAAATCAAGAATCTAATGACAAAACGGCAAAAGTATTTAGCTTAGGCACTGATTATGGGAAAAATGGTAATTCTTGCATTTTCTTTTGTAGTTTTCCCCTTTTAGTGTTTATTTCTTTAGTTTTCAAGAGGGTCACTTACATTTCTATAATTGTGCGTTATTGATCAATTAGTTTCGAAGTTTACAACTGGAGCTAATGAAAGACAGTCTTCAAGTTCAAAGCAAGCCCAGGAGCTTGTTGTTAAGGTGACTTCAGAGCAGTCCCCTGCAAAAGTTTTGGAATCTGCTAATGATATAGATGCTGCAAAAGTTGCTGCAATGAGAGCTGCAGAATTAGGTATTGCATTATCTTCATCTAGTTTTGTTGGTATTGTCTCTTACAGAAAATTTTTTTCTTTTGTTTTTATGATGTTTACTATTCTGAATTTCCTTGTATATGAATATAAACGCTTTTATCTTTATGAAATTTGTGGAGTTCTATTTTTTTTGTCTTTTCTTTTCAACCATGATAATTTAGCAGTATATGTGCTTATAGTTATATGACATGTACATGTGTAGTTTTATTCTCGAGGGAGTATGTAGCTGTTAGTGCAAGCAGATAATATTGATATGCAAACAGACACTGATTGATGAATGTTACTAATTTATTAGCCTTTGGCCTTTGGCCTTGTTATCTTTTATCTTTGTGACACATTGGTAGTTTATGATTTGTTTGAGTGAAAATTCATTGGTAATTCATTTCTTTATTCTATTGTATTGTAGATACTATAGCGAGAAACTTCACTCTAGAAATATGATAGGTGTTTGTATTTGATAAATTGTTGACTATTAACTCCTCTAAAAGAATAGGCTATTAGAGAGGGGCAACTTTATTATGTACATTCTTAATACACCCCCTCTTGTGCACCTCCAATCTCTCCTCCATGAGTGGGCCAAACACATGAAAGTTATATAATTATTGGGTAGGTGTTGAGGTTTGAACACATGATCTATTGCTTGCTCTGGTATCATGATAAATCACCACTATTTCCAAAAGCTTAAGCTATTAGGCCTAAGAGGCACGGCAAGGGCATGGGACATAGCAATTATGAAAAAAGGTAGGCTATGGACGCATTGGGATATGATAAAAAAATGCAATTTTTCCACTTTACCCCCTCTTTGTTTCCAAATATTTTACTTTGTTGTCAAATCAGCTTTTTAAAATTAAAAAAAAAACCCCAAAAAGATGTGAACAATACAAAAGGGTAGTACAACAGGGACAAGGAGTCCCTAAAAAAGGGGAAGATACGTACGGTCCTACACCAGACTTCTAAATGCTCTTCGAAGGAAAATAATCTCTCCTCACCAATGATTAAAGTGAAAAGATTTCTCCAAAAACTTCTCGTTGCCATGTATCTATCTCATCCCATCCCATCCTATTTCTAGGAATCTCAATTTGTTAAAGGAATGCAACCATTGCCCCGAATTCCCCATTATAAAGGTATCTAATAAGGAGTGGTTCCCTTACCACTGTAAAGTCCTTAGCAGTCTGCTACCGAAGGACTCTTGTTAACCACAATGCTGTATAGGGACTGGGAATGCCACCAACAAAGTAATGCCTTGCACCACACATCATGTCAAAATTAAATCCTTCTTCCATCACCAAGCTCAATTTTCACAACCTCCTTGATGTCTTTCCACAAACCCACTTCATATGTTTCATGGTCTTCCATGGACATCCATCCCCTTTGATCGACACTAAATTTGCAATTGATCACTCTCTCCACAACTGCCCATCGTCCTTTACGTATATCCACAGCCACTTCCCAGTAGCTCTTGGTTAAACTAGCAAAAATGGCGAACTCAATCTTGATTTGGAATTTGAGTTCCTTCCCCCATATCTTCCCACAACAAAATCTGTCTTTTCACCACTGAATAAGAACAGAAAAGAAACAAAAAATAGGTTGGCAAGCTTGCTGAAGTCCTCTTAATCAACTTTATCACCCTTGAATAAATGGTCTTTTCCAGGTAAGTGAAACAGTCTATGTGAGTAACATGGTTAATATTGGCTAATCATGACTTTAATTTAAGTATTTTACCATCCTTTTAAGTTTTCTATTAAAATTCTGTGGAAGACAAAAAAAGATGTTTCCAACTTTAGTTTGATAGGCAATCTATATAGTCATTCAGTCTATATGCTAAATAATTAGGGTAAACTATTTATCAAAAAAAAAAAAAAAAAAACACTAATAATAATTAGGATAAACTATCAATAAGTCCTAATAGTTGGACTTAGTTCCAATCAAGCCCTATTGAAAATAAGTCTTAGTCTAAAAATAACTTTCGTGATATTTTTTGCATGCCACTAAAAATTGACAATTAGCGATCTTTTTTTTTTTAATCACGGTTTTTATAAATTGCCTCTAAGACTTACAATTAGTGACGTTTTTCTGTGACGAATTTTTCAAATTGTCGCTGAAAGTTAAAAATTAGTAGTTTTTTTGTGACGATTTTTTTTAAACTGTCCCTATAACTTATAATTAGTGACATTTTTTGTGACAGAATTTTCTAACTGTCGTTGAAAATTAACAATTAGTAACGTTTTGATAAAAAAATGTCATTAATTCTCACAGGACCTATTGAGTAATAAGTTTACCTAATAAGACATAGGCGTAAGTCTCAAATAATTATCACATTTTGACATCAATTCAGTCTGCTAATTTTGTTTGTTTGTTTTTTATTTTTTGTTTATCTCCCGTAGTTAATAGGAACCTCATTGGAACGGGTTACATGTCTACTGATCAAAAGAAGAAGCTGCTGTGGGGGAATAAAAAGAGCACTACTGCTGAAGAGGTATTAATTAAGATTATTAGTTCATGCAGTTTTATAGTTAGTTGTTTATTTATCCTTCTCATTGGCGATGTGTGTGTAGAGGAAGAATGTAGACATAGTTTCAACGCCTAATGTTTCCAAATGGAAAAAACTGTCATAATTTGCTATTGAGTCATTAAACTCTGTTATGTTAGATTAGTTGGTGGTGGTTGCTTTTGGGGCACCGAAAAGATTTGTAAGTTAGATGATCCAAATTCATCTGGATATTCCTTCAAACTATATAGCGCACACTATCAAATGTTCTATGTTATTAACCATCTTTATTGCTAGTTCATATTTTTGTTCAATTCTCTTTTTCAAATATTATACAGTTTGGTCATCACTGGGATACGGCTTTGTTTTCTGATCGTGAACGGCAAGAAAAATTCAACAAACTCATGGTAATTTTTCGATCCTTTCATTTGTTTTATTGTTATACAGTTATACTAACTATGAAACTTAAACTGATGCACCTTTCATTGCTTTCTTCTGATTGATTGGTTGTTTTTATTGTTATTATTATTTTCACTTTAGTTATAATTTCTTGCCATCTACTAACACACTTTTAGAGTCTGAGGTTGCCTTGGTACCTATGGCCAATTGTAGGGAGTGAAGGGCGAACTGAAAGTGGAGCACAAACCCGACAAGCAAGAAAGCAGCGGCCTCCAAGCCGAGAAGCAGAAGGAACTACAACTGGATTTGGAGAAGCAATACACTGCTGGACTCCGTCGAAGAGATGGCCGAACTGTTGGATTAGGTCTCTGAGAGTCTACTTGGGATGTTTTTGTAGTTGGACAATGACATTTAGCTTCGTTGTGTTGTACTTCTTTGCAAGAATCTTGTCTTTTGTGTTCATTTTTGACTTCTGGCTTGTGAGGGCTAATTGTGCTTTGCCATTTTTATTCAAAATTTTAGATCATGATACAAATAGGTGTTGTGATACATATTTGGCATTATTTAGAACTGAGATTACATGTTCTTGGCCTTTTAAATTTTTGAATTTGGAAATTGTAAGCATTGTGGCTCAGCTGATCAGGCATTAACATTGTCTCATGCACCATGACCATAGCTGTTGTTTCTCATATCCCAAACAGGTCTAGAATGCAATATTATCTTTTGCCAGGAGAGTTACTCTAGAAAAGGGGGTTGTCCAATCCTTACATGAATTGATGAGGATCCATGAAGTCCAAAAGGGGATTTTCCTTCAAATATGTAAATTGGGAAAATGGACATTTTCTATCTAAAATTTAGCATGGTGTCAATCTATCTCAAGGGCCCTAGCAACTTGATTTTTCCATGAATTCGAGTTAATGGGTGTAATTTTAAAAAAATAGTCATCAGTGGTTGTTGGTAGAGTTGAAGTTGTCAAATATATCAATTTATGCCTAATGGCTCTACATATGGTTCCTTGAACTACTGCCTCCTTATTTGCATTTCCCAATGGAAGATGTCTTTGTTAGGATGAATGCAACTTCAATGTATTTCTCATTGCATTTATACAGCGAATGTACTCTTTCATATTCAATCTTTTAACAAAACGATGCTTTTCTTTCACTTACTCAGTTCGTGAGTCTAGTTATGGAGTGTTGGATTTGCCGTACGAAAATAATGAAAATATTCTGCTAGAGAATGTACTACATATTCAATCTTTTAACAAACTGATGCTCTTCTTTGACTAGCTCAGTTAGTGAGTCTAGTTATGGAGTCTTGGATTTGCCCTCTAAAAATATTCTTTTGTAGCTTAATCTTCTTTAGTTACGAAGCAGTTGTTACGTTTGATAAGAAAATTTAGGTTGTATGAATTTACCTATACCAATAACTAATAATTTTGATCGACAAAACCATTTTAATTTATTTTGTACCCCTCACTCAATGTGAAAATAAGATTTTGTACTTCTGACTTGAGAAAATGAAACAATCTATGGAGCAAATCTATGGCATTTAAGGGAGGGTAATAAATAAACAAAAAGGTGAGGAAAAATTCTTAGAATTTATTTAATACTACATAAAATGAAATGGAGAGTAGTCCAAATTTCGAATGAACAAATTAAACATTTGAAAAGGAGGGCCAAAGAGATCAATTGAGAAGGATTTTCTTATAATGTTATATTACAATATCATAATTAAATCCACATATATTTGAAAAAAAAAATTCACATTTATTTATTAATGTGAGCTCATTACTCTAAGAAATGTATGTCTACTCAGCTAATCATCGCTTAATGAGTTGTGATTAATTTTGATACAAGTGTAAAATATGAGAAAAAATATAACATATAAAAGTGTATAGAAATGTATAAAATACATATAAAATATAACATATAAAAGTGTATAGAAACATATAAAATACATACTTAAATTCTATTTTTTTTTTAGGATAAAGTATAAATACACCTTATAAGGTTTGCTTAAAATATAAACTGCCTAATGTAATTCTAGAAATTACATCTCACCCCCTAAAGTTTCTAATTTCATAACAAATAGGTCTTAATAGTTAAACTTAACTCCCGTTAAGTCCTATTGAAAATAAGTCCTAGTAAAATCGTTGCTAAAAATAATTTTTGTGACAATTTTTTGCATATGTCGCTGAATTAGCTTGTTTGGTTGGGTTTTTGAGGATTCACTTTTCAGAAAATTGAATTTTTTTTTATTTTCCTTGTTTTTTGTTTTCACTAAATTTTTTAATATTTTAAGCAATTTTTTTAATTTTTAGATGCACCGAACATAAATACATTTAAAAAATATAATATTTGTGAAAAAAAAAATCTTTAGAAAATTCACTAAATACCAAAAATACATAAAATATGAAAACTCAATACATTTTCACATTTTTGTGTATTTATTGATTTTTTAAAATATTTTTTTACTAATATTTTACTTTTTAGATATATCTAATTAAGGTGTATCTAAAAAAGTAAAAAGATTGCTTGAAATTTTAAAAATATTCACTAAAAACAAAAAAAAAAAAAAATACGAAAAACAAAAAAATTCAATTTTTAGAAAATTGAATCCAGACAATTAAAACCAAACACAGTGAAATTCTAAATTTTTTTTTTAGGAAAAATTATAAATAGACCCTATGAGATCTAACTTAAAATATAAACTGCCTAATGTAGTTCTAGAAATTAATCCCACCCCCTGAAATTTCTAATTTCATAACAAATGAACCAGGTAAACTACCAATAGGTCATAATAGTTGAACTTAATTCCCGTTAAGTCCTATTGAAAATAAGTCCTACTAAAATCATCACTAAATATAATTTTTGTGATATTTTTTGCATATGTCGCTAAAAATTAACAATTAATGACTATTTTTTGTTACGATTTTTATAAATTGTCGTTAAAACTTACAATCAATGACTTTTTTGTATGACAATTTTTTTCAAACTATCACTTATAGTTGAAAACTAGTGTCGTATTTTTTTGTGACGTTTTTTTTAAACTATCGCTAAAACTTATAATTAGTGACATTTTCTGTAACAACATTTTTAAATTGTCGCTGAAAATTAAAAATTTGTGATATTTTTTAATAGTGTTTGTTGAAAAAAGCTATTAATTCGCACAGGACTTATAAGACAACAAATTTTCCTATTAGGACCTACATGTAACTTGTGGCAGAGCTAAAAAACTAAATCAGAAAGGACACTTATTAATTACAACTTCAATTTTTTTTTTTTCCCATAACCAACAATAAGAAGATAATGATAATTTTTGAATTAATATTGAGTACAAAAACTTAAATAAATTATTACAATAGTATTTCACATAAAATTGAAAGGAAAGTATTACGTGTAACTAGTATATCATGGATAATGCAAAAAAATCATATATTTAAGTTTTAAAATAAATTATATAATGGTAAGACAAATAAAAATTTGACAAAATTTGAGTAAAAATTTCATACAATAGTAATATCTCATTATCATTGACATATGATACACCAACCAATAGTAAAGTAACATATGAAGGGTGAACTCTATATGCAAATTTAACTAACACTCTAGTAACTTTTATAAATATAGTGAGATTAATTATATTTGCATGTCAATAATGATGGATATTACCTTTATGTTAAGATTTTTTCACAAAATTTTCATACATAAAAATATAATTTTTTGTAGTCCTTTTATTTTCAATAAAACAATCACTATTATTCTCATAAATTTAAAAATGTCATTGACATTTTATTCTAAATATTATTTTTATTTTAAAATTTTATTTATATACATATGTAAATAAAAATGAAAATTCAAAACCCAAGGGGGCACGTGACCCCTGGTCACCATGTGGCTCCGCTACTGAACGTAAGTCTCCCTTTTATTAATAAGTTTAGTAATTTTATTAGTTGATGCCTGTTCATTCTTCTTAGTTAATTTTTTTTTCTTTTCTTTAGATTTTCAGTTAGAACAAGGAAAAAAAAAAATACTCATCCACCAACAAAAAGAGATGGACAAAACTAATGGTATGAACTTACATGTCAATTTAAATGAAAAAAAAAAAAAAAAAATTATGATTTGTTGCAATTTCTAATGAAAAGATTTATCACAGATGCAATTTCAGAACGTCATGCTTGACAAAGAAATTGATATGCCAAATTTACACCTGAACAATGAAAACAATATATTGAAAATATAGCGACCCCGGTCTTTTCCCATTTGGTTGTTGTACCCGGACTTATGTTCCGTAGATTCAGTTGTTATTTTATTGTTGTTGTTGCCCTTTAATTCCTTATTTTGAGTTATGGGTTGTGTTGGGCAGGTTTGTTACAGGTTGGTTGGGTTGGAAACCAAGTGTTGCTGTCCAGATTTTTGGACCTTCGCTCGAGCGAGGAGTTGGTCGCTCGAGCGAGCTGTTGTTTTTGTCCTTCGCTCGAGCCAGGGTTTGGTCGCTCGAGCGAGAGTCTGCGTCTGGGCTTAGGACCTGAGAGTTGTGTTTCTTGGCTCGAGCGAGCTTTTCTTCGCTCGAGCGAGCGAGGTGTATGTATTCGAGTTCTTCGCTCGAGCGAGAAGTTCTTCGCTCGAGCGAGCTTCTGGGTTGCAGACCTGAAGCATCGAGTTTTTGGCTCGAGCGAGCTTTTCTTCGCTCGAGCGTGGATTTCTTGTGTCTGGTCGCTCGAGCGACCAAGTCTTCGCTCGAGCGAGCCTGTTCAGTTTATATAGGCAGCAGCGGGTTTTAAACAGTTTTTTTTTGATCTTTTTGAATTCCAAACCCTAAGGTCCGACTTCTCTCTCTCCCTACTCATCTTCTCTCTTAGATTTGATCTATTTAGAGTGTGATTCTACCCTAGTTGCTTTGTTAATAAGAGAGTGTGAGTCGAGGGCTTCAGTTTAATCTGAACTTTTGGTGGTTTGGAGCACTTTGGAGTTTGGGGCTTCATCTACGTATTCTTCATTCGGGTTAATTTCTTCGAGGTAGGGATTTCCTACTCCATCTTATAGGTTTTAATCCTAAGTTTTGGTATTTCTGATATGTTGGGTTTATTTGGTAATATTGAGAAAAGCTAGGGTTTGTTTTATAATTTAAAAAGCCTTAATTGTTGTAATAAAATTAATTCATATAATTAATTTTGGAAAAGGTGTAGAAATTGATTAAATTCATGATATTGGGAAGTTACGAGATTAAATGTTGTAGTTGGGTAATTTAACCACTCAGCTTTGAAATTGAGATTATATATGTGTTGAGACATTTATTTCCCGTTTAGAAATAACTGTTTTGGGCTATCGGTGGAGGATAGTCATGATTGTTGTAGACAATGCATGTGGATTAGGGAAAACTGAAACTAATCAATTGATTAGGATGTTGTGTATAAAGGTTGGAATAATACATTAAATTTATGTATTGAATTATTGTGTATATGACTCTGTGTTGATATGCATTACTTGTGTATGGGAGGAGATAGGGGATGTACTCCACGGTTTAGGGGAAGATAGGGGATGTACCTCTAAACCGGTTAATGTTTAAGGGAAGATAGGGGATGAACCCAGGGTCGCAGCTCATATGCTCGCCCATTACAGTTTTGATACAGCTCTTATGCTTATCTACTGGATTATTTGTTGTTTGATTTGATACATCACTAAAATGTGTATCAATTGGGAAGTATGGAAGTGAATTTTGATTGAGATTGATACAACACTAACATGTGTATCCGTTATGATATAAGAAAGGTTTAACTTGATTTGTTATCCCTGTTGAATTGGTAATATATTTAATAAGAGATGAAACCCCTGTTGAGTTATTTGGCCAGGTTCTGAGCCATATCCGTATAATTGGAAAGTGAAAGGTGTCATAGACATTAGTGTCATGAAATTGTATATTGATGTAATTGACTATCTTGTGATTGACCATCTATCGAATGCTACTGTTTTAGTTAATTCTTATACTTGGTTTAGTATTTTTCTACTGGGCTGTGGCTCACCCTATATGGGAACATAATTTTCAGGTTCAGGTGATGGGCTACCTCCAAGGAATTAGCTTGGGAGGACTTAGAGTTGAAGACTCATTTTAGATTAGTTGTTATTTGCTTTATTTGATATTACATGTATGAACTCAGGCCAAGGGCTTAACTTGTAAATGAGTTAGTACTCATATTTTTGTGTCCAAGTGTTGGCTTGGAAAGATGTAAGTCCATAGGGCATTTACTTTCTTTATTACATGTAATGTCTTTTTATAAGTTTACTCTGATGAATGGAACAATACTCTTGTTTTCTTATAATGATGCATGTTAATTTTATATATTATGGGTTTAATTTGAGGGCGTTACAACTTGGTATCAGAGCGTACCGGGTTTGAATACTTTGGGTACGTGGGAAGTGATTAGTATCACAATGGGTTCGTCTCGTTTGATAGAGACTTAGCTGTACTGTTATATGCTTATACGATAACATGTTTATATGATTATGTGGGTATGGAACGTAGTTTCTAGGATGTTGATTGGACCCTTGAGTTTCTAGTAGTTTGTTGGAAAGGCACTTGATCAATGCTGCTTCCAACCGGAACTATAGTAACGCTTCGGGACTATTATCATCCAGGAATGAAATTCGTAGGTGCTTATGTGATTATGTGCTTACGTGGAATGAATTACTGTTGTCCAATGCATTAGGACGCGAGTGTTTAGTTTCGGCACATCTATTAATGTGCTAACGTCTTTGTTTCCTTTCTTAGGATGTCAGGACGAGGACGAGGACGCGGTAGGCGTGGTAGGCCGGGTAGGCAGGAAGTGCCAGTGCCGGAGGAGATTCCGGTAGTACAGGAGATTCCAGCAGTGCAGGAGGGAGTTGGTCAGGCCAATGTGGCCGAGCTAGTAGGCCAGCAGGCTATGGGCGCTTTAGCCCGAGAGATAGCAGGGGCATTCAGGGAGTCAGTAGGCATTCTCAGAGCTGAGAATCAGGCTCAGGTTGTTGTTGCGGATGCAGGACCTTCCTTTCTGAAGAGGGAGTTTTTCCGGTCTAACCCGGATGAATTTGTGGGTGATCCTAAAGAGCCGCTTAAAGCAGATGAATGGCTCGAACAGACAACGAAAACGTTTGAGATGCTTGGCATCGAAGACGAGGGGTTGAAAGTGACCTTGGCATCGTTCCAGCTGAAGGGGGATGCGGGTCAGTGGTGGAAGTTCACCAAGGGTCGTATCGGGGTACTTGGGAGGCTTTTGTGAATGCTTTCCAGGAGCGGTTTTTATCTCCAGCAGTTAGGGAGAAGTTGAGAGATCAGTTCTGCCAGCTTAAGCAGAACAGTTCATCAGTGGCCGAGTTTGAGGCCTCATTTACTAGTTTGTCCAGGTTTGCACCTGAGTTGGTGGCGTCGGAGGAACGCCGTTGTATTGAGTTTGAGAAGAAGTTGAGGCGTGGCCTTAAGTTGAGAGTAGTAGGGTCTTTAATTCGGGATTATGGGCGTCTGGTTGATGCTGCAGCCCATACTGAGATTATGATGCAGGAGGAGGAGGAAGGGCAGAAGGGCTCCAAGAGGAGTCAGGATGGGCAGAGTGATGGTAGGAGACAAAGAGGTTTCACTCCTCAGCAGTCTCAGGGTAGCTTTTCTAGATCGACTTTTCCAGTACCGAGTGCTAGTTCTGGAAAAGGTAGCCAGGGAGCCATTACCTGTTTCAAGTGTGGTCAGTTGGGCCACAAGTCTCCAGCTTGCCCACAGAAGGGAGGAGGACATAGAGCAGCGTCATCTTCGGCTCGATCTCAGAGCCAGAGTCAGGGTAGAGGCCAGCCGCTCTCGTGTTATCAGTGTGGTCAGCCAGGGCACATGAAGAGGTTTTGCCTGCAGTTGGATGGCACATCTGGTGCATCTGGTTTGAGGCAGACTCAGGGTCAGCAGCCAGCTCAGTCAGGTCAGGCCTCGAGGGCCAATCAGGGGGCTTCATCGTCCCAGTCTGTGCAGCAGTCTTATGCTCCTAGGGGTGAGCAGGTTGATCAGAGGCCATCTGGGCGCGTGTATGCTGTTACCGCGCAGGATCTTGTACCGGCTCCATCTGTTGTGAGAGGTACTTTCTTGTTTTGCAACTCGGTTGCTAATGTTTTGATTGATACGGGTGCATCTCATTCTTTTGTGTCTGCTGCATTTGCATCTGTTTTGGAGTTGGAGTTGGCTCAGTTAGCGTCTCCTATTTGTGTAGTGTCACCTCTTGGGGGTGAGTTGATTTTGAAACAAGGTGTTAGGGGTTGTGATATAGAGGTGGACTATCATAGAATCCCATTTTCCTTTGTAGTTATGCCTATGAAGGGCTTCGATGTTATTTTGGGTATGGACTGGTTATCGTCATACCGGGCAGTTATTGATTGCTATCGCCAGAGGGTCACTTGTTGTACCGTGGGCGGAGAGTGTTTTCATTTTCTGGGGGACCCGGTTGGTAGTGTTTTGCCACCGGGGTATGGTTCGCGAGGGCGGAGTGAGCTTAGTGGTCTACTTGCTAGCTTTGAGAGTGGTGAGTGTGATGAGACCCAGCCTGTGTTGCCAAGAGTGGTTTGTGAGTACTCGGACGTCTTTCCCGAGGATCTTGTTGGTTTGCCACCTCACAGAGAGATTGAGTTCTCTATTGACTTAGTGCCCGGCACGGCGCCGATTTCTATGGCACCTTATCGTTTTGCCCCAGCCGAGTTAGTTGAGTTGAAGATTCAGCTCCAGGAGTTGCAAGATAAGGGCTATATCCGTCCTAGTGTTTCGCCGTGGGGAGCACCGGCCCTCTTTGTTAAAAAGAAAGGTGGTGCTTTGAGACTGTGTATAGATTACCGGAAATTGAATCAGGCTACGGTTAAGAATAAGTACCCTATGCCTCGTATAGATGATTTGTTCGATCAGTTGAAGGGTTCCCGTTGTTTCTCGAAGATAGACTTGAGATCGGGTTATCATCAGTTGAGAGTCAGGGAGGAGGATATTCCGAAGACGGCATTCCGTACGCGGTATGGCCACTATGAGTTTTTGGTGATGCCATTTGGGCTCACCAATGCACCGGCAGTGTTTATGGATTTGATGAACCGGATCTTCCGGGAATTCTTAGATCGTTTTGTAGTTGTCTTCGTGGACGACATTCTGATTTATTCACCTTCGGAGGAGGAGCATGAGGAACACTTGAGAGTGGTGCTTGAATTACTTAGAGCCCATAAGCTTTATGCTAAGTTTGGGAAGTGTGAGTTCTGGCTAGAAGAGGTCAAGTTCTTAGGCCATGTAGTTTCTGGGGAAGGGGTGTCTGTTGATACATCCAAGACTGAGGCAGTGCAAGATTGGGCACAGCCTAAGAGTGTGTTTGAGATCCGCAGTTTTCTGGGTTAGCTGGGTATTATCGCCGGTTTGTGAAGGATTTCTCCAGGTTAGCTTCGCCTTTGACTAGATTGACTCGGAAGGGAGTCAAATTTGTATGGAGTGAGACTTGTGAAAAGTCGTTCCAGGAGTTGAAGGTTAGATTGACCACCGCTCCTGTTTTGATTATTCCGGAGAGAGGGTTGGGTTATGCTGTTTACTGTGATGCCTCACGAGAGGGTTTGGGTTGTGTGTTGATGCAAGAGGGGAAAGTGGTTGCCTATGGCTCACGTCAATTGAAAATTCACGAGAAGAATTACCCTACGCATGATTTAGAGTTAGCAGCTGTGATATTTGCCTTGAAGATTTAGAGGCATTATCTTTACGGTGAGAGGTTCGAGGTGTTCTCGGATCATAAGAGTCTGAAATATCTGTTCACACAGAAAGACTTGAACTTGAGGCAGAGGAGGTGGATGGAGTTCATTGGGGATTATGACTTTGAGTTGCACTATCATCTGGGGAAGGCCAATGTGGTGGCCGACGCCCTTAGCAGGAAATCTGTTGGTGACATAGCTAGTATAGCCATCCGGGAGTGGGAGATGTTGGGTGCACTTGGAGAGTTTGATTTGCTTCTGGGCGAATCTGTTGAGGCGGCGGCCTTGTTTTCTATTGTTGCGCAGCCTACACTTGTGACTCGAGTGTTAGAGGCTCAGAGGGGTGACCTTGAGGTAGAATCCCTTCGAGAGAAGATCTCTAGTGGGAAGGTTGAGAAGGGTTTGACGGTGTATCCCGACCTGAGTGTGAGATACCGAAACCGTCTGTTTGTGCCGGAGTCTTGCCGAGAGGAAATACTCCGAGAGTTTCATCATTCACGCCTTGCGGTGCATCCGGGAGGCACTAAGATGTATCGGGATTTGGGTCGCCAGTTTTGGTGGCGGGGTATGAAGAGAGATGTGGCAGCGTTCGTGTCTAAGTGCCTTACTTGTCAGCAAGTGAAGGCCGAACATCAGAGGCCAGCGGGTTTGTTGCAACCCTTGCCTATTGCCGAGTGGAAGTGGGAGCATGTCACTATGGACTTTGTTGTAGGTCTTCCGAGGACTCAGCGGGGTAGTGATGCTATTTGGGTGGTTGTAGACCGGTTGACTAAGTCGGCGCACTTCATTCCTATGCGCGTGAGAGATTCGGTAGATCATCTTGCCGACTTGTACATTCGGGACATAGTGAGGTTGCACGGGGTCCCAGTGACGATCGTCTCAGATAGAGATCCTCGTTTTACTGCTAGGTTGTGGCAGAGTTTGCAGAGTGCCTTAGGCACTAAGTTGACCTTTAGCACGGCTTATCATCCTCAGACTGACGGGCAGTCCGAGCGTACTATTCAGATCCTTGAGGATATGCTTCGGGGTTGTGTTCTTGATTTCAGTGGGTCGTGGGAGAGGCACTTGCCTTTGGTGGAATTTGCCTACAACAACAGTTTCCAGTCTAGTATCGGTATGGCACCGTTTGAGGCCTTGTATGGCCGACCGTGTAGGTCTCCAGTTTGTTGGGCCGAGGTGGGTGATGCACCTTGTTGGGTCCGGAGTTGGTGAGAGAAACGACGGAGAAAGTTGAGCTTATCCGTAAGAGGCTTGTTACAGCCCAGAGTCGTCAGAAATCTTATGCCGACCGTAGGAGGAGACCTTTGGTGTTTGAGGTGGGTGATCATGTCTTTTTGAAGATATCACCTAGGCGGGGATTGATGAGGTTTGGGAAGAGCGGAAGTTGTCCCCTCGGTTCATTGGTCCTTTTGAAATCCTTGAGAGGATTGGCGAGGCTGCCTATCGTTTAGCTTTGCCACCGCAGTTGTCCGGAGTACATGACGTGTTTCATGTGAGTATACTTCGGAAGTATGAGCCGGATCCATCACATGTGTTGGATTGGACTGATTTAGTGGTTGAAGAGGATGTCTCATATGAGGAGAGACCGGTTTGGGTCTTGGATAGGCGGGATCAAGTTTTGCGAGGCAAAACCATTCCTTTGGTAAAGGTTCTGTGGAAACATCACGGGGTGGAAGAAGCCACTTGGGAACGTGAATTGGAAGTCCGCGAGAAATATCCGGACATGTTTATTGATTTATAATCTTGTGTGTAGATTTTGTAATATTGTTGAACTTCAGAACTTTATATATGTCTTAAGTTGGAAAACATTGAGAATGTTTTGGTTTAATGGAAATATTTTGGAACTTGCCTCATAATGGAAGTTTAGTATAACATTGAATATGTTGAATATATTGTTGAATTAGAGTTCTATCATGAAATTGAATATGATATTGAAAACTGTTGTAATTGAAAGGAAAAAAATGCATAATACTGATGCAGGTTGTAATATATGTTGTTTTATATGCATATTATGAGATGCCTCTTGTTAAGAGATGGAATGACCAGTTTTGGGTCAATTTGTTTACTATTGTAATGTCATATTGTTGGAATTTGAGAAAAACCTGTTTTCAAAAACTTATGCTTAATTTCGGGGACGAAATTCTTTTAAGGGGGGGAGGTTATAGCGACCCCGGTCTTTTCCCATTTGGTTGTTGTACCCGGACTTATGTTCCGTAGATTCAGTTGTTATTTTATTGTTGTTGTTGCCCTTTAATTCCTTATTTTGAGTTATGGGTTGTGTTGGGCAGGTTTGTTACAGGTTGGTTGGGTTGGAAACCAAGTGTTGCTGTCCAGATTTTTGGACCTTCGCTCGAGCGAGGAGTTGGTGCTCGAGCGAGCTGTTGTTTTTGTCCTTCGCTCGAGCCAGGGTTTGGTCGCTCGAGCGAGAGTCTGCGTCTGGGCTTAGGACCTGAGAGTTGTGTTTCTTGGCTCGAGCGAGCTTTTCTTCGCTCGAGCGAGCGAGGTGTATGTATTCGAGTTCTTCGCTCGAGCGAGAAGTTCTTCGCTCGAGCGAGCTTCTGGGTTGCAGACCTGAAGCATCGAGTTTTTGGCTCGAGCGAGCTTTTCTTCGCTCGAGCGTGGATTTCTTGTGTCTGGTCGCTCGAGCGACCAAGTCTTCGCTCGAGCGAGCCTGTTCAGTTTATATAGGCAGCAGCGGGTTTTAAACAGTTTTTTTTTGATCTTTTTGGATTCCAAACCCTAAGGTCCGACTTCTCTCTCTCCCTACTCATCTTCTCTCTTAGATTTGATCTATTTAGAGTGTGATTCTACCCTAGTTGCTTTGTTAATAAGAGAGTGTGAGTCGAGGGCTTCAGTTTAATCTGAACTTTTGGTGGTTTGGAGCACTTTGGAGTTTGGGGCTTCATCTACGTATTCTTCATTCGGGTTAATTTCTTCGAGGTAGGGATTTCCTACTCCATCTTATAGGTTTTAATCCTAAGTTTTGGTATTTCTGATATGTTGGGTTTATTTGGTAATATTGAGAAAAGCTAGGGTTTGTTTTATAATTTAAAAAGCCCTAATTGTTGTAATAAAATTAATTCATATAATTAATTTTGGAAAAGGTGTAGAAATTGATTAAATTCATGATATTGGGAAGTTATGAGATTAAATGTTGTAGTTGGGTAATTTAACCACTCACTTTGAAATTGAGATTATATATGTGTTGAGACATTTATTTCCTGTTTAGAAATAACTGTTTTGGGCTATCGGTGGAGGATAGTCATGATTGTTGTAGACAATGCATGTGGATTAGGGAAAACTGAAACTAATCAATTGATTAGGATGTTGTGTATAAAGGTTGGAATAATACATTAAATTTATGTATTGAATTATTGTGTATATGACTCTGTGTTGATATGCATTACTTGTGTATGGGAGGAGATAGGGGATGTACTCCACGGTTTAGGGGAAGATAGGGGATGTACCTCTAAACCGGTTAATGTTTAAGGGAAGATAGGGGATGAACCCAGGGTCGCAGCTCATATGCTCGCCCATTACAGTTTTGATACAGCTCTTATGCTTATCTACTGGATTATTTGTTGTTTGATTTGATACATCACTAAAATGTGTATCAATTGGGAAGTATGGAAGTGAATTTTGATTGAGATTGATACAACACTAACATGTGTATCCGTTATGATATAAGAAAGGTTTAACTTGATTTGTTATCCCTGTTGAATTGGTAATATATTTAATAAGAGATGAAACCCCTGTTGAGTTATTTGGCCAGGTTCTGAGCCATATCCGTATAATTGGAAAGTGAAATGTGTCATAGACATTAGTGTCATGAAATTGTATATTGATGTAATTGACTATCTTGTGATTGACCATCTATCGAATGCTACTGCTTTAGTTAATTCTTATACTTGGTTTAGTATTTTTCTACTGGGCTGTGGCTCACCCTATATGGGAACATCATTTTCAGGTTCAGGTGATGGGCTACCTCCAAGGAATTAGCTTGGGAGGACTTAGAGTTGAAGACTCATTTTAGATTAGTTGTTATTTGCTTTATTTGATATTACATGTATGGACTCAGGCCAAGGGCTTAACTTGTAAATGAGTTAGTACTCATATTTTTGTGTCCAAGTGTTGGCTTGGAAAGATGTAAGTCCATAGGGCATTTACTTTCTTTATTATATGTAATGTCTTTTTATAAGTTTACTCTGATGAATGGAATAATACTCTTGTTTTCTTATAATGATGCATGTTAATTTTATATATTATGGGTTTAATTTTGAGGGCGTTACAGAAAATATTTCAAATAATAAGAAAAGAACATGCAAAGGCCCAAGCATGTTAATTTTATATATTATGGGTTTAATCTAATGCCTGTAGTTTGTTTTATATATAAGAAAAATAGGTGACACATCATTGCAAATTGTTTGTTCTCACACATGAATTACGTAAAATGATACCTTATAACTTTTGTAAGACTAAAAGGTTTGAATATGAATCTCCAAGATTTTGATGCTATAATGGAGAAATAGTTCTTGCAAGCCCTGAAGTTTGAAAATATCTGAAATCCATATTCACTTCTCGAACTGTAGAGACTGTTGAATTTTGTAGACATATATGAGTATATAATAGCATTTTTGCATTCATATCGTTTGGCATCAAATTAGACAAAGAATTGGCAAATTCTAGATGAGGTATTTATTGGTATGTCTTCAAAATTTTCTTATGTACATAAACAAAAAACCTCTTACGCAATTATTATATATAACTTAATATGAAATAATAGTTAACTTTAAATTATTTTTACTATTATGTCAGATGTATTTGGCTTAGTACACAAAGTTGAGCCTCTTTCATTGATCACAAGAACAAGAGCAATTGGCAAATTAATGAAGAAAAATATATATTTGAAAGATTTAAGGTATGAATTATAGTAACTCTTAAGTTACAAAATAAAAAATATTGAAAGTACTGAAATTTTATATTTTTCATTGTCACAGCCCTCAATCTATTTTGCTTACATTATCGGGGGATGTAGCCCAAAACAAAAGAGAAAAACTAGAAGATATAGCAAAAGAAAGGCTAGTAGTTGCAATATCCAAGGTAAAAGTGTCAATATATGCAGATACATTTAAACACTTAAAATAATATTATATATTAAATTATTATTATTATTATTGCCTCATGATGAAAATATATAAATTACTAATTATATAGATTTACAATTTTACATTGTTTAATATATATACTCACAATTTTTTTTGGATCAAGTGTAATATCTATATCCACAATCTCAACAACTACGATTCAAATAAACCCGACAACACCTGAAGCTGATAGTATTAGAGAATGGTATATTAAAAAGGGTGAATTACAATAACAGTCCCTATAGTTTGGGATTTGTGTCACTTTGGTCATTGACTTTTCAATTGTGACATATTTGACCTTAAATTTTGAATCTTGTTCTAAATAAGGACAATTGAAGATACCATTGCTCAATTTCAAGGGCAAAGTCATCAATTTGATAAAATATAAATTAATTTGACAAAAATAAATGTCAAAAAAGTATTTTTGAATTTTTAAAAATAATTTCTACCCACCAATGATAAAATTATGTAAAATTGATAAATCTTTTAGACATTTACTATTTATTTTTTTTACCAAATTAATTTTTATTATGTGTTTGGATGATGCTCATGTAATGGTTGATTATTAGGCATTTAATGTGTAATCGATATATTTAATATATGAAATGTTCTTAGTTTTGGATTTTTAGATTTAATGGATTGGTTTAATAATAATATCAAAGTTGTCGCTATATTTGACTTTTGATAATCATCCAAACACATAATAAAAATTAATTTGGTAAAAAATAAATAAATAAATGTCTAAAAGATTTATCATTTTTATATAATTTTATCTTTAGTGGGTAGAAATAATTTTTAAACATTCAAAAATATTTTTTTGACATTTATTTTCGTCAAATTAGTTTATATTTTATCAAATTGACGACTTTGCCTTTGAAATTAAGCAATGCTATCTTCAATTATCCTTATTTGAAACAATATTCAAAATTGAGGGTCAAATGTATCATAATTAAAAAGTCAAGGACCAAAGTGACACAAGACCTAAACTATATGAACCGTTAGTGTAATTCGCCTTATTAAAAAGCATAATTGTTTCTATTTATATATTTACAGTTTTTATACAATAAGAAAATTAACAAATATTACATGTGTAGTTGCAATAAAAAAAAAAAGTTGAAAGCAAGTCAGGTACAACCTTATGGGAAACAAATAAGAAAATCAACAAATATTATTAGTGACGTTTTTTTGTGATGAATTTTTCAAATTGTCACTGAAAGTTAAAAAGTAGCGACTTTTTTTGTGACAATTTTTTTAAACTGTTGTTAAAACTTATAATTAGTGACATTTTTTGTGACAAAATTTTCAAACTATCGTTAAAAATTAACAATTAGAAACGTTTTTCAATAGTATTTGATAAAAAGATGTCATTAATTCTCACAGGACCTATTGGGTAATAAATTCACCTAGTAAGACCTACATGTAAGTCTCCCAAATAATTATCACCTTTTGACATCAATGCAGTCTGCTCATGTTTTTGATTGTTTTTTATTTTTTTGTTTATCTCCCGTAGTTAATAGGAACCTCATTGGAACAGGTTACATGTCTACTGATCAAAAGAAGAAGCTGCTGTGAGGGAATAAAAAGAGCACTATTGTTGAAGAGGTATTAATTAAGATTATTATTTCATGTAGTTTTATAGTTAGTTGTTTATTTATCCTTCTCATTGGCGATGTGTCTGAAGAGGAAGAATGTAGACATAGTTTCAACGCCTAATGTTTCCAAATGGAAAAAACTGTCATAATTTGCTATTGAGTCATTAAACTCTGTTATGTTAGATTAGTTGGTGGTGGTTGCTTTTGGAGCACCGAAAAGATTTGTAAGTTAGATGGCCCAAATTCATCTGGATATTCCTTCAAACTATATAACGCACACTATCAAATGTTCTATGTTATTAACCATCTGTATTGCTAGTTCATATTTTTGTTCAATTCTCTTTTTCAAATATTATACAGTTTGGTCATCACTGGGATATGGCTTTGTTTTCTGATCATGAACGGCAAGAAAAATTCAACAAACTCATGGTAATTCTCCGATCCTTTCATTTGTTTTATTGTTATACAGTTATACTAACTATGAAACTTAAATTGATGCACCTTCCATTTCTTTCTTCTGATTGATTGGTTGTTTTTATTATTATTATTATTATTATTATTATTATCTTCACTTTAGTTATAATTTCTTGCCATCTACTAACACACTTTTAGAGTCTGAGGTTGCCTTGGTACCTATGGCCAATTGTAGGAAGTGAAGGGAGAACCGAAAGTGGAGCACAAACCCGACAACCAAGAAAGCAATGGCCTCCAAGCCGAGAAGCAAAAGGAACTACAACTGGATTTGGAGAAGCAATACACTGCTGGACTCCGTCGAAGAGATGGCCGAACTGTTGGATTAGGCAATGGTATCTTTAATTGTCCTTATTTGGAACAAGATTCAAAATTGAGGGTCAAATGTGTCATAATTGAAAAGTCAGGGACCAAAGTGAGACAAGACCTAAACTACAGGAACCGTTAGTGTAATTTGCCTTATTAAAAAACATAATTGTGTCTATTTCTATATTTACAATTTTTATACAATAAGAAAATTAACAAATATTATATGTGCAGTTGCAATAAAAAAACAGTTGAAAGCAAGTCAGGTACAACATTATGGGCAACAAATAAGCAAAGTCTTAAACAAGTGAAGATAGAAGATTTGATGGAACGTTGATTACTTAATTTCAGGTACATAATTTATCCTAATAATAATTAAAATTTCCAAATATCATGATTTTTCTTCTACTTCATGTAGACACCCCATTTTTGACGGCTCTTCAAGACTTTGATGTCCTTGCAAGTACACCCGATGATGAGCCTATTTGCTCACCAAGTGCTCGAAGTCCTCAGCGGAATGCCACAACTTTGAACCTTTCAAACCCTGCATCCTTTTTGTCTCATTTTTGGACCATGCCTTGGTCTTTTCAGCCTGCAACCTCTGGTGGCCTACCGGCCATCCCTAGAGGCTGCCAGCCATCACTTTTGGATTGCCGGCCACTGATGTGGCTTGCCGGCCACCAGTGATGGCTGGCCGACAACCAGTGTTTTCTGCAGATATTTTATGACAGCTGTGCCAGTTGTTTGCACAGATGCTTGCATCTGTCTACACGTGGAGGGCTGGATCTCCTTGTAGAAATTTCATGTTTTCTATATATAGGGACCCCCTCTCACATGTTTTGAGGTTAGAAAATTTTAGACTCAAAATTTTTCCTCTCTCTACAATTCTCTCTCTCTTTACAAATTCTTTACACTTTTGCTACTTACATTACACTCTTGCCTATACACCCTTAACCAAATCCTCTCATCTCTGAGCTGATGTGTTCTTGAGCTTGGTTTGAGCTCTAGAAGGTGTATTTGTTTGGAATTGTGGCCTAGAGTTACTCTTCTCTTCAAAAGGTATAATACTTGCTTTATTAGCTTGTTTTACATATTTGTTTTCCTATCTTTTTCCCATTGTTTTGGGCTGTTTTTGAGCTATAAAAAACTTTGTTTTTGTAGGCTGAAATTGGTGTTTTTGGCTATTTAAAGTTAGGGGGTGGTTCACCCATTTTCATTTCTTGTTTATAAGGCCATTTCACCTTTGTTTTCCATTTTGAAACCATATTTTCTTGGGCCTTTAAACACTGATTTTCAGAGTATTTTTAGTGGTAAAAAACAGGTTTTGAAGTCCAAATTTAGAGGGGTTAGTCTCATCTCCTTGTGTCTTGTTTGCTAGCCTAGTTGGTGCCATGCTTTAGCTTATTTTTCAAGCTTGTTGTATCTTTATTTCAGCATGTTTTAGGCTCTGAATTGGACTATTTTGCCTCTGTTTTTGGCTGTTTGTTGCATTTGAGTCTTATATTACATAGTTGTAGTGTAATAGCCCTCACAAGCTTGGTGTTTAGGCCTTTAGACACCACTTGTTTGAGTTGATTGCATGTTTTTGGTGCTTTCCACACTTAATTTCAGCATTAATAATCTCTGCAACCTCCCTCCTTTCTTGGCTTTTAATTTTGCTTTGAAAGTGGTTCCAAGTCACTTGTTTGTCTAACTGTGGAATTGAGGTTTCATACTTAATGGTTTAATCCCTTAAGGGGTTCATTACCAACGGTATGATACTTCTTTCATACCTAAAGCAACTTGTGTTTTGAACCCTCTTTCCATTAGATGACTTTAATTCACCTTTGGGACTTAATTGGATTAAATGATGGTTGGTAAGTTAAAATGAGTAACTAAAACTTGGGACTAAAAGATGAGTAAGATAATAACTTGATGTGTTCAATTGGAAGTTAATTGAACACATGGAACTTGGACCATTTCATACTTGCTAGTGATTAAATGATCCAAGTCTCCAAAGTCAACTTCTTTCCTTGATCTTCCATGAAAGGGAGGAGGTTTGTGTCTCATTTTGCATTTATTGAACCATCTTGAATCACAAGCCATCATGCAATGAAATTGCTTGAATTGGTGGTTTGTGGCTTAAGTTCGCCTTTCTTTGGATTTGTTCATGAAAAGAAGGGGTGAGTTGTGCAAACAATCTATGAGAATACCTTCTTTTTTCTCTATCTGTCCTCTGTTGCAGCAAGATGAACCAGTGCATCAGTGGCCGACAGGTGGCCGGCAGACCACCATCCATGGCCGGCAGGCCACTTTTATAGCTGGCAGATGGCCGACAATCTTCACCAGTGGCCGACTGGCCACCGATGTAAATCTCAGCAGAGTGTTGGTAAGGAGGAGCAAAATTGTTTTGGAAGTGTTCAATTGTGCAAACAGAGGCTTCCGAGAGCAAAGCGGAGGTCTTTATCGGGGCGAAAACCGAGCATGCACGTGCACATTTTTCATTTCCCGAGGCAGAGTAGCTAATTGGCTTAGTTTAGTTACTTAGTTTAATTATTAGTTGCAATTGTTTTGTAATTATTTAATTAGTTAGTTAGCTAATTAGTTCATTTGTTGTTGTAATAATTAGTTAATTAGTTTAACTAGTTATTCATTTTGATTTGTAATAATTAGTTTAATTAGCTTAGCTTAATTAGCTTAATTAACTTAGCTAGCTTATTCATTTGGACTCTCTTTCGTGAGAGCAAAATATTGTAATAATGTGTATGTCTTCCAACCCCACGTCTTTCTCCCTTTTATTTATCTGCTTTTGATGGTTAGATTAGGGATATATTTCAATTAGCATACCTTATGCTTGCATTCATTCATCTTGTATTGCATGCACCGAGGCTCGACGCATCATTCAAGCTGCATTGTCATTTCAATACATTCTTTGAATACGTGTTTAACCGCATGTTATTAAAATCAATCCATATGCCATATTAGTAGCCGAGCCTATTAATTGCATTATTGCATGCGTTGCATTAGACATTTTGCATAGTTAGGAATTATGCATACTTTTCTAACTCATATATTCTTAGCTTGGAGTACTAGGTGAGTTTTTAGTGTTTTAGCATACTTGCATGAGTGTGAGTGATTGCCATGTCTAGCATGCTTACCATGAGGCTAAGTGCTTATTTGTTAAACTGCTTAAGTGCTTGTGGATGAAGACTTGTTGTTTGAATTGGAACGATTCAATGAATGTACGTTTTTAAGCCCACTTTGTTCAGTGGCAAATTCGCAAACTTTAAGCCCACTTGAGGTGGCAAAATCAACCCTTTTCACAAAACAAACATTGAAGTTGAATTGTTCCAATTTGGGCAAACTAGTCTATACTTGCTTGCGCGCATCACATAGTAATGCTAGTCTAATAACCGGAACAGGAGCACATAATGTTGATAAAAATCATATCATGATTAGTAGAGGCCGATCTTTGATCGGGCGAACAAGGGTGCTCAATTCATGACCTTCCCCTCTCGTGCCTAAGTTTCGGAGTCGAGACAACTTTGGTGATGACGGACACGTGGCCTTTGGCACGAGTCATGGGTTTCCTAAATTTCCCCAAAATAAAATATTTAGGTGGCAACTCTATATCTGGAAAATCAGTCCAATTTTGGCATTTTGTTTCAAAATTGATTTTCCAAAAAGACTTGCTGGATTTGGACTCTTTGGTGTTTATCAATTTCATATTGCACTTGTGAAAATAGATTTAGAACCGTGGGAGTCCAAACTATAGGGCTTCTTTCGAACCTTCCGAAAGGGGGCGCGAAAAAGTAGAGCTACACTTCGCCAAATTAATATTAATGTTAATACATTATGAATAAAAATATCTATATAGAATACACATTATTCCTTCAAAGCGACAATCATTCGTATAGACAATTTGAACAAACCTTGATATATTGCTTGCAAAGTATGCAATAAGAAGTTCTATCAGGAAAACCTCTTGATGAGTAGTGCGCTAAAGAGAGAGATGGAGTTCAACCAAGAGAAAGGGGAATGAAGGGTGGTAAGAAGACATAGGAAATCAAGCAATGCAAGCAATGGGAATCGGCCGAAGTCACTGGTTACTATGTTCGTGGATAACTCGCTAGACTCTATGAATAATGAATGGTTGATGCAATTATATGGAGGTGTAGGGGAGGTCTAGGATGTGTACATTTCTAAAAAACTAAGTAAAAGATCCAAACACAAGTTCGATTATATCAGATTCAAAACCAAGGAGGAGGCAGATTGAGTTATGGAAACAGTCAATGGGTCACAGTGAGGGACTGCAGGTTGTTTGCAAAGATGGAAACTTTTCGCAGGGAAGGGAAATGAATGATGGAAGTGACAAAGACAGTGTTGCTGTGGAGTCAACATGATTGCAACAGGATACCCCTAGAGGAAGTTTGTTAGTAACCAATCTTTCGCAAATGTGGTAAGAGGAGGCAACAAGGCCTGCAACAATCTTTTTCCAACTGTTCAAGCAGATGAGTACAGTAATGAATGGCTAAGTCAAAGTGCATTGGGAAAAACTCATACCTATTGTTCAATAGAAGCGAATGGGGAATTTCTTAAAAGTGTAGGGGTTCTTAATATTCAAGTTGGTGAAATTGGTGGCAAATACATGATTATCACTTTTTCCATTAGTGGAAGAAATGAAGAGGGTGCAGGAAAGACCAAGGTGATTTGATGGATGCTTTGAGGATGTAGTCAAATGGAGCTCAAGCATGAAACATGACTTTGGAAGATTGGTGTGGTTGAATTGCTATGGCATCTCAATTCAATGTTGGAATTCAATCACATTTATCAATATTGGAAAAGCATGGAGAGAGATTGTCAAACTAGAAGATGAAACTATGGAAGGCAAGTCATTTGTAGTGGGGAAAGTGATAATCTTTACGAAACGTCTTGAGATGATTAATCAGATGATGAACATGGTGAGTAAAGGGATATCATATCCAATCAGAGTGGTGGAAGAAGTTATTAGAAGAGATTATTTGTTAAGCCTGAAGCACCGCCACCGACCACTCATCAACAGTCCCAGAAAGTTTAGCTAAGAAGTAAACAGGAGGGCGTACGTGACGACGTGGATGGTGACTTGGCATCCATGGCTGAGTTGGAATCAAGGCATTGGAGGGGTAGCGGTAATGAGTGTGGATCAGAAGAGACCTGCTCATCATTGGTAGGAGAAACAAACTGTGAGTTAGGAAATGAGAAGTAGCTAGAGGATGCATTGGAAGATAAACAGTTGCCCACACGAATTGCAACGACTCAAAAAGTGGTTGATGATTTTAATAGGAAAGAGGGTCTGATGGATGGGTTGGATGTGAAAACTATTTGCATTTTTTCACCACATCAGTCTAGCCCAGGGGAAATTGAATCATAATAGACTAAATGAGGTGATACCCAAAAATCTGGGCGCAGAAGAAGACAAGAGAAATCGATGGAAATCAACTTCTTCATCAATTTCATCAGGATCAATCATCAATAGAAATCGAATCATTCTAACCGAAACCCAGGTAGTTTGGGAGATGGACAAAGCATTAGGGTTGAAAGCTTGAAAGTTGGAAAAGGAAATCATTAACAAGATTGTTGAACTTGAAGTACTTGATGAAGAAAGAAGCGATGAGGGGAAATGGCCAGCAGTTGAATTATCTACTGTTAAGAAAGTCGAGTGATGCTTGTTATTTAATGAAGATCTTAATCTAGAATATTAGAGGTTTAGGGAGGAAAACTAAAAGGAGTAGCATGAAGAGGAAGCTTAAAGAATGGAAGGTGGATATGGTTTTGATTCAAGAAACGAAGAGGGAAGCGATATTGGAAAAGCTAGTGAAATAGGTGTGGCCAAGCTCTAACTTTAACTTTATTGAAGTGAATGCGATTGGGAGGTCTGGAGGACTACATTGCATTTGGAACCCAGAACAATTCAGCCTCAAAAACTCGTGCGATAATCATAATTTTATCGTATTAGCAGGTATGATCTCCTCTAATTTTTCTTGTACAATTGTGAATGTGTACAGTCCAAATGAAGTGGATGCTAGATATAGATTGTGGAAATCACTATTATCTGCCAGAAGCTCCTTCGAAGACCCATGGTGCATGATTGAGGCCGAAGTGTACACCTTTAAGGCCGGTAATTAGGATCTCTTAACCTTACTTGCCAGTCAAATTGTATATTTTATGTCTATTTAATGCCAATCAGGTTGGATGCGGTTGGAGCACAAAATGAGCAAAAACGCAGCATTTTAGCCAAAAAAGTACTTACCGCATGTGCGAAGGACCATTCCCACACGTGCAGCCCAACCAATAAAGCCAAACAGATATTGCAAAAATTGCATGTGCGGAGGGTTTTTCCCGCATATGCGAAACCCTCTTTGTACGTGCGGTGGTATTTCCCACACATGCAGCCGTACCTTGAAAATTGTGCCTGATGTTTTGAACCTGTTTTGGAAAAGCTGGAGATATAAAAGGAAGAAGAAAAGGTTGGATTAGGGTTCTAAAATTTTCCAAAGAATATGAGGGGCTAGGGTTTGAAGAGAAGGGTTTCAAGCTTCAATATCTCTCATGGCGGTTTTCTCTTCCTCTATCTCTTCCCACTCCTCCATGAGTGGCTAGTTCTTCTATTTCTAAGGTTTTGATGAAACCCTAGCCAAGTAAATAGGGTTTTCTTTTTTATTTTTGATTATGTAATGGTTTGAACTGTAGCACCTGTATCCTTCAAAGCTTTTGGGAAAGTGTATTCGAATCCTTTAATTTTTATTTTGAAAATCTTTGGTGTTGTTGTATGTTGGTTTTGGAGGAGTATAATCCGATTTAAACTTGTTGGGTTTGGTTGTTCGCACCTGTTCTTGTCAATAGTTCCTTGGAGACTTAGAAATTCTATTCTAGGGTCAACACCGGACTTCCTAAGGGTCGACCCTTACCTATTGATGAAGTTGCTAGAAGTGTTGCTGGAATATAGGGTCAACACCAGTCTGGGAAGGGTCAACCCTCTTATGTTGTAGAATCTGTGTGTTAGTTGCTGGAAAATAGGGTCGACCCCCTTGCTTGTTGCCAGATTGTCTTTTCTACCTAAAGGGTCGACCCCCCTGCCCGAAGGGTCGACCCCTACGTGTTTTTTTCAAATTTTTGGGGTTCGATTGGGCCCTGCCTTTGGGGGGGTTTTGGTCCTATTATTTTATTTGACCTTAGGGCTATTTGCTACTACTATAAATAGGCCCAAACCACTTTTTCTCATCATTTTTCCTCCCCTTCTTCCTTTCAAACTGTGAGTTCTCTTCTCTTTCTCTAAAACTCAAACTTTTTCACCTAAATCTCTAGATCTACTCACCTAGAGTGATCTTTTCACCTTGCTTCTTTGAGATTGAGTGTAAAGCTTGTCAAGGGCTACGTTTTGATCGGGGTAAATAGTTGTTTTGTCACCGTCGATTTTTGAGCTTTTCTCTCTTCTCTCTCATCTAAGCTGGAGGTAGGGATCTTTTCTACACTTCCATATGATATTTAGCTTAGTTATTTGTATCTTGTGTAACAATGATGCGATTTGGGGGTGTTTAACGCAAACCTAGAGTTTAGGCACAAAATGGAAAGAGGGGTTTTTGGGTGAAGGTGAAATAAATGCTTGAGGGGTTTGAAAATGATGTTGTATTGTGTATGATTTGATGATTTTGGCACTTGGCTAGTATTTGGGGAAAAAAAGGGATTTGCCCTAATTGAATCAAATTATTATTTTGTATAAATAATGGAAATTGACATTAAAAATGTGAAATTGAAAGGGTATAAATATGAATGGTGGGATTGGTTATGTCTTATTCCATTCTTTGGTAGTTTCGGATAGACTATCTGTTATGAGATTTCATATCTATTTAGAAATAACTGTATTGGGCTATCGGTGAAGGATAGCTATGATTGTTGTAGAAATTGCATGCGGATTAGGTGAACTGAAACTAATCACTTGTGTTTGTCATTAAATATGACTATATTTATATACATTGTATATGTATGGTTATTTGGGAGTGGAAAGAGGATGTACTCCATTGTTTGTGTTTGTGATTAAATATATTACGTATGTATGAATGATTGTTTGGGAGGAGAAAGGGGATGGAATCCATTATAATTAAGTTGGCCGGAGTGTCCTGGGTGAAAGTCCCGAAATTATACATGGGTGCCTAGCCCGCGGATGAAATATCCGTAAAATGGCAATAATAGTGCTTGTATAGCCTACGCTTACATGGGTCCCGTTTGACGGCTGCCCGCGGACGAAATATCCGTGAAAGAAAAGTTTGAAGTACTTACGTGTTGATAATGTGGTACTAGAACTAATGAGTTGTAATCTTATTTAGGTTGTTGAGAAAGGATGAAATTGGCTTATGTAATTAAATGAAATGAAGGGAAATGGATTAATGATTGAGTTTGGTAATTTAAGACTATACATAATGTGGATGCCGTTATCTATGACGTTGTATATGCATAGTGTACTTATACCTTTGCTAAATTTCATATACTGTGTTAGATAGTCTCTACTGGGCTATGGCTCACCCTACTTGGGAACAACATTTTCAGGTAATGATGGCATGCCTCCACCAAGGCAATAGCATTGGAAAAACTTTTGAAAGCAAGGGCTTCTCATTTTGATTATATATTTTTGTAAAGCCAAGGGCTTAAGATGTAATGAGCGAAGCTCACTTTTGATTGTAACCAAGCTATGCCTTGGAAAGATGTAAGCCCATAGGGCATTTAATTTGTTGTTATTAATTTGCATTACATGTTGTAGATTCAGAATGAACGTTTATGAATGTATAATGCATGTAACTCCTTTTGTAATACGAATTCTGTTATGAGAAAGTGTACCAATTACGTTATATTCATTTCTCTCATGAGTTGGGTTGTTTGTATTATTTGAGGGCGTTACATGAACAAGTTGTATGGTATTCAAGAAGTTTTTAAATATATTTTCCATCATTTATTGCGTTGATCCCAAAAAGTGAAAACCCAGTATCACTAAAGGACTTCAGACCTATAAGTCTGGTTAGAAGCATTTATAAAGTATTGTCAATGGTATTGGCAACAAGGATTAAGATTTCTTTGCATTCTGTCATTGGTGAGGTTCAAACGGCTTTTGTAAAGGGAAAAAATATTCAAGACAGGGTTCTCATTCCCAATAAGATCATAAACTATTGGAAGGTCAAAAAGTTGAATGGTTTGGTCTTTTGGAATTTCCTACTTGCGTCTATGGAATGGTTTGGCTTCCATTCAAAATGGATTTAGTGGATAAAAGAATGAATATCTTCAATCTCTCTATCCATGTTAGTGAATGGATCTCCAACAGAAGATTTCAGTCTGCAAAAAGGTTTAAGGCAAGGAGATCCGATATCTCCTTTTCTCTTTATTATCGGAGCAAAAATTTTGAACATCATGTTCAAAAGGGCCACACAACTGGGGTTAGTAAAAGGAGTTCAGCTTGAAAACACTTGCTTGACACATTTATAGTTCGCCGACAATACAATTATTTTCAATCAAGCAGATTGGGCTGAAGTTGTTAATGTTAGAAGAATTTTGAGATGTTTTGAGTTTATATCAGGGCTGAAGGTGAATTTTCACAAAAGTATGGTAGAACATGTGGGGATTGAGGATGCGATGTTAAATGATTTTGTAATAGCAAGCTTTCAATGAAATTTTTGGGGCTACCTTAGGCGCTAATCCAAGATTGAAGAGGACATGGCAACCAGTTCTATTTTGGGCCTCATTGAAACCAAAGTTTAGAGGCTTTTCTAGCAATCAACTAATGTTTTGCCTGTTAGAATAGTAGAGAGAGTGAGAAAATAATATATATTGTATATATTCAATGTATCAATTACAATAGGAGAAGCCTGTATATATAGGCCAAGAAACCTAGGTGTATAGGAAACCTAGGTGTACAAGAATACAAGAGTCCTAAGTATAATAGGAATAGATAACAAAAGTCCTAAGTATAATATGAATAGATAACAACTAACACCCTGCCTCCCCCATCCCTCTCAAGCTCAAGGTGGTAAGGCAGATAGTAACTTAAGCTTGGCGAGGAGATCAGAGAAGCGTCCTAGAAGATAAGCTTTAGTGAAGAGGTCGACGGTCTAATTAGCAGAGGTAACAAAGAGAAGACAAACAGTGCCCCTAGTAACGTACTGGCGTATGAAGTGGCAATCTATCTCAATATGCTTGGTGTAATCATGGAAGACATCGTTATGTGCAATCTGAATAGCACTCTGGTTATCACAATAAAGATTGGTGGCAGAAGAATAAGAAACTCGCATATCAGAAAGAAGCCAACGAAGCCACACAAGCTCCTGAGTAGTGTCAGCAAGAGCACGATACTTAGCCTCGGTACTAGAACGAGCAACAAGAGTTTGCTTCTTACTATGCCAGGCAATAAGAGAGGTGCCCAAGAAGAAGCAGAACCCAAAAGTGGAACGACGGTCAGTAGGATCCCCCGCCCAATCTGTATCAGAAAATGCATGAAGCTGTAAAGAAGACTGTGCGGAGTAGTGAAGACCATGAAACAGAGTGCCTTTGAGATAGCGCAAAATACGAATCAAAGCATCATAGTGTGGAGAATGGGGGGCAGCCATGAATTGGCTGACAATGTGAATAGCATAAGCAATATTTGGACTAGTAACCATAAGATAGACAAGACTGCCAACTAGTTGATGATATTTGATGGAATCGGACAATAGGGAACCTTCAAGAGGTATAAGACGAGTCTAAGGATCAACAAGAGTAGTAGCAGTCTTGCAATCGGTAAGGCCAGCACAAGCCAAGAGATCAGAAGTATACTTGGCATGGGTAAGAAAGTAACTAGATGAATCTCGAGAAATTTCCAAGCCAAGGAAGTAGCTAAGCAAACCCAAATCTTTCATCTCAAACTGGCAACAGAGAAACTGTTGGAGACTAGAAATACCCGCAGGGTCATCTCCAGTGATAATCGTATCATTCACATAGAGGAGAAGGAGAATAGTACCACGCTCCGTCTTACGTATAAACAAAGCAAAATCATGGGCACTGGAGGAAAAGCCAAAGTCACAAATGGTAGAGCTAAACTTGGCAAACCAGGCACGCGGAGCTTGTTTCAAACCATACAAAGCACGACGAAGTTTACAGACTTTGTTTGATGGAACAGAAGAACCAAGAGGAGGTTGCTTATAAACTTCCTCAATGAGATCACCATCGAGGAATGCATTCTTGAGATCCATCTGATAAAGACTCCAGTGTTGAGCAGCAGCCACTGCAAGTAAGCTGCGAACGGAAGTAAGACGAGCAATAGGAGCAAATGCTTCTTCATAGTCAATGCCATACTCTTGAGTAAACCCTCGAGTGACAAGGCGAGCTTTGTAACGCTCAATGGAACCGTCAGAATGAGTTTTGAGCTTGTAGACCCATTTGCAACTAAGAGTACTCTTGCCAGGAGGAAGATCAACTACATCCCAGGTATGAGTTTTATCGAAAGCCTGCAGTTCATCAGTCATAAAATTCTTGATAGGAAGTAGGTTCATAAGAGGAAAAGGTAGTGGAACCAACAATATAATCACATAGAAGAACATAAGGTTACTTTACCAGCGTGGAATGACGCTCTGGTGGAGGAGGAACCTCAATAGCAGAAGGTGTTGGGCCATCAGCAGACACAGGATCCTCAGGATGGACAATAGACGTAGGCGGTTGTGAAAGCATGGAGTCAGAATCTACATCAAAGTCATCAGAAAACAGGTCTATAGAGAGATCAGTAAAGATCGGTGAGTGGGTGGACTGTGGTAAGTGAAACTTGGAAAGATTTGAGAACATTTTATGT
This sequence comes from Camellia japonica, assembly GCA_030407325.1. Taxonomy (NCBI): domain Eukaryota; kingdom Viridiplantae; phylum Streptophyta; class Magnoliopsida; order Ericales; family Theaceae; genus Camellia; species Camellia japonica. The sequence goes on along the minus strand of JAPPVO010000024.1, from coordinate 107,004,749 downwards.
TCCCAAAAGACCACATGACGAGAAATACGAAGTCGCTTGGAGATAGGATCCCAACAACGATACCCTTTATGTTCTATACCATACCCTAGAAAACAGCAAAGAGGAGAGCGAGGTTCTAGTTTAGTGTGTTCATGAGACTGAAGCAGAACAAAACAAGCAGAACCAAAAACTTTAAGAGTGGTGTAGTCAGGAGGAGAACCATACAAGCGCTTGTAAGGTGAAATATTAGCTATGACAGGTGTAGGTACAAGATTTATGGTGTGGATGGTAGTGTGGGCAGCTTCCTCCCAAAATTGTTCAGGACAAGAAGATGAGATGAAAAGAGCCTCAGGTAGTGTCTAGAATATGACGGTGCTTTCTTTTGGCTCATCCAGTTTGTTGGAACGTGCCTGCACAAGAGCGATGAGATTGTGTACCATTAGCCCGAAGAAAAGACAAAAATTCAGAATCCAAGTACTCTTTAGCATTATCAGAACAAAATATTTTAATAGTACGAGAAAATTGAGTGCGAACCATGGCAAAGAAATCATAATAAATCTGTTTAAGTTCATATCGATTTTTGAGAAGAAAAAACCAAGTATAACGAGAAAAATCATCAACAAAAATTGTTAGGTTTTTATTCTTGGCAATCCTGTTTGACAAAACTCCTTTCAGTTGTAATTGTATTCGATCTTTTATTTCAGTGAGGCTATGAGTTTTAGATGCGAATCTAACCCGAATTGTGCCCTTGCAAAGGAGTTTGTGATCCGAAATCCTATTATGTTTGCCACTTCACTGACTATGTCGAGGATAGAGTTACCCGGTCAGCTCATAGGGATTTAGAGGGCAGCACCCCTTAACGGGTCCAGGGCAGAGCCCAGGTGGGGTCGAGGGGCAGCGCCTCCGAAGCAAAATGCAAAAATGCATTCGAAGTTTCTTATCCGCTCGAGCGGCCGTTTGTGCGCTCGAGCGGAGAATGTTTGGTTCCAAAAGTTTGACCTGTCTGCAAAAGTACTGAAAGTTCGGATTTTCCGCTTGAGCGAGGTCTGCTTGAGCGGCCATTCTTGCGCTCGAGCGGAGATCGCAAATCAGTTTTCTATAAATATGTGGTTTCATCCGTTTTTAGGGTTACGGCTTCCAATCTTCTTCTTGGATATTAGGGTTTATATCTGGGGCTATTTTGCTTAGTTTCTTTGATGTTTAATTGAGTATTCAACTCATGGTTTAAGAAGTATACATTAAAGGATTGTTTGTTTATTCTATAAAAAAGAGAGAGTTGTTCTTCGGTGGATTCCGTTGAATTTGTGCTTGTAGCTTTGGTGGATTCCGAAGTGGCTCATCGTCGTGATTCGACATCGGCATTGTGGATTCAACATTCGGCAAGACAATTCCAAGGTGAAGATGGGGCTGGAAGAGGCAGATAGGGCTCAGTTCAATTTGGGCGTAGATTCGCTAGGTAATTGAGAGTACACTTGTGTAATTCCTTTATGTCTTTTTAGTGGATTGTTTTGTGGCTTTGGCCCATGATTTTTTTTTATCACAATTGGAGGCGCTCCAATTGTGATTTTTTCACACAAAATCATTGTGTTGATTTGTCTTTGATTGTTTGATTGGGATTGCTATTTACTGATTAAAATTGATACATAATCACAAATCAATATCTAGGGGATTTCTAGATTTTTCAAAAATCACAAAATATCTTGATCCCTGCATGGTCGGTGTAGGGGAAGGTCCCCAAATATCTAAATACACAAGATCAAAACGAGCAGTAGATATAGAAGTACTATCATTAAAAGATAAAGCAGGTTGTTTAGCAATTTGACAAGATAAACAATCGATATCTTCAAGACAGACACGACCTAACTGACCACTAGAACTAAAGTTTTCAAACGACTAAAAGAGACATGTCCTAAGCGATAATGCCAAAGCTGTAAAGAAGACAATGCAGAAGTAGATGCAACAGAGGAAGTAATGGGAGCAATAGTAGATGATGTGAGAAGAGTAGTAGTAAATGATTTGTGAGGAATGCGAAGATGGGTAAGCTCGAACAGATGTCCATGCTTACGGCCTATCCCAAGCATCTATCTCATCTGAGGGTCCTACACCAAACAACCATTAGTAGAAAAGGTAACGGTTAGACCAAGTTCACATAACTAACCAACAGAGATAAGGTTCAAGTGAAGAGAATGAATGTGATAAGTATTAGAAAGAGACACAGTAGAAGTAGAAATGTAACCAGTGTGACGAACAGTCATATGAGAACCATCAGCAGTGTGTATGATGGGGACAGAAGACGATGATGATATAGAAGAAAACATAGTGAAGTCAGAAGTCATATGATTATAGCATGCATAATCAAAATACCAGGGAGAATTACCTAAAGTCACGGAAAGAGCAGTAGAGGGAGGAGTACTAGATTTGGCAAGCACCTGTTGGATGATGGACTCAACATCATCCATAGAGAATGAAAGAGTAGCGGAATCAGTGAAGTGGTGAGGAGAAGAACCCTCAGAGGCAACAGCAATAGAGCGAGAACCTTGGCCAGATTTGGACTGATATCCAGAACGAGAAGACCCTTTCTTAGAGGGGGCTTGAGGACAATGGTGTTGAAGATGACCGAGAGTAGTCTTGTGGCAAGTAAAGCATTCATGAACCTGGCACTGAACAAAAGAATGAGTGGCTGGCAAGCCACGGTTGAGACAATACTGGCATGAACTAGCGGGCTGTGAAGATGAGGAACTCTGTGATGATGGCGTAGCAAGCATAGAATCCATATTCTGAGTTTTGAGAGTCCCAAAACAAGTCTCCTCTGATAATAGTTCAGTAATGGCTTGCTCTAAAGCAATGAAGCACATACGGGTTCAAAAGTGCTATGAAGAGCCATAAGGAACTGTAATAGTCGCTGATGATTCCGATAAGTAATAAACAGCTGTGCATCCTCAGAATATGCCCATGGAGGCTCAAAAAGAGCTAGCTAGTCCCAAACAGACGACATATGGGATAAGAATTCATTGATAGATTGACCGGGTGCCTGGTGCATGTGATGAAGAGTCTGTAACCGTTGATATTGATGAGCATAGCTAGTGGTCTGATGACGGTCCCTCAAGAAATCCCAAATTGCTTTGGCAGGGGAAGTAATTTGAGCATCATCCTGGAACTAGCCAAACTGGAGATTAATGAAGGGAACTGAAGTAGCTCAGAACCAGGTGATAATTTGATAATTCTTACTTTCCCAATCGTCAAAACAATCATCAAACGCAGAGTCAGTCTTATCCTCCCTCTGGTTGGGTTTAGGAAGAGCACCAGTAATGATCCGCCAAAGACGTTTCCCTTTGATGAAGCTAGAGAGAGCTTGGGCCCAACTAACATAATTTGACCCATCAAGGATGACAGAAACAGAGTGGATGTGCTTGGTACGATCCATAATGCTCAAACAGGGCAAAAAAAGAAGATGGTGCTTTGTAGAGGCTGATTTTGCCAAAACAAAACCCACCAACAGATTCAGGAGGCTGAAAACAGGTGGGATATGGTCTGAATAGGCCAAAAACACACCCAGAAAGGCAAGTAAACAGCTGGTCAAAGTGGGTTGACCAGTCTGGTCAACTTAAAAGCTGATGTCACAACAAGTGGGTGACGTCAGTGTGCGCGGCGCACGTTAGCAGAGAGGCGCGTTGCGCACCATAGCAGCAGCAACAACGACACTCAAGAAACCAGGGTTGACGTCAGCTGACTTCAGAAACATGTGCTCACGTTAGCAGATGACGTCAGTTATATGTTTTATTTCTTCACCTTTAATAATAATAGTAATATTACAATATTAGTTGGGTGTTTTATTTCTTTACCATTTTATTACCAAGTGGTTTCTACATATATATACATATAGCAAAAGTAAAATAACCTGGTGAATTATATATTTAGGCCTTGTTTGGGGTGTCCTAAAAAAGTCAAAAAGTCATTATCCTATTTAAGTCACATCATCTTATTTAAATTATATCACCTCTCTATCACATTACTTCAAACCCATTTCATACCCAACCCATATTTCATAAAAAGTCAAAAAGTACACTTACTTAGATCATCCCAAACAACCCCTTAATAATAAGAAGTCCAACCATGTGATATGGACTACAATTATTTTATATGATTGGTTTCGATCTACTCTCAAAATTTTAATACTTAAACATTAATATAAAAATATAGCATAATATGTGAAATGTTTATGCTAATTTTTGTTCTTTTTTCATACATTCAATGCCCACTCATATGATCTGGCCAAAGCAACTATTATAAAAAGGTACAACAGATAAAGCTAAAAACTATTATAAATGCTAATACCCCCCCCCTCAAAAAAAAAAAACAAACAAACAAACAAACAAAAAAAAAAAACAAAAAACAAAAAACAAATAACAAAACAAAACAAAAACAAAAAGAAATAAGAAAATTTATCATATGCAACGCATGTGCACCTCTACTAGTAATTCCTACCAGTAATTCTAAGAATACCAATGCCACATTATTGTTGTCTTAAATTTTGTATGAAAAATATGTATGGGTATCATTTTCAATGTCAAAATAATTGAAATGTAATGTAAGAAAATATATTTATTGACACATTTTTTGTTTCATTTTTGAGAGTTCACATGAATGGAGATTAATGTGCGTCTATTAATATTGTATTTTTGGAAAAAGTTTAGTACACTTTATTGTCAAATTCAATCACACTATACAAAAATTACTTGTATTTTGACATGTGCCCTAAGAAAGCAATAAATGACTTTAACTTCCTCCACTTACAAGGGTAATATAAAAGTATAACAAAAATTAATTATGATGTTTTTGAAGGTTTAATTTTTTTTATATAGGCGTAAGTACCCCTATTTTTATAAGAAAAAATTGTTTAATTTTTAAAATTTGTATTTAGAATTTATTTTTACAAACTTATATATTAGTTTGACAAAAATAAATATAAAATATATATTTGAATTTTTAAATATTATTTTAAGTTCTAAAAATATGAAAATAATTATTATTTGATCTTTTTAAATTTTCTCACCAATCTAAATTTTAATTTTTTTTAGAAAAATAATATAAAACATCAAATTTGAATGAAAGTGAAAAGGCATACAAAAATAAGGGAGAAGGGTACAAAGCAAAAGGATATTTTGGTCTCATTATAAATATTATAAAAAAAAAAAAAATTAGTTAAGACACATGTTAACAAAACAAAAAACCTTAAAACACATGTCAAAAAAAAAAAAAAAAACCTTTTAAAGTATATTTATTAAAGTATATCCACAGGTAAATGCATATAATTCATAAATCATTGGATTATAGCAATGTATATGGAGATATTTGTTTTTACGGCCACTCCATAATATGTCGTTTTGACTTTAGAGAAACATTTTTTAAATCAACTTCAAAATGTGGTTTCAAAGAATGCTAACAAAATAAGAATAATAATAATAATAATAATAATAATAATAATAATAAGATGCACATGCTATGTAACTCATAACAATATCACATAAAATTGTAAATTCTATTATAAAATGACATAATTTTTTGCACCACAAAAATTAAAGTTTTTTGCTCACCACAAAAAATAAATAAATAAATAAAAATAAATAACCAAACGAAATCAAACCAAGCCTTAAGTCTCATCAAATAGGGTTGGCAACATAAATCTTTCTTCTCAACTCGACTCTATCAAATGCCATTCCATCATTCAAATTAAGTAGATTCATATCTCTATTTACTATGCTAGCCAACGTCAATCCAGGTCTACCCCGTCCCCTAACCTTTCCATCTACCGTTACTACATCGCATCTCTTCACTACCGCCTCTGTTGATCTCCGTTGAATATGACCAAACCATCTCAACCTATTCTCTCTCAAGTTCTCTTCTATCAGTGTAACCCCTACCCATTCTCAAATATACTCATTTATGATTCTATCATTTCTAGTCTTGCCATACATCCACATCATCATCATCTCCTCGACACTCATCTTACCTACATGTTATTTCTTAGTTGCCCAATACTCTGTCCCATACAACATCGCTGGCCAGATAGCCATTCCATAGAACTTTCTTTTTAGTCCAATGGATACTCATTTATCACACAGTATCCCTGACGCACTCATACACTTAAACCACCCCGCCCTAATCCTATGGACCACATCCGCTCCAATCTCCACATCCGTTGCAATGATCGACCCTAAATAACGACAATGTTCACTCTTAAGTAGTTCTTGGTTCTTAATCTTCTCTTCCCTTTATTTCCATTGTTACTGTTACTAAATTTACACTCATGTACTCGTCTTAGTTCTACTTATCCTAAAACCTTTAGCTTCAAGTGCTTCTCTCCTAGTCTCCAACTTTGTATTAACTCATTCTCTAGTCTCATTCTCTAGTCTCATCCACTAACACTATATCATCTGCAAAAAACATACACCATGACACTTTATCCTGAATATTCCTAGTCAACTCATCCATAACTAAAACAAAAAGATAAGGACTTAAGGCTAACCCTTGGTGTAACCCTACAGTAATTGAAAATTCATTTGTCTCTCCAACAGGCGATCTAATAGTGATCACCACATCTTCATACATGTCCTTAATTACATCAACGTATCCTTTTGTCACTCCTTTCTTCTCTAACATCCACCAAATTATATCCCGAGATACTTTATCATATGCTTTCTCTAGATCAATAAAAATCATATGAATGTCTCTTTTCTTTTCTCTATACTTTTCTATTGCTCTCCTTAAAAGATAGATCATTTCCATTGTTGACCTACTAGGCATAAAAAAATAAAAATAAAAATTTACCATAAAGTGACAATTTAGTCATTTGTAATTTTAGAATACACAACATAAATTTATCATTCTTAACTTTACTACAAAATGACATAACACACATCACAAAAATTATAAATTTCATTACAAAAATCACAAATTTCTTACTACATGTCCCTTTTTAGAGGTGTATATAATAGGCTTTCTCTAATAATAATACTAATAAATATTATCCCTTTAGGTGGACCACCAAAAAAAACAGAATTGGAAGAAAACAACAAGATCAAATAAAAAAGTAATAATAAGCAACAAAGATGTGCCATGTGCCATTTTTTTTTTTTTAACTAGTTGGACCGCATGCGCTACATGTGTGGGATCGCGACGTAGTCTATGAAGACTCCATTTTTTTTAATTTTTCAGATAAATGAAACCCATCTACACCAAGAAGAACTATATTCATACAAAAATACAAATATGATTAATTGTTGATAAAATACAAAAACAATATGTTAGTGTACTGGGGTCAAGAATTTACTTACTAAAAAATATATATTCATAGATTGCATTAATGTGGGTATTGAAGGAGCTAAATCGTCATCAAGAAATCTAAGCAGATAATAAATATAAGATTGATTGGAGATTCTATTTCAAATCGTCTTCCTATATTGTATAGAGATTCATAAATAGATTAGCAAATTCTTATACCTGACCAAACATTACAGCTTTAGCTTCTGTCCCGCCAACTTCCCAGCCAGCAACACCTAATCCATCTGTCATAGTTTTGTGCAAATTTATTCCGATAATTGTATCATGGTAAGGCATGTCTTCTATGCTAAACACTACTTTAAAGTATTCCAAGTTCACCTGCAAATCGATGTTTCAAGTTTTAGTTGCTCGACATGGCCATCTAGCAATTGCAAATGTCACACAAAGCAACTTCGTGCCCATTAAAAATCTTATTCATCATAATTTAAAGAGAATGTACACTTTCTTAAACATGTTTTAATGTCTAAACAAAGCATAGGTATGTGCTACTCAGGAAACAAAAAAATGTTAATACCTGGTGGACATTCTTAGAAACAAGAAACAAATGGGGGCCTGCGGGAGATTTTGGTTTATAAAGTAGTCAAACATTGCATGCATAATCATCAAAGATTCTTAACTGTCACATTCAAATTCAAGATTTTCTAGCTAGAAGTCTCTACTGATACATAGCAATCAAATTAATTGACTAATTTACCATGCACTAAAAAAGGTGTGTTCACTATATCTGGAATTGCAAATCCAACCAAGTGTATCAGAATGATCTGTCTGCTAATTAAGATATTCATGCAATTTCTATTGTTTACAACCATATATCATTCACTACATATAAAACATTGAGATTCTGAGAAACTTATTTCTATTTTTCATTATTTTCGTAATTATTAAAATAAAAAAAAAAACCTTTCCCCTGTTGCAATTCTAGTGTCACCAACCCACTCACTATCTGAATCCCAAATAGAAAGGCTACCTGACGTAGCTATGACAAAGCTTAGTCAATGCCCGAGCAGGCTATGCTTCAAAGACGAGCAATTTCACCCCCTCAAATCAATTGCTTTCATAGAAAGCCCCCGGATGAAACTTCTTGCAAAGTGCTTCTACAGCTACCTGTACTCTCTTTAGGGTGGCAGGACTTGAAACATTGATCCTCCCTTCTTGAATTAGCAAGAAATGTTGGAAAAATGGTTTGGAAACCATTAATAGTTAAATGAGAAATTGACTCCAAAGTGCACCATTCGCGTATGGTTTTAAGACAATATTTATTTAATGTAAAATTTGATTTTATTTAAATAAATTCGTTAATTTTTTGGGTCAAATTTGAACATGATTCGATTCAGAATTCAAATTCTTTTGAAACAACAATCATGTCTTTTCTGGTTGAATCTTTTCATGGAAAAGAGGTGACTCTTTTGTAAAGTCACCATGACCATTCGAAGAGACACCAATTCATCTATATAAACAGGCCCTCATTGCATTCATTTTGGGATTGGAATTCATCTTGTGTTTCTTTCCTTCTGCACTCTGTCTTTTCTGTAAGAGAATTCTGCACAATAAGGTTTGCCAGACTTGCCGTGGTAGTGCTACTACTACAAGGTTCGATCGTTGTATTTTGGGAGACGAACGTCCAATAAAAAATCGTGAGCACTTTAGCGAGGGATGAAATTGTCTTAAGGAAATTGTGTCCAACACAAGCTTTGATCGAATTGTTTTACGTTTCCAGATTTTTACAATCTATTTGTAAGTTTTCTACTTCTCTATAAGTAGTTTTGGTTCTCGGTATATGATTTTATTTGGTTTAACCCAAACAATTTACATTATATTCAACTAATATTTTTTTTATATATAATTTTGTAATATATTTGGCATAATTGATTACTTCTTTCACACCGTACACATAAGAATTATTCCAACAATCTTACGACAAATTCGCATAAGAATTTTTTTTCTTCTTATTTGCCTGTTCAAGTGAAATACAAATTGTTCTTCTGTATTTTTTGGTTCAAATTGTCTTATCCAGAATCAATATGATTTTGCATGATCAGAATTTACTATAGATAGAATTTGTTTCTGTTAGGACCTTTTGTTGTCAAAATCCGTGAATCAAAACCAAGGTTGTAATTTGATAAAGCTTTCCAGGTTTTCCAAGTTTGGCTTCCCCGCTCGAGCGGGGAAAGTAACGCTCGAGCGGGGATTGCTAGTCCTCAGCATCTCTGCGCAGCATGAACAAAGTACTGGATGGTGTGATTCCCCGCTCGAGCGGGGCAATGGACGCTCGAGCGGGAAGGCTATATGAATCACAAATTTTGAAGTCTCCGCTCGAGCGGGAAGACCCACGCTCGAGCGGACCGCACGAAGCCAGTTTCTATAAATTCGCAAGTTGGGTCTTTTTCAAGGATTACTTTTCTAGATCTTGTTTAGGGTTTTCTAGGGTTTTGGTTTGAAGTTTTCTTCTGAGGTTTTGTGAGTTTTCTTTGATGTTCTCAAGAGAGTTCTAAACTTATGAGTTGAGATTCATACATCAAAGAGGTTGATACTACATATTCAAGAGAGTTCTTTTCGGTGGAATCCGAAAGTCAACACGTAAAGTTTCAAAAGGTGTTTGATTCTTTACGTAGTCGTTAATTCGACAAGTGAAGTTGTGGTGTGGAATCAACTTCAGGATCAGTTCCGTGACGAAGGCGTGGTGAAAGAGTTACAGAAGATTCAGAGACAAATTGACTGGGTTGGGTAATTTGTATGGTATCTTTGTAATCTTTTAGTTCTTCAGTAGTGGATTGATCAGTGGCGGTTCGCCCGTGGTTTTTGATTACAATTGAAGGTTCTTCAATTGTGGTTTTTTCCACGTAAAAAATCATTTGTGTCGATTTTTTGTTTATTCTTAAAAACAAACAAACTAAAATCACTCTCGTAAGTGCTTGATGATTTTAGGTTGAGTGTTTTGAATTATTGGGATTTGGAATAAGTTAATCTTGATCTAATCACGAATCACGTAGGATTTTCAATTGGTATCAGAGCGGGTCACTCTTTGTTTTATCAAAAACTTTGTTTTTTTTTCAAAACTATAGGAGTGTGATTTTGTGTGACTAGTATCATGGATTCTATTCGTGAAGGTAACTCGACTCATAGACCCCCTTTACTAGACGGTACAAACTATTCTTATTGGAAAGCTCGTATGAGAGCATTTTTAAAATCCATCGATGAGAAAGTTTGGCACTGTGTAATCTTTGGGTGGAGTGAACCTACGATCACCGTTAATGGCATTGATATTCCTAAACCCCTTGATAAATGGGACACAACTGATTACCAGAACTCGAGTTGGAACAGCAAGGCTCTCAACTCCCTCTTCTGCTCTGTCACACCTGAAGAATTCCGTCGAATTTGCACGTGTGAAATAGCAAAAGAGGCGTGGGATATTCTTGAAACAATTCACGAAGGTACTACCTCTGTTAAAAGGTCAAAACTTCAACGTCTCACCTCCGCCTTTGAAACCCTTTTTATGCGCGACGATGAGACGTTTGATGATTTCTATGCAAAACTCAGTGATATCGTGAATTCCTGTTTCACTCTCGGTGAAAAAATCCGGAAGCAAAAGTTGTTGGAAAAATTTTGAGGTCCCTTCCCGAGAGGTTCCAATCAAAGGTGACAGCCATTGAGGAGGCTCAGAATGTTGATACCCTCAAGCTCGATCAATTGGTTGGAAATTTGCAGACTTATGAAGCCCATCAAATTTCAAAGAAAAAGCAAAAAGAAACTATGGCTTTCACGAGTGCTCATGAGACTGCAAAACCTCCGGAGACTGAATTTGATTTAGAGTCTGAGATGACGGCTATGCTTACAAAACAGTTTAAATTTTTTTTGAAAAAGAAGCCTAATTTCAGAGCCCCTATTTCAAAAGATAAGAGTAATGATAAACCCAAAACTATTCCATCAAAATTTGCTCAAACTACTGAAAAGAAGATCGTAAGGGGGCCAGGGGTCAAGTGCTATGAATGTCAAGGGTTTGGCCATATGTCCCTTGAATGCCCTTCGAAAAAGAATCGGAAGAAAGTCTACACCGTAACTTGGGATGATGAAAGCGGGTCGAAGCAAGAACCCGAAGAACCTGAATCTGGTGAAGATGGGGATAGTGCTTTCATGGCATTTTGGGCCACGGTTTCTCAACCTCTTCCAAAGCATTTGGAATCAGCTCGTGGTCAAAACTTGCATCATGCTCCCACCTTTGATGGGACTAACTATCTGTATTGGAAAATCAGAATGAGGGCTTTTCTGAGAGCCTTTGAACCAGAAGGTTGGCAAGCCATTGAAGAAGATACAGAAAGTGCAGATAATCCGGGCAATCAGAGAGCCCTGATCACTATTCGTGGTGCAATCTCCAATGAAGAACAGCAACGGGTTGTTCACTGCACAAAGGCTAAAGATGCATGGGAAATTCTGAGCCAATTCCATGAAGGAAGAGATCCACCTCCACCACCATCCAGCAACTTATCTGTCTTGGTTGCTAGAGTGGACGAGGTCAAGAAGAATGAGGAGCAAAGAGAGGATGATGAAATATCTGAAGACATTGATGAGATCAATGGCGATGAGCTACAACAAGCTTACGAGAAGCTGTACGAGGAATCTCTGAATTTGTCTAAAACCAACGACAAACTCTCTCTCAAGCTCAAAACATGTGAGAGTGAGAATGTCCGGCTCAAAGGAGAACTCTTGACAGCAAAACAGAATGTCATCAAGATCTCAAGTGACAGGCAAGACTTATGTGGAAAACTTCTATCCTGTGAAACTGAAAGGAATGAACTTCTGAAGGTGTATTCCACATATGAAGAAAAGCTTGAAAGTCTTGAGCTGTCACAAGCTGCATTGGAAGAGAAAGTCAGACAGAAAGATGAAGAACTCCGTATTGCTCGAGCAACAATTGCCATGTGGAACAAAGGTTCCAGATCTCTAGAAGACATACTCGGGTCTCAACAAATGGGTTCTGACAAAAGAGGGCTAGGCTATGGTGCGACAGCTCAAAAGGGACAGGCCTCTACCTCACATAACTTGAAGACTCAAGCAAAGGGCAAATTGAAGGTAGACCAGGATGATTCTTCTCTTCATCAAGCAAAAGCAGGTAAGATCAACAAAAGAGAGGTAAAACCTGTTTTTATTTGTCATCACTGTGGTAGGTATGGCCACATTCGTCCTTACTGTTTTGAACTGTTTGGTAAGGTGTCTCAAAAGGGTAGAAATTCTAATACTTTTTGGGTTAGGAGACAACCTTACATGTCTAGGCAGAACACCAAGACTAAAAAGATTTGGGTTAGAAAAGATGATTTGACTTGTTTTGTTGCTCACACTGCTCTAAAAGCACGTGACTCACACATGTGGTATCTTGATAGTGGGTGCTCTCGTCATATGTCCGGTAACAAATCCTACTTCACCTCTCTTGAAAAATATGAAGGAGGAATTGTTACCTTTGGAGATGGCGGCACTTCTAGAGTCATTGGTAAGGGCTCTATAAGTGTTGCTGGTCTTCCCAAGCTAGATAATGCCTTACTTGTTGATGGCCTTAAAGCAAATCTTTTGAGCATTAGTCAAATGTGTGATTCCCATCATGAAGTATTGTTTTCAAAAGATAAATGTGAAATTTTGGATAAAAAGGGAAATACTGTTTTACATGGGGTTCGCACATCTGATAACTGCTATGGGATTCTTACTACTAATGATCTCACTTGTCATTCTGCCATCATAAGTAACATTGATCTGTGGCATCAAAGATTAGGTCACATGAATTTCAAAGACCTAACTAAGATAGCCAACAAAGAGCTTGTGAGAGGAGTACCTAAACTGGGTAAGAATTTGAGCCATGTGTGTGGACCATGTCAGCTTGGCAAGCAAACCCGTGCTCCTCATAAAAAGGTGAACAGCTTTACAACCAAACGTCCTCTTGAATTGGTTCACATGGATTTAATGGGTCCTACTCGCACTGAAAGCATTGGAGGTAAAAGATACATTTTTTTAACTGTTGATGATTTTACTCGATTCTCATGGGTAAATTTTTAAGGGAAAAATCTGATACGTTTAATGCTTTCCAGGCTTTAGTCCTTAAAATCCAAAATGAACAGGGTGTTTCCATTGGGCGTATCATAAGAATCCGAACTGATCATGGTCGTGAATTTGAAAATAGTTCGTTTTCGGATTTTTGTGATATGCATGGAATTAAGCATGAGTTTTCTGCACCTATTACTCCACAACAAAATGGAGTGGTTGAGAGGAAGAACAGAGTTGTTCAAGAAATGGCTAGGGTCATGCTCCTTAGTAAGAGTCTTCCTCCAAAGTTTTGGGCCGAAGCCCTAAATACTGCTGTTTATGTCATAAATCGTGTGTATTTAAGGCCCGGCACTTTACAAACTCCTTATGAATTGTGGAAGGGTTTGAAACCTAATGTAAAATACTTCAAAACTTTTGGGAGTAAGTGCTACATCTTTAAAGATAGAGAGCCCTTGGGCAAATTTGACTCCCGAAGTGATGAAGGTATTTTCCTAGGGTATTCAACCAACAGTAGGGCTTTTCGAGTCTATAACCTGCGAACTTCATCATTAATGGAATCTATCAATGTGGTTATAGATGACACAGGTTCTCCTACTCCGGCAACAAATGAGGATGACAATGGTGAGTCCTCAATCTTGGATACTGAACCACAAAATCAAGGAGAAGCTGAGGTTCAATCACAAGAAAATGTTACAGCACCATCCTCACAGGTAAGTTCAAGTCCCAAGAGTGCTCAAAGGGACATCACACCTGTTGCTTCTATCACCGCAAGTCCTGAACTTAAACCATCAGCAAGGGTGAAACTGAATCATCCAGCTCAACAGGTGATTGGAAGTGTTTCGGATCGAATGAAAACCCGAAGACAGATTCGGGATGAGGTATCACACATGTGTTATGTTTCTTTAATTGAACCTAAGAATTTTAAAGAGGCCTTGCTAGATGATAGTTGGGTCAATGCTATGCATGAAGAATTAGGTCAATTTGAGCGTAACAAAGTTTGGACTCTTGTTCCCAGACCTAGAGACATGAATGTGATAGGTACCAAGTGGATCTTTAAAAATAAATCTGATGAGAATGGTACTGTTGTGAGGAATAAAGCTAGGTTGGTTGCTCAAGGCTACACACAAGTAGAGGGTATTGACTATGATGAGACGTTTGCCCCAGTTGCACGTCTCGAATCTATTCGCATTTTGCTTGGTGTTGCATGTTTTCTTGGCTTTAAATTGTTTCAAATGGATGTGAAAAGTGCCTTTCTGAATGGGTACTTAAAAGAAGAGGCATATGTTGAGCAACCAAAAGGGTTTGAGGACCCTAAATGTCCTAATCATGTCTACAAGTTAGACAAAGCTTTGTATGGATTGAAACAAGCTCCTCGGGCTTGGTATGATAGGCTTACTACTTTTCTTCTTGATAATGATTTTCAAAGGGGTAGTGTGGATAAGACCTTATTTGTGAAACATACTAAGTCTCATATTCTTGTTGCTCAGATATATGTTGATGATATTGTGTTTGGTTCCACTGCTGATCATCTTGTGAAATATTTTTCGGATTGCATGACACATGAGTTTGAGATGAGCATGATGGGAGAGTTGTCTTATTTTTTGGGTCTCCAAATTAAACAGTCTCCTTCGGGCATATTTGTTTCTCAGTCTAAGTATGCTAAAAATCTTGTGTCAAAGTTTGGTCTTGAGTCTTCCAAGCATGCACGCACTCCCATGAGCACCAGTCTTCACCTTTCCAAAGATTCCTCTGGTATTGATGTTGATCCTACCCTTTATAGGAGTATGATAGGGAGTCTTTTGTATCTCACAGCCAGTCGTCCTGATATTTCTTTCAGTGTCGGTGTTTGTGCTCGTTACCAAGCCAGTCCTAAAGAGTCTCACCTTCTTGCGGTAAAACGCATCATCAAGTATGTTAATGGGACCTTGGGGTATGGGGTTTGGTTTTCCACTGATACTACAGCCGAAATTACTGGTTTTTCTGATGCCGACTGGGCAGGGTGTGCTGATGATAGGAAAAGTACATCCGGGGGGTGTTTTTACCTTGGGAATAATCTGGTTTCTTGGCATAGTAAAAAGCAAAATGCCATCTCTCTTTCCACTGCTGAGGCTGAGTACATTGCTGCAGGAAGTTGTTGTGCACAAATGTTGTGGATGAAGCAAATGCTTCATGACTATGGGATAGAACAGAACACTCTCACTCTTTTTTGTGATAACACAAGTGCCATAAACATTTCAAAAAATCCTATCCAACACTCTCGCACCAAACATATTGACATCCGTCATCATTTTATTCGAGAGTTAGTGGATGAAGGCCTTGTTGTTTTGGAACATGTCCCTACTGAGCATCAAAAAGCTGATATTTTTACAAAACCCCTTGATCTTCTTCGATATGAGTTTCTTAGAAAGACCTTGGGTGTAATGCTCAGTAACTAGGTTGTTTCCTATTTTTTGTGAGGTGAGTGTGGATGTTTGGCTTACTGTTCTTGGATGAAGTAATCTCATTGTTATTGAGTTCTGATATCTTTGCATCATTTTTTTATGAACACTACTCATGTTGCTTACAAGATCTTATTCATCTTTGTTCATAGCTCATTCTGAATGCCCATACTCATTTACTTCATGATCTCATTTTGTACACATCCTTGAGATAAACTGTTGCAGGGGTTTCCGCACAAGTGATCAAAGTTCTCTATGGACCACTGACAGTGTTTCCTGTACTCTTTCAGAGGAATTGACCTATACTGGTATATCATGGGTGATGTTAAGTCTCTTAACCATCTACCATCTTATTTCACTTCCATGGTTTCTCCCTCAGTACATGATTTCCGGGCATTAGGAAAAGGCTACCTCAGAGGCACCAACCAGGCCATCATTTTGATTTCATTCTTCTCTGGTTTGGTCTCCATACTCTTAAGCGTGTATGCCACCAGTGAGTGCCCACAAAAAAAAAAAAAAAAATACATAAAAAAAAAAAAAATCATAGTCTGAGGGGGAGCTTCCGCATTTACTCAACAAATACCCCGTGATTCCTAGTGGTTTGACTTTTCTCTGTGATAGTCAGTTACTCTTGTCGGAGGTCCAGCAATCCGATCACTACTAGGATTAACTCTAGCTTTGTGACTCTCAAGGATTGCACACCCACACATCATTTATGTGAGCTCTCATGTGTGTTTTTGAGTTGTGCATTCTCATGATGCTTGTGGCTTTGATATATACTATCTGTTTTATTCATGATTTGGTGTTTCACTCTTCTCTCAAATTTTCAGGACTCATGATTGATGGATTCTTATGTCCGTATGGTATAGTCTGATCCTTGGCCATCTTGCTTCTTACAGGACATCCTAGGTGTTTTTTTATTTTAAAAAAAAAAAAAAAGGTTTTTTTTGTGTCCCCGCTCGAGCGGACAGTTCCACACTCGAGCGTGGTTTTGAGGCTTGCAATACTTTTTGCAGTTCTGGGAGGGGTGATTTTCCGCTCGATCTGCATTATTCACGCTCGAGCGTGCATTCACGAGGTTTGTTTCCCGCTCGAGCGTCAAACCCTACGCTCGAGCGGACTGGTTTTGTATAATTCCCTCCCTTCGACTCTTTGTCTCATTTTTGCTTCTCATCTCATCCAACTCCTCATCTTCTAGGGTTTTTCGGCGATTCATTGCCTCTCCTTCACATTGGGTTGGTTTCCTCTTCTCTTCTCCTCAGGTATATCTCCACTCTTCTTCTCCTCTGTTCTTGAGTCGTTTTTATTTCATGTTTGAGTCGGTTTGATTAGGTTTGCTTGCGTTGATTGTTTTTCCATTGAGTCGTTGAGTGGTTTCATTTGTGTTGCACCTATTTTAGTTTTTTTTTTGTTTATTTTGTTTGCTAGTTTTTTTCCTTTAGTCTGTCCTTCTTCTCTTAGGGTTTTTTATTTTGGGTTTCTTTTTGGGGGTTTTATCCCTTTTATAGTATGCTGTGATCTGATTATATTAGGGGTTTTGTTTCCTCATACATGTGGCTCCATGATTGTTTACATTCAGGATTTTGTTCAGATTTTTGCATTGGTCATTTTTGTTACATTATCCCATCTTTATAATTGCAATTTGTTTGCCATGATTTGCTTCTGATATAGCTTCCAGTTATTGATTCATTTCTTGGTATTTTCATAGCTTTCTGGATATCACTGTTGGACTAATGTGTGCATTGTATCTCTTGGCTTTCTTGATTTGGTTATTTGCTTTTGGGTTGGGGGTTTGTTTGTCTTGTTAGCCATGTCTACCCACAAACGCCGTAAGTCAACCGCCTCTCGCCCTCCTTATAACTCTGAGCGTTTCCCGTCATTCGAAAAAGCCAAGTTATACCGTGAGTCTTACCATTCCCGTTCCATACACCTTGAACGTAATGTTCATCCATCTACCTTTGAGTCTCTCTCTATCCGGTCTTTCTTTGATCCCCTGGGCGGTGATACGGTTCTTTTGTTCTCTGGGCAACAAAATCTTACTTGGATCCGAGAATTTTATTGTAATATGAATGGTCTTGATGATATTGGCCCCTCTTTTAAGACCTGGGTTAGATCCAAAGAAATCACTGTCACCACTGATGTTATCCATGAGCTATTAGGGATTTGTGCTAGATCTCCTATCTTTTATCCCTTTCCAGTCCCATCACGCCCCACTTGTAATTTTGATGAGGTTGCTCAGACTTTGTGTGGTTCTCCTCGCTCTTGGCCTTCCGGGTCTTTGATCAAACAGCATGAGCTTCTTCCTCACTTTAGGTTACTCAACCTAATCATGTGTGCAAATATCATTGTTACAACCCATAGTTCTGAGATTAAGCAAGATCAAGGTTTTATTCTCGAATGTATTGCTCACAACCGGCCCATAGACCTTGCCACCCTCATCATTCAGAAGATGGTTGCTGCTTTTGAGCGCACCAATCTTGGTTTACCATATGGCTGCCTCATCAACCGGCTTTTAGCCAAATTTGAGGTTCCTACAAATGATGAGGATGAGTTTGCTTCCCCTACCCGTCCATTTACCAAAAGACTGTCTCCCAGAGTCAGTCTCACATTAGGGGGGTTCCTTCTAGTTCTGGTCGTACCAGTGCAGGTCCTAGTGCAGATGAGGCCATGGCAGAGGAGGCCGAGTATGATGCTGCGGCTGGCGGAGATCTTGGTGAGGGGAGCAGCACCCTCCAGTTCGTACCATCCGTGGACAGCTTCAGTCGCTAGAGCGTTCTGTTGGTACCCGATTTGATCATCTTGAGGCCATGATGGATATTTTTGAGGCGCGACTCACTGACCTTGAGACCACTACCGATTCTCGTTTCCGTGCTTTGGAGGCCTCTTCTCAGCGGATTGAGGATTCTGTGGTGCAGTCTTCGTCACAGCTGGCTCAGATCTTGACATTGCTTCAGCTGCCGCCTTTCCCTCCGGCTCCATGATGCTTTTGTTCCTTTGTTTTCTGCTTCATTCTTTTTATCTCCCGGCCAAAAAGGGGGAGTGATTACAGTTGAATGGTAGTTGGATGGTACAGTTGGTTGGTTCAGTTTTTGATACAGTACAGTTGGATGGTACAGTTTTTGATTCTTGATCCTTGATATAGTTGGTGTTTTATATTTTTGATATATGTTTGTGGATGGATCATGTTTTGATTATGATGGTTTTTTTTTTTTACTATTTAATCCTTTCCACAGATTTTTGGTTGGCTTGTGTTTCGTTGTTCTTTTTTAGGCTCATTGTACTCGCGCATGTTTGGTTGTGGATTATTGCATATTGGTTCATCAGTTGGCTCTTGATTTGTTGGCACTTGCTTTCAGATTAGTTTGTTCAGAATTGTTAGACTAGTTTGGAATCTTGTTTTTTTGTTTTTTTTTTGTGTGATTTTGCTTAGAAAAACTGTTTTAGAATGGTTTTGTCCGGGATTTGACAAAGGGGGAGATTGTTAGGACCCTTTGTTGTCAAAATCCGTGAATCAAAACCAAGGTTGTAATTTGATAAAGCTTTCCAGGTTTTCCAAGTTTGGCTTCCCCGCTCGAGCGGGGAAAGTAACGCTCGAGTGGGGATTGCTAGTCCTCAGCATCTCTGCGCAGCATGAACAAAGTACTGGATGGTGTGATTCCCCGCTCGAGCGGGGCAATGGACGCTCGAGCGGGAAGGCTATATGAATCACAAATTTTGAAGTCTCCGCTCGAGCGGGAAGACCCACGCTCGAGCGGACCGCGCGAAGCCAGTTTCTATAAATTCGCAAGTTGGGTCTTTTTCAAGGATTACTTTTCTAGATCTTGTTTAGGGTTTTCTAGGGTTTTGGTTTGAAGTTTTCTTCTGAGGTTTTGTGAGTTTTCTTTGATGTTCTTAAGAGAGTTCTAAACTTATGAGTTGAGATTCATACATCAAAGAGGTTGATACTACATATTCAAGAGAGTTCTCTTCGGTGGAATCCGAAAGTCAACACGTAAAGTTTCAAAAGGTGTTTGATTCTTTACGTAGTCGTTAATTCGACAAGTGAAGTTGTGGTGTGGAATCAACTTCAGGATCAGTTCCGTGACGAAGGCGTGGTGAAAGAGTTACAGAAGATTCAGAGACAAATTGACTGGGTTGGGTAATTTGTATGGTATCTTTGTAATCTTTTAGTTCTTCAGTAGTGGATTGATCAGTGGCGGTTCGCCCGTGGTTTTTGATTACAATTGAAGGTTCTTCAATTGTGGTTTTTTCCACGTAAAAATTCGTTTGTGTCGATTTATTGTTTATTCTTAAAAACAAACAAACTAAAATCACTCTCGTAAGTGCTTGATGATTTTAGGTTGAGTGTTTTGAATTGTTGGGATTTGGAATAAGTTAATCTTGATCTAATCACGAATCACGTAGGATTTTCAGTTTCTTTATTAGTTTGTGAATACGTTTTCAATTTTGACCATATGTCAAATTTATTTTTTGTTGGTTGCTTTAGTAACTACTTTTGTACAGATTTGAAATTTTGTCAAAACAGTGTAAGTTATGCTTTTAATGTAGTATATGAACAACAAAACTAATAAATGTTGTTACACTGGCATCTATTTGATCTTTTTTTATTTATGTGTGCACATGCGTAATTGTTATACTTTAATAGGCTTGTGTATTTACTTCTTATGCCATGTTTGGAAGTTTGTTTTTAGTGAATGAAATTTTCATTTTGATTGGTGGAGAATAATGGGAACTTCCCTATTTGGGTGGGCTAATTATGATTATACTTTATGGGTATAGAATATACATATTTAGATTAATCATATTTTGTGAATTGATTTTCATAGTTGGTATAATCCATTGGACTTATGGTTTTCAGAGATTTATAGAAAATTGACTTATCAATTTTTATATTTATTTATTGTTCATTGATGTGTTAATTGTTTTTATCATTCATTGATTTTCACATAAGGCACTTGGTGGTGTCTGTCATGATGATGATGATGTAGTATGAAGAACGTCTATTATAAATATTGTAGCCTATTTTCATTTCAAAGGTTTTTTGTCATTTATACAGAATTTCTCAACATTTATAATAGTACCGGTGTTTATACAGAGTAGCGCCCGGTAAAACGTGTGGTATGTTGAGGTTTAGCGTTCCTTCCGGCTTGTGACCGGTAAAGCGTGAGGTTCCGTGTTCCTTTTGCCTTGTGACCGGTAAAGCGTGAGGTTCCGCATTCCTTCCGGCTTGTGACCGGTAAATTGTGTGACTCATGGAGATGACTTGTGATTGGATCCGGTATTTGATATGAAATTGATTGAAAGAATGGAAAATGAAATGGTAATTGGATTAAGGATTGGTGTTGATACACTCAATGGATTGCTTGTGATTATAATGAAAGATTATGAGTTTTGTTTTATAAATAATAGAGAAATTGAATTAAAAAGGGATTGTTATTCTTGTTTTATGCTTGTATTCTAGTTGGTGATGCAAACGTTAATGTGAGGTAATTGTTGGGCAAGTTGGAGTTGAGTGTATGAGGATTGTCTTTTCGAACATAAAGGAAATTGGATCATGACATTATGGAGTTATAGTGATTGGAAATAGTATAAGGGAAAAGTGGAAATGAAATGGGGAATATTTTGGGAATTGGTTAATAATTTTTAAATGATGTTGTTTCTTAAACATGTTTGTTTCACAAGGATCTATGGTTTTCTAAAGTTAAGGGATGATTTTTTAATAGCTGGAGGTTTTTCTTAAAAGTGTTTAAATAGTTTTGAGAAAAAGGTACTTTACTTATGATATTTTGAAATTTGAAGATGTCACCCTACTATATGGTATCACCCTGCATGCATGATCATTTCTATCTGTGTGTTAGTTATTGATTGAGAACTATGAGATTCCTATTGGGCATTAGTGCTCACCCCGTCGTTGTTTTATTTTGTTACAGGAAGAAAGTTTGGATTATATGATTGAAGATTTATGGAGTTTTTGAGTCCCTGTGTATAACTTCATGGTAGATGTAAAGGAAATGGATTTTTGTATTTGTATTTATTTATTTGTAGCTCAGTAGGAGATTGGCATATATTGTTGTCATTGTAATATTCATTGAGAGAGAGAGAGAAGATGTATCATTGTATTTCTATTACTCAAGCGTAATAGATATTTGTATACGTATTAAGTTGGAAAAAAAAAATGGACCTAAATTAAGGGTTTTGGTAATGATTTTGAGTAATTAAAATTTGGGTCGTGACAACTTGGTATTAGAGCTAACCAGGTTTGAATACCTGGAGCTCGTGGGAAGTGGTTTTTACTACAATGGGTTGGCTTCGCTTGGTGAGGATATCTGCATATAGAAGTATGAGGTGTAGGACATTTTGTGTTGCATTGTGTGAACATAGGTTGAGCTTCATGGCTAGTTCTTGTAGTCGGCTAACTTGCTTTGAGATCTCATTGGAAACACGTCTAATCAACGTGGTTTCTAGTGAGAATGCCTTGGATGTTCCGGGACAAGTGATCATCATTGTTGCCTTGACTCAATTGTGTGGTTTGTTGCTTAACAATATTTATGTGTTGTGTGATTATGTGTTAGGTTGGTTTCTTGATTTCGTAGGAAGGGTAAGTGTCTCAAGAAAGAGTTAGAGTTCGGTCGATTGATGTTTAATGTCATCATTGAGATAATGAGAGCGGTAGGACAGGTATTAATTTGCAATAAGGGAGATGTTAGATATTGGTATAAATGCATATTGACTTTTGAGTCTCAAATTGAATGAAAGTGTTTGTGGAATATGGAATGAGAGAGTTGTATGATTTACAATGAGTATAGTTGAGATAAGGTGAGATCTTAGAATGGTATGAGGTTAGTTTGAGTTACTTAGCAAATCGTGAGAGTGCTTGGTGGTGGTATGAAAATTGTGCTTTATGGTGATAAAAGTAGTGTTGGTGTAAGGTGTGGTGAGCTAGTGGTTGTGTGTGTATAAAGGAGTTAGCAGTATTGGAGTATGGGGTTCATGAGCATGAACAAATGCTAGAAGTGGTTCTTGGGAGGAAATATGAGTCGTGTTTCCTAGTAGTGAGTGTTGTGCGGGTGGTAATTGTTTTGTGTGACTCGAAATAAGTGTTATTATATCGGCTTGAGAATGACGAGATTGTTGGAAAAGGTGCTAATGTAACGCATATTTGAAAAGACCAGTGAGATTCTAGAAACGGGTAAAAGGGTGTAAGAAGCTTCATCTTGGGGTAGACAGTGTAAGGTCACTTGTAAGTGTTAGTAATTCTATGGTTGGCCGATTAGTGACTTCTGAGTGTAGGAGCAAAGTATTATGAAATTCTTGACTCTGTTCGTATGAGGATAATAGATGATGATGATCATGATGATTATGAATTGTGAGATGTGAAATGATGTGTGTATCGACACTTGAACCGGGAGGGTGGCTAATTAGTAACTTGGGTTAGTTTACAGAGATGGATTCTTGTAGTTATTTTCTTTTTGGTGAGATTTGAGGACTGGTTTCGGTTAGTTTGTTTTGATGTGATTTGTAACTAGTGATTTCGATGAAGGTTACTTGAAGTTAATTAATGCTTAACTATTTTGGGATTTGCCTTGTTTTGGATAAATAGGGACATGAATGAATAGTGTCTCAAGGGGTACTAAAGGGCATGGAGTCTTACTTGTGTATACGTACGGGTGTTGTTCATGTGAATTCGTGAAACTGCTCTAATTGAGTTAAAAATGTTTGAATGAAAATTGTTGTAAGTGCACTTGTGCCAATGTGTATATATATATTGAATGTTGATATAAGTGTTGACATTTGTAATGAATATACCGGTTTGTTTCTGTTTGTTGTTGTTACAAATGTATATGGAAATTGTGTTGCGATGTCACTGGATAGGTGGCGGAGGTTATTTGGTGAGGGTTGGAATTCACCGGGAAATTGTTGAGATCGATGTGGAAAACAAAAATCTATTTTCCTTGTGCATGGCCTGGGAAGGCACAGTTAAACTAAATGTTAAAAACTTAATTTGAATATGATAATGAATGATTTTCACTGTTCTACTTTTAAATGTCAAATGGAATAAAGAATTGATGATGCCGTTAATTGAAGTGCAATTGAAAATTTTGGTGTTGGACCGTACAATGTGAATTGTCATTCGTTTTTGCTTGTGTTGACCTGGTGTTTGGTTTAATAGTGGTTTCTAGTTCTTTGAAATTGAGTTTTGGTCATTCGATAGTCATTGTTCGCGTTGTTGTTGGTCAATGAGTTGTTATGGACTTTGGGATTATAAATGGTTAGTGTTGCTCCTTGCCCGTTGAATTCCGATGTGTGTGTTGATTGAAAAGTATTTGTGATCCTTTCCTTGTGATTTTTGTTGTTGGGTATCTTTGGAACATTGAGGTATCAAATCAGAAATTGAGAATTTATCCCAAGTGTGGATCTAGTTTTGAACATTAAAGGGTGTGTCACTGTTCATGTTTGAGTTTCATTTTGTTGGTTTTTCCTCATTTCGAGGACGAAATTTCCTAAGGAGGGGAGATTGTGACACTTTGTACTTTTGGGTTTAGAATTGAGGTAAGGTGTAATTGAAAGTTGGTAAGGTTTGGTGGATATGTATGGGTGCTCTCATGCTTTGTTGTGAACTAGGGGTTGTTAAGGATTAGTGAGCATAAGGTTGTTGCTATTTTTGATAGAACGGATGCAATTTCGGGGACGAAATTTCTTAAGGTGGGAAGGTTGTGATGACTCAGATTTTAATTCACATTGGATTGATGTATAGTGGTGCCCGTCACCTTAAAACTTGTATGGTTGGCAGACTCTTGATATTGATGGGTTGGCAAGTGAACTTTAAATATTATAATTGACAACCCTTGGGTGATTTTTGGAACCTTGATTGAAGCCTTAACAAGGTATTTAGATAAGATTAGATAAAAAGCCCCAAATTTGAGTTTGAGTTTTTGAACAGCCGTCACCCTTTTGCCCTTTTCTTTTTCCACACTTTGAATTTGGATGTGAGGCTAGGACCATTGGAAAGCTTATTTCCGGGGCTTCGATTTGGACACAAGAACGACCTAGAACGGAGTCCGGATGAGAGAGTTATGCCGTTTGAAGTTTCAGAATCTGTGCTGGAAGCAGGTCCCCATGAGCGGGAAAAGCGGCGCACGTGCGCGGCTGCGCGAATTCAGCAGCTTAAAAACGTGATTTTTAGCTCATTCTTTGCATTTTTCTTTTCCTTCTTCATCTCTCTCACCCTAGGTCCGGAAAGCCCTAGGGTTTTGACCTCAAATACCTTCTATTTCCCTAAGTTTTGGCCAAGATCTTCTACCAAAAAGTGAAGAACACATGAAGATCAACATGTTCTACCGATTGGAATTCGGATTTGTGAAGGAATCTCAACAAAGCTTTGCTCTCTTGCTTGATTCTTGAGGTAGGGGTCCTAGTTCTTCTTCAATACTTCCATAAATAGATAGATTTGTGGTATTTTGATTATATACATACAAAACCTACATTTTGGAGCATATAGTGTACATTATGAGATTTGGGGGTTTAGGGTTTGAAGTGTTGGGGGTTCAATGGTTGGGTTAATATGGTGGATTATGAACCTTAGATGTATAATCAAGAGAGAAATTGGAATTAAAAGTAGTGGTTTAAGAAGTTTGAATTTTTGTTGAAAATCTTAATTTTCCTTGAAAACCCTAAGTTGATTCATTATGAAAATTAATGATTTTGCTCAAATTGAAAGTAGATTCATGAAATTGGTAGGTTGAATTATATATGTACAAGTTTAATTGGATTTTGGAGGTGTTTCGAAATTATGTTAAAAATTAGCGATTGAACTCTTATTATGAACATTGTAAATCATGCTATAATGTGATAGGAAGATTGGGGAAATGACTTATTAATGATATAGATGACATAAACTTAGTTATGGAATGTTGAAAGGGGATTCAAGAATTTATCTTGAAATATGTTGAATTGTAAATAGTGTTGTTGAATTTAGTTGTGCTGGCTTACATTGAATAGTGTTGAATGATGTTGAACCGAATTGTGTTGGACTATGATGAATTGTGTTTGAATCATGTTGAATTGTGTTGAGTTTGAGTTGTGTTGGGTAGTGTTGTGTTGGTACCCGCGGGGGGAAATTGAAAGATGATACGGAATTTGTGATAAGATGATGAGGTGAAGATTTAAGAATTTGATTGTGTAATTAGAAAGTGATTTTATACCTCAAAACTAAAAGCCCAACTTTATATTTAACTCTAGTTATGAAGTTTTATTTTGGAAAATGAGGATACTTCAATCAACATTAAATTTATGAAATTAAATCTATGTTGGGTTAAGATGAGTGTGAATAATGATAAATGGGAGATTGTGAAATATGACGATGTATATGAAGAAGGTGTATCAAAGAAAATTAAATGTTGGAGATTTAATTTATAACCGTGGGTAGTAATTGATAATCAATGTGTTTAAAAAAAAAAATTTTGAATTTGAAGACTTTATAATAATATGGAAAAGTAAAGAAATAGTTTGAACCCAAGAATTGTGAATACTTTAAAGATGAGTCTTTGCCTCTATGGATGTGTTGTTATATTTTTGTGTGACAAAACAATAAATGATTTAATGGATAATGAAGAAGGTCGTGGAACATATTTGTACTTGTTATGTGAATGAAATTTTAATATATGGTGGAGGTCTATTGAATTAATGTGTTACGGAAATAATGGAAGATGTGTCGGCATTGTTCACTAATTGTAATGATGGATTGTGATGTTATCTTGGGATCCATTTCTCGACGTATTTTGAGTCGGCAAAGTGTGGCGCTTGAGATAGGTTCCGCCTTCCTTCCGGAGTAGCGCCCGGTAAAGCGTGTGGTATGTTAAGGTTCCGCGTTCCTTCCGGCTTGTGACCGGTAAAGCGTGAGGTTCCGCGTTCCTTCCGGCTTGTGACCGGTAAAGTGCGAGGTTCCGCATTCCTTCCGGCTTGGGACCAGTAAAGCGTGTGACTCATGGAGATGACTTGTGATTGGATCCGGTATTTGATATGAAATTGCTTGAAAGAATGGAAAATGAAATGGTAATTGGATTAAGGATTGGTGTTGATACACTCAATGGATTGCTTGTGATTATAATGAAAGATTATGAGTTTTGTTTTGTAAATAATAGGGAGATTGAATTAAAAAGGGATTGTTATTCTTGTGTTATGCTTGTATTCTAGTTGGTGATGCAAACGTTAATGTGAGGTAATTGTTGGGCAAGTTGGAGTTGAGTGTATGAGAATTGTCTTTTCGAATATAAAGGAAATTGGATCATGACATTATGGAGTTATAGTGATTGGAAATAGTATAAGGGAAAAGTGGAAATGAAATGGGGAATATTTTGGGAATTGGTTAATAATTTTTAAATGATGTTGTTTCTTAAACATGTTTGTTTCACAAGGATCTATGGTTTTCTAAAGTTAAGGGATGATTTTTTAATGGCTAGAGGTTTTTCTTAAAAGTGTTTAAATAGTTTTGAGAAAAAGATACTTTACTTATGATATTTTGAAATTTGAAGATGTCACCCTACTATATGGTATCACCCTGCATGCATGATCATTTCTATCTGTGTGTTAGTTATTGATTGAGAACTATGAGATTCCTATTGGGCATTAGTGCTCACCCCGTTGTTGTTTTACTTTTTTACAAGAAGAAAGTTTGGATTATATGATTGAAGATTTATGGAGTTTTTGAGTCCTTGTGTATAACTTCATGGTAGATGTAAAGGAAATGGATTTTTGTATTTGTATTTATTTATTTGTAGCACTGTAGGAGATTGGCATATATTGTTGTCATTGTAACATTCATTGAGAGAGAGAGAGAGAGAAGATGTATCATTGTATTTCTATTACTCAAGTGTAATAGATATTTGTATACATATTAAGTTGGGAAAAAAAAAAAGGACCTAAATTAAGGGTTTTGGTAATGATTTTGAGTAATTAAAATTTGGGGCGTGACAATTATATCAAGAGTGTTCTGATCTATTGTCGTTAGTGCCGATGCCGATAGAGTTGATCTTTAGATCAGGCTTCATTGTATCCTGGAGGCAAAATTGTTGTAACCCCCTGCACAACTTTTGGTGGGTACAAATATTGTCTTTAGAAAATCGACTGAGTAATGCGACTTGAAGCATAAAATTTTCTGTTCGACATAAACAAGTTCATCGCCAAGTTTTGAAGACTCGAAGACCACCAATTAAAGAATTCAAGACGAATTGTTCCAACATGAACCACAATATTAATGTGGGAGTTTATCTCTTGGTTCAAAATGTGTAATACCCCTGTTCCGCAATATGCTAATTGGTCCTTAATTCGAATATGATTATGTGTTTAACATGATTTTGTATGCCGTTATGTGAATATATGTGATTTTGAAATTCTATCTGTTCACCGTAGGAATATCTGTTTGAATAATCCGCTTCGGAAATTAAATTGAGGGCCTTATCGGCCACAGAACCCGAAATTGATTACACCATTGTGATTAGTGTAATTTTTAGAGCCTACGGTGAAATTTAATTGAAAATTGATTCTGGTCAATTTAAACTGATTAAATTGGTAAATTAAGTGCCCTATTATTTTATGTTAGAATAATGTGTTAGTGGGGCATAATGTATGGAGGCACTACACTCCCCTTAACTCATTTGAACTCAAAAATCTGAGGATACAATCGAGAGAGAGAGAGAGAGATCCGGCCTTAGTGAGAGAAAGGGGGAGGAATTGTGCAAAATCTAGCTTGAAGCTTGGGAACCTTGAAGATAATCCAAGAATTGTTATAGAGTGTGAGAGTCAAGCTCCTAGGTGAGTAATTCTTGGATTATAGTTTGTAATTTTGGGTATCCTAGCTAATTTGGTGATCAAGAGTAAGATTGAAATGAAATTGTGTTGGATTTGTTGAATTGAAGCTTAATATATGCATGCATGCAAGAAAGTACTTTGAAATTGCATGTTTAAACTTGAAATACATGATTCAAGTAGAGTTTTGGTTGAAACTCATGTTTGATCACCACTTGTGTTGTCTAAGTTGAGAATGTGCAAATTTATCACATGCATGTACAATTTATGAAGATATAAGCTTGAATGTATGAATTTGTTATGTTAGAATGAGTTTGATGGGAGATTGGGGCATGCATGTGAATTAATGGTGAAATTGAGCCCCATTGTAATGTGTTTTGGTGTTCATACCATGTTAGAACAATTATATGTGAACTTTGAGCCTTAGAATGCATGAAAAATTGGCTGGAAAATTGAATTGGAGCTCAAGAGCTTAATCTGGAAAACCCAGATTTTTGATGTCCGCTCGAGCGGGAAAATCGTGCTCCCAGCACTTTTTGCA
Source organism: Camellia japonica (assembly GCA_030407325.1). Lineage (NCBI taxonomy): Eukaryota > Viridiplantae > Streptophyta > Magnoliopsida > Ericales > Theaceae > Camellia > Camellia japonica. The sequence goes on along the minus strand of JAPPVO010000024.1, from coordinate 106,975,619 downwards.
GAGTTGGATGTTCGCTCGAGCGGGATGTTTCACGCTCGAGTGGGGCCCTAACTCACGCTCGAGCGTAATTTTGAGGTAACCAGTACTTTTGCAGGCCTCTTGGGTCCGCTCGAGCGGGGAAGTCCACGCTCGAGCGGGGACCCTGTTTTCTGAAATTTTGTTCATGCGTTTTGTGTTTCATTTTCCGTTCTCTTTCACTTGTAATTACTCTTAGGCATATGTTAAGCATTGTAAATGAGTTAATGAGATAAGAATAAAGCCTAAAGAGGGATATGTGAATTAAGGAACGAATTGAATTGTTAGTGACCCTTTTGTGTTCATGAAATGTGTAGGGTCAAGCTCCGAGGCAAATCCACAAGCCGATCACTGTGAGTAATATCTCAACAAGATATTTGAAATATACTATTGTCCAATGGTTTACTTATATGTAAGTTTTGTAAGTTCATTAATTTGAATGGTGGACAACGATTGATACGAATGACTGGGCCAAAGGCCGATTGATATAAATAATTGGGCCAAAGGCCGATTGATACGAACGATTGGGCCAAAGGTCGATTGATATAAATAATTGGGCCAAAGGCCGATTGATACGAATGATTGGGCCGAAGGCCGATTGACATGAATGATTGGGCTGAAGCCCGATGGATATGAATGATGGATATAGATGATTGGGCCGAAGGCCGATGGATACGAATGATAGATATAGAGGATTGGGCCAAAGGCCGATGGATATAAATGATTGGGCCGAAGGCCGTTTGCTGTAATTGTTTCAATGATTACTTATATATCTTCCTCATTTGATAATATTCACTGGGCATTCGCTCACGCTCATTCATGTACATGTAGGTGAGCTAAGGGACGTCCAAAACCAGCCCCGGTGAACTTGTGGGGAACAGTTTAAGTTTTGAGGAGTCAGCCCAAACGTCTCACGCACGAGACTGCCTTCGCCTTTGACCTTTGCTTATAGTTTTGTTATGTTGGCGAATACGTTGGACTATTTTTGTATATAAGACTTGGGTTTGACTGACTTAAATCTGTATGATCCTGTACGTATAGTGTTTTGTGTTAGTACATACTTTGATGTGTGTTATTAACATATAAATGTTTGGAATGTTATGGTGTGCATTTAAGCACAGCTCTATGGACAAAGTTTTTGAATTACTTCCGTTTGGCCCCTTTACCTCTGATGAGTTTTGATTTATTTGGTTTGAGGCCGTAGGTAATCACACGATTACTGGCCAGTTATGGCCTTAACCCATAGGGGCGGGTTCGGGTCATGACAAAATGTCTTATCCAAAATCAATATGATCTTGCATAATCAGAATTTACTATAGATAGAATCTGTTTCTTTATTAGTTTGTGAATACGTTTTCAATTTTGACCATATGGCAAATTTATTTTTGTTTGGTTGCTTTAGTAACTACTTTAGTATAGATTTGAAATTTTGTGAAACTGTGTAAGTTTTGGTTTTTTATGTAGTGTATGAATAGCAAAACTAATAAATGTTGTTACACTGGCATCTGTTTGATTTTTTGTGATTTCTGTGTGCACATGTGCAATTGTTGTACTTTAATAGGCTTGTGTATTTACTTCTTATGCCATGTTTGGAAGTTTGTTTTTAGTGAATGAAATTTTCATTTTAATTGGTGGAGAATAATGGGGACTGCTTTATTTGGGTGGGCTGATTATGATTATACTTTCTAGGTATGGAATATACATATTTAGATTAATCATATTTTGTGAATTGATTTTCATAGTTGGAATAATCCATTGGATTGATGGTTTACAGAGATTTATAGAAAATTGACTTATCAATTTTTATATTTATTTATTGTTCATTGATGTGTTTAATTGTTTTTATCATTCATTGATTTTCACATAAAGGCGTTTGGTGGTGTCTGTCATGATGATGATGATGATGTAGTATGAAAAACGTCTATTATAAATATTGTAGCCTATTTTCATTTGAAAGGTTGTTTGTCATTTATGTAGAATTTCTCAACATTTATAATAGTATTTTTTTTTTTTGTCCCTTGCTTGCTCCGTTTGTGTGGGCTTTTGGTTAACAAATTATAATATTCTTTTACCTGCTTTGTAAATATATGGTGATCCTAAATTGAGTGCCTAAATTTTTTTTTTGTTGTGGAGAGTATACATCATGCAAATGTCATATTTTTTCTGTTATGGTAGTAGCATATTTGCATCATCATGGCAGTTGTTGACATCATAGAAGTTTGAATAAGATTATTTAAATAGTAGTGTCATTCCATTTAATTGAATATGAGTCGTGAAATCATTTGATAACCAACCAAATGAATAGATTATTATTTTATTAATAATCATAGTTTTGAATGTTGTGACTTAGGTTGTCATAATTAATTATGAACCTTGTGCAGTAGAATTTGTGTAACCATGAACTCTTGGGGAATTTTCAAAATGGGTTTTCAAATTTGTAGTTTATTTTTGGGTATTTTCAAAACCTTCCATGTTTTTCTATGGAAAGCATGAAATAAGCTTGAGGACTTTGTCCCACATTGAAAAGAGAGCAAAACATGGAGCACTTAACAAACTGCTACATGGAATATTCTTTTGAATATGGAATTATGGAATGAAAGCTAGTGTGCATGCACCCACTCCGCAAAGATGGTGCTTTGAACCATTTGCACACACACACTCGCGCGTGGGCATGGCGTGGGCAGTGGGTTGTGTGGCATTTGATGGTGCACTTTGCACATAGCACAGATGCATTGGCGCCACGATGGCACTTTCCTATTTGCATCGGACAAGTTGGAGTGATGACGTGGCATGGGTTACGTGGAGTACAGTCTGCTCCACGTGATAGTGATGTGTCGTCTGTTGGCGATGAGTCAACCAACCGATCAAACGGTTGTGTATCCGATCTGGAGTGGGTTGATCATAGCTGTTTCTTGGAGATGCGCGCGATCGTACAGATGAGATGGCACCCGATCGTGATCAGGTGTGATTAGTCAAGGCGTCTATTCGGTATGAGAATGATCTGCACCATAGATCGTCGATCCAATGGTTAGATCTGATCGGTTGCAATTAAGGGACATGACCATTCAATCAGGTGCATCAAGGCATATAAATAGGCTGCAAATTCAACCATTTCAATCCATCCAAATTCTTGAAAAGCATTCCTGCAATTCTCTCTCTCTTTCTCCCTCCTGATTTTGAGTTTTTGATCAAGAGTATCTTAAGCAAATTTATGCTTTCTTACTAATAATCAAGTTCTGCAGATTTGATTATCACTGTCTTAGTTTTCTTGATTATATCAAGAGTGTTCTGATCTACTGTCATTAGTGCACACGCCGATAGAGTTGATCTTTAGATCAGGCTTCATTGTATCCTTGAGGCAAATTTGTTGTAACTGCCTGCACACCTTTTGGTGGGTACAAATATTGTCTTTAGGAAAGCGACTGAGTAACGCGACTTGAAGCACAAAATTTTTTGTTCGACATAGACAAGTTTTGAAGACTCGAAGACCACCAATTAAAGAATTCAAGACGAATTGTTCCAACATGAACCACAATATTAATGTGGGAGTTTATCTCTTGGTTCAATTGTCTTATCCAAAATCAATATCATTCTGCATAATCAGAATTTACTATAGATAGAATCTGTTTCTTTATTAGTTTGTGAATACGTTTTCAATTTTGACCATATAGCAAAATTTATTTTTGGTTGGTTGTTTTAGTAACTACTTTAGTAGAAATTTGAAATTTTGTGAAACGGTGTAAGTTTTTGTTTTTTATGTAGTGTGTGAATAGCAAAACTAATAAATGTTGTTACACTAGCATCTGTTTTGATTTTTATTGATTTCTGTGTGCACATGCGTAATTGTTATACTTTAATAGGCTTGTGTATTTACTTCTTATGCCATGTTTGGAAGTTTGTTTTTAGTGAATGAAATTTTCATTTTGATTGGTGGAGAATAATGGAGACTTCCCTATTTGGTGGGCTGATTATGATTTATACTTTCTAGGTATAGAATATACATACTTAGATTAATCATATTTTGTGAATTGATTTTCATAGTTGGTGTAATCCATTGGATTGATGGTTTTAAGAGATTTATAGAAAATTGACTTATCAATTTTTATATTTATTTATGGTTCATGGATGTGTTTAATTGTTTTTATCATTCATTGATTTTCACATAAAGGCACTTGGTGGTGTCTGTCATGATGATAATGATGTACTATGAAGAATGTCTATTATAAATATCATAGCCTATTTTCATTTGAAAGGTTGTTTGTCTTTTATGCAGAATTCCTCAACATTTATAATAGCAAGGGTGTTTTTTTTTTTTTTTCCTTACTTGCTCCGTTTGTGTGGGCTTTTTGTATCCATTAATGGTGGTTAACAAATTATAATATTCTTTTACCTACTTTGATAAATATATGGTGATCCTAAATTGAGTGCTTCTAAACTTTTTTTTTTGGAGAGTATACATCATGCAAATGTCATATTTTTTCCGTTATGGTAGTTGCATATTTGCATCATTATGGCAGTTGTTGACATCATACAAGTTTGAATAAGATTATTTAAATAGTAGTGTCATTCCATTTAATTGAATATAAATCATGGAATCATTTGATAACCATACAAATGAATAGATTATTATTTTATTAATAATCGTAGTTTTGAATGTTGTGATTTAGGTTGTCATAATTAATTATGAACCTTGTGCAGTAGAATTTGTGTAACCATGAACTCTTGGGGAATTTTCAAAATGGGTTTTCAAATTTGTAGTTTATTTTTGGGTGTTTTCAAAACCTTCCATGTTTTTCTTTGGAAAGCATGAAATAAGCTTGAGGACTTTGTCCCACATTGGAAAGAGAGCAAAACATGGAGCACTTAATAAATTGCTACATGGAATATTTTTCTTTTGAATATGGAATTATGGAATGAAAGCTAGTGTGCATGCACCCACTTCGCAAAGATGGTGCTTCGCACCATTCGCACGCACACATTCGCGCGTGGGCTTGGCGTGGGCAGTGGGTTGTGTGACGTTTGACGGTGCACTTTGCACTTGTCAAGGACGCATTGGCGCCACGATGGCGCTTTCCTATTTGCATCGGACAAGTTGGAGTGATGATGTGGCATGGGTTACGTGGAGTACAGTCAGCTCCACGTGATAATGATGTGTCGTCCGTTGGCGATGAGTCAATCAACCGATCACACAGTTGTGTGTCCGATTTGGAGTGGGTTGATCATAGCTATTGATTGGAGATGCGTGCGATTGTACAGATGAGATGGCACCCAATCGTGATTAGGTGTGATTAGTCAAGGCGTCTATTCAGCATGAGAATGATCTGCACCATAGATCGTGGATCCAACGGTTAGATCTGATCGGTTGCGATTAAGGGACATGACCATTCGATCAGGTGCATCAAGGCATATAAGTAGGCTACAAATTCAACCATTTCAATCCATCCAAATTCCTGAAAAGCATTCCTGCAATTCTCTCTCTCTCTCTCTCTCTCTCTATCTCTCCCTCCTAATTTTGAGTTTTCGATCAAGAGTATCTTAAGCAAATTTCTGCTTTCTTACTGATAATCAATTTTTGCAGATTTGATTATCACTGTCTTGGTTTTCTTGATTATATCAAGAGTGTTTTGATCTACTGTCATTAGTGCACACGCCGATAGAGTTGATCTTTAGATCAGGTTTCATTGTATCCTGGAGGCAAATTTGTTGTAACTGCCTGCACACCTTTTGGTGGGTACAAATATTGTCTTTAGGAAAGCGACTGAGTAACGCGACTTGAAGCACAAAATTTTTTGTTCGACATAGACAAGTTCATCGCCAAGTTTTGAAGACTCGAAGACCACCAATTAAAGAATTCAAGACGAATTGTTCCAACATGAACCACAATATTAGCGTGGGAGTTTATCTCTTGGTTCACATTGTCTTATCCAGAATCAATATGATTCTACATAATCAGAATTTACTATAGATAGAATCTGTTTCTTTTTTAGTTTGTGAATACGTTTTCAATTTTGACCATATGGTAAATTTATTTTGGTTGGTTGCTTTAGTAACTACTTTAGTAGAAATTTGAAATTTTGTGAAACGGTGTAAGTTTGGGTTTTTTTATGTAGTGTATGAACAACAAAACTAATAAATGTTGTTACACTAGAATCTGTTTGATTTTTTTCTGATTTCTGTGTGCACATGCGTAATTGTTATACTTTAATAGGCTTGTGTATTTACTTCTTATGCCATGTTTGGATGTTTGTTTTTAGTGAATGAAATTTTCATTTTGATTGGTGGAGAATAATGGAGACTTCCCTATTTGGGTGGGCTGATTATGATTATACTTTCTAGGTATAGAATATACATACTTAGATTAATCATATTTTGTGAATTGATTTTCATAGTTGGTGTAATCCATTGGATTGATGGTTTTCAGAGATTTATAGAAAATTGACTTATCAATTTTTATATTTATTTATTGTTCACTGATGTGTTTTAATTGTTTTTATCATTTATTGATTTTCACATAAAGGCACTTGGTGGTGTCTGTCATGATGATGATGATGTAGTATGAAGAACGTCTATTATAAATATCGTTGCCTATTTTCATTTGAAAGGTTTTTTGTCATTTATGCAGAATTTCTCAACATTTATAACAGTACCAGTGTTTTTTTTTTTTTTTTTTTTTTCCTTACTTGCTCCGTTTGTGTGGGCTTTTTATATCCATTAATGGCGGTTAAAAAATTATAATATTCTTTTACATGCTTTGATAAATATATGGTGATCCTAAATTGAGTGCTTCTAAACTTTTTTTTTTTTTGAAGAGTATACGTCATGCAAATGTCATATTTTTTTTCCGTTATGGTAGTAGCATATATGCAACATCATGGCAGTTGTTGACATCATAGAAGTTTAAATAAGATTATTTAAATAGTAGTGTCATTCCATTTAATTAAATATGAATCGTGGAATCATTTGATAACCATACAAATGAATAGATTATTATTTTATTAATAATCATAGTTTTGAATGTTGTGACTTAGGTTGTCATAAATAATTATAAACCTTGTGTAGTAGAATTTGTTCAACCATGAATTGTTGGAGAATTTTCAAAATGGGTTTTCAAATTTATAGTTTATTTTTGGGTGTTTTCAAAACCTTCTACGTTTTTCTTTGGAAAGCATGAAATAAGCTTGAGGACTTTGTCCCACACTGGAAAGAGAGCAAAACATGGAGCACTTAATAAACTGCTACATGGAATATTCTTTTCAATATGGAATTATGGGATGAAAGCTAGTGTGCATGCACCCAAACCACAAAGATGTTGCTTCGCACCATCCGCAAACGCACACGCGCACGCGCGTGGTGTGGGTAGTGGGCTGTGTGGTGTTTGATGGTGCACTTTGCACTTAGCATGGACGCATTGGCACCATGAAAGCGCTTTCTTAGTTGCATGGGATAGGTTGGAGCGATGACGTGGCATGGGTTACGTGGAATATAGTCAGCTCCACGTGGCAGTGACGTGTTGTCCGTTGGCGATGAGTCAACCAACCGATCAAACGGTTGTGTATCCGATCTTGGGTGGGTTGATCATAGCCGTTGATTGGAGAGGCGCGCGATTGTACAGATGAGATGGCACCCGATCGTGATCGGGTGTGATTAGTCAAGGCGTCTATTCGATATGAGAATGATCAGCACCATAGATCGTCAATCCAACGGTCAGATCTGATTAGATGCGATAAAGGGACATCACCATTCGATCAGGTGCATCAAGGCATATAAACAGGCTATGGATTCATCCTTTTCAATCCTGAAAAGCATTCCTGTAATTCTCTCTCTCTCTTTCTCTCTCTCTCTCCCACTTGATTTTGAGTTTTCGATCAAGAGTATCTGAAGCAAATTTCTGCTTTCTTACTGATAATCAAGTCTTGCAGATTTGATTATCACTGTCTTGGTTTTCTTGATTATATCAAGAGTGTTCTGATCTATTGTCCTCAGTGCAGACGCCGATAGACTTAATCTTTAGATCAGGCTTCATTGTATTATGGAGGCAAATTTGTTGTAATCGCCTGCACACCTTTTGGTGGGTACAAATATTTTCTTTAGGAAAGAGACTAAGTAACGTGACTTGAAGCATAAAATTTTCTATTCAACATAGACAAGTTCATCGCCAAGTTTTGAAGACTCGAAGACCACCAATTAAATAATTCAAGACGAATTGTTCCAACATGAACCATAATATTAATGTGGGAGTTTATCTCTTGGTTCAAATTGTCTTATCCAAAATCAATATGATTCTGCATAATCAAAATTTACTATAGATAGAATCTGTTTCTTTATTAGTTTGTGAATACGTTTTCATTTTTGACCATAAGGCAAATTTATTTTTGGTTCGTTGCTTTAGTAACTACTTTTGTAGAGATTTGAATTTTTTTGAAACAGTGTAAGTTTTGGCTTTAACGTAGTATATGAACAACAAAACTAATAAATGTTGTTACGCTAGCATCTGTTTGATTTTTTGTGATTTCTGTGTGCACATGCGTAATTGTTATACTTTAATAGGCTTGTGTATTTACTTCTTATGCCTTGTTTGGAAGTTTTTTTTTTAGTGAATGAAATTTTCATTTTGATTGGTGGAGAATAATGGGGACTTCCCTATTTGGGTGGGCTAATTATGATTATACTTTCTGGGTATAGAATATACACATTTAGATTAATCATATTTTGTGAATTGATTTTCATAGTTGGTATAATCCATTGGATTGATGGTTTTCAGAGATTCATATAAAATTGACTTACCAATTCTTATATTTATTTATTTTTCATTGATGTGTTTAATTGTTTTTATCATTCATTGATTTTCACATAAAGGCACTTGGTGGTGTCTGTCATGATGATAATTGTAATGACTCGGATTTTTAATTCACATTGGATTGATGTAAAGTGGTGCCCGTCACCTTGAAACTTGTATGGTTGTCGGACTCTTGATATTGATGGGTTGGCAAGTGAACTTTAAATATTATAATTGAGGACCCTTGGGTGATATTTGGAACCTTGATTGAAGCCTTAACAAGGTATATAGGAAAGATTAGATAAAAAGCCCCAAGTTTGAGTTTGAGTTTTTGACCAACCTTCACTCTTTTGCCCTTTTCTCCTTCCATAATTTGAATTTGAATATTAGGTCAGAACCATTGGAAAGCTTGTTTCCGGGGCTTCAATTTGGACACAAGAATGACCTAAAACGGAGTCCGAACGAGAGAGTTACACCTGTTCGAATTTTGAGTTTCTGTGCTGGAAGCATGCTCGCTCGAGCGAGACTTTCTTCGCTCAAGCGAAGAGTGCATTTTTCAGAAAACCTGAGAGCTTCTTTTCCATGCTCGAGCCAAGCTTCCTTCGCTCGAGCAACTAGGTCACTGTAGCACGTCCGCGGGGGACCTCGGCTACAGCTCGGACTCGATTTGTGTCGCGGTTCTAAATCTGAACCAAAGAGTCCAAATCCGGCAAATCGTTTTGAAGAAAAACATATTTTTGAAAAAGTAGTGCCAAACATGGACTGCTTTGCCAGATTACAGAGTCGCCACCTAAATATTTTTAAAATGGGGAATTTAGGAAACCCTGACTCGGCGCCGAAGGCCACATGTCCGTCATTACCAAAGTGACTTGGCTCGGGAGCTTGGGTACGATCGGGGAAGGTCAGCTATGAGCACCCCCTTTCGCCCGGTCCGAAGACCGGCCTCTACTAACCGTGATATCCGTTTTTGAAAACTTTATGCGTTCTTATATCCGGTTATTAACCTAGATTTACTATGTGATGCGCACAACACAAAAGTATAGACTAGATTGCCTAATTTGGAAATAAACACTGCATATCCGTTTTGTCTCGAAAAACGTGTTGGTTTTTGCTACCCGCAAGTAGGCTAAAATACGGATTTCAATGAGTATTCCCAACTCAAGTAATCCAACCTCCACCCACAGGCATTCAAGCAGTTTATCACACATAAGCATTTAGCCGCATGGCAGGCATACTGTCATGGCAACATTCACACGCATGCGATATGCTAAAGCATAAATACTTACATCGTACTCCGTGCCAAAACAGTAAACTAGTTAGCAAACATGCATGACCTAGTTCATGTTAAGTGGCTAATGCAACACAGACATAGATGCAATCTAGAGTAGGCTCGGCTAACCCTAAACATGGTATATGAAATGCGCGAGTAGCACGTATTCAATTTGGAAATCGAAAGTACGATGCAGTTTGTATGATGTACCGAGCCCGGTGCATGTAAACAAATGCATGAATGCACACATGCATTGCATAAGGTATGCTAATTTGAATGTGCCCTAATCTACCATCATAAGCAGGTAAATAAAAGGGTAGAAAGAAATGGGGGTTGGAAGACATACACACACCCACACACACTTATTACAATTATGCCCTCGCTCGGAGGGACCGAATAAATAATACAGTCCGAATAAAAGAATATTACAGTCCGAATAATATACAAATTCCTAATTAATTAACAAATTAACTAAGAAAAACTGTAAACTGGCATGCAAGCCAGGGGCTGCCTCACTTCCGCTGAATGATGTATGCTGGGCTGCCTTTTCGGAAATCCACTGGGATGCCCAATTTAGCCTCTGTTTGCAATGTTTCTCGAAATGCGCGCCAGACTCCGAAAAGTTGCTGATTCCTTATTTTGCTGCAACAGAGAGCAGGAAAAGGGCATAGCAATGTATTTCACAAATATATGCATGTCTCGATCCTCGTGCCACCAATCACGCATAACGATGCATGATGGCCGAAGAGTCGGATTGCACAACTCAATATAGGGTGCAATGCAGATGAATGCTACAACAAAACCTAACTCCATCATGGATAATCCGGAGTGTCGGTGACTGGGGAATTGAGACCCGTTCCGTCACTCGGAGTACGAAACGTGCCTCGTTTCCCGTGCCCGGGCTAACTCCTATCCCGAACATGATGCGATATGCATGATATGCATGAATGCAACTAAAATACAATCCTAGCATGCACAAGGCTATGAAAACGGGATGCCTCGAAATGCGTGCACACGGGCACGCAAACCGAGGCGATGATCCTAAGGCATGAAATGATGCTAAAATGACATGCAGAATGCAAGATGGACTTATACTGACATGAGTGAGCCTCAGCCACACTCACATAAGAGGCCGACGGATGAAAAAGGAAGTGCCTCGAAATGCGCGCACACGGGCGCGCAAACCGAGGCAATGGCATACGGAATGCGATGAGACTAAAATGACATACAGAATGCAAAATGGACTTACACTAACATGAGTGAGCCTCAGCCACACTCACATAAGAGGCCGTCGGATAAAACAGGGAGTGCCTCGAAATGCGTGCCCACGGGCGCGCAAACCGAGACAATGCATTTAAAGCATGAAACGACATACGAAATGCGAAATGGACTTATACTAACATGAGGGGGCCTCAACTACACTCACATGAGAGGCCGTCGGATGAAAATGGGGTGCCTCGAAATGCGTGCCCACAGGCGCGCAAACCGAGGCAATGGCCCTAAGGCATGAAATGACATGGGATATAATATGCAAGCATGCAAATGAATTTCAGCGCTTACAAATGATACAAAACAGCCCCGAAAGGCGGGAAAATGATACCGAATGCACGGAATGGTCCCGAAATGCGATAATAAGCACCCGGAATGGCCTATAGCCATACTAAACATGCATAATTGGTACATGACATGCAAAACAGTAGCAAGGCAGCCCCCAAAATAGCATTTTTCAGTTACAAAAAGGGCTAAATGGCAAGCATGGATAGCGCAACAATAGTATGCAAAAATACGAGCCAAGAGAGGGGTATTGAAGCAAGTGGTGTATACGATGCTCAAACTGAAAAGTACCCTTCTACAACACTGATGAGGGACTAAAAATATGCACATTTTCAGTAGATTACATCCCCCAACTCAGTATGAAAACATGATAAAAATGCTATGCAAGATTGAGGATATACAAGGCTATAACATGAGGTACCCCAAACATTCATCAAACCAGAAAAGACCCTTAATGAAATATGTCAAGAAGATCAAAATAAGACTCTTTCTAGTTCTGATGATGGCCAAAAACAGAAGCTAGATGAGCTTAAACAAGCATGCAAAAATGGGGGTCCAAGAGGGATATAATGACAAGTATAACATGGAGACCCCCAACAAGGTTGATCCCTTCTACAATGTTGTAGAGGGACACAAAATAAGCTTACTCACAGTTCATGACATGCTCGAAAACAGACTACATGTAGGTCAAACAAATCATGCAAGTTTACGGTAAATATGAGAAATTATGAAGCAAGTGCATGATAGAGGACCCAAACAGGGTTGAGCCCTTCTTCAATGTTGAAGAGGGGCTCAAAATAGTCCCTCTCACAGTTTACATTGTGCTCGGAAACAGATCACACATAGGCCAAATATTCAATGCAAAATAATGGCATACAAGATGGTATTGAAGCAAGTGCACTATGGAGGGCTCAAACAGGGTTGAGCCCTTAAACAAACATGAAGAATGGCTCAAAATAGTGTCCCTTTCAGTTAGGGTCGGAGCCCAAAACAGTAAGAAAATAGGGTAGAAAAATGTGACAAGAATGTGCTACAAAAGAGGGAAAATGATCTCACCCTTGAAGACTACCCTTTTGGTTGCTTCTTGGCTTGAGTTGCAGCACCTTTGGCCTCTGAAAAACTTCTCCAAGCTGCTGTGATGGAGTAGTGGTGATGGTGCTATGGATTGGTGAAGAAAATGGCCCAAGAACTATGGAGTTTTGGAGGCAAAGGAGTGAGATCTAGAGAGAGAGAGCTTTTTTTTAGAGTGAGAAGCTCCCAAAACTTGATTTTTTGTTCTAACCCTAGCCATATATGATATAAGGCTCTATATATATCAACAAAAGAGCTTTTGGTCGAAATATCCCAATTGACAAATATCTGCCACAGTGTATTGATAAATATCTGTCAAAAAGCTGAGTTCTGGACACTTTTGGCCGGCCGGCACTCTTTTGTGCCGGTCGGCAGTCTTTTGTGCCGGTCGGCAGCCGGTAAGGTCACAAAGTGCCGGTGGAAGTCCAGATTGAAGCCCCGGAAGTTAGCTTTCCAATGGCGCAAACCTTGCATTAAAATTCCTCCTGTAGAAAAAGTTATGCCAGTTTCCGTAAAGCCGCGCAGATTCAGTCCAACCGGGCTTCAACCAACCATATCTCCTCCCCTCAAATCTGGACTTAGGAGATTCTTGAGTGCAAAATGAAGCCCCAGAAGTAAGATTTCCAATGGTGGTGGCTTCATATTTTAATTCCTCTTGTGCAAAGAGTTACGCCCGTTTCGGTGAAGCCGCGCAGACTTTTCTCCTTCCCGGATTCATGCTGAACCACTCCCAAACTAGTTTTCTCCCCTCTTCTCCTCTTTTCTTCAACTTCAAACCCCTAAGTAAGGTGTTTTGAAAGATTTTTCAAAGATTTCATCTCTCTTTCATTCATCTCCCCTTTTGTCCTTGCTCGATTTACCGAAAAGCGCAACATTTACCGAAATGCGAGCGTCGGAACATCGTGGGAATTTTATTTCAAAAATGTTTTGAAAGAGAGGGTTTTAAGGTATAAAAACCATCAAAAATAATTTTGGTCCACAATGGGGTATGAAGTTGAGATTTGCCTCTCTCCTTGCCGGAGAAACTGAACCTTTCCCCTGCACACCTTTCATCACTGAGCAAACCATCAGTAACGCCCAAGTCTCGAGGGCGGTCAAAAATGGGGTGTCTACAGTCACTAACAGACATTATAAAGTGATATTTTGGCCGAAAAACTTTACTTTTTCATCCTCTCTTCCTCTCCCCTCCTCCATATCCGAAAACCTAGCCCCCAAAACTTTGATTTCGTCCATCCTTACCAACAAATCCACCATGGATCTTGCATCAAGGTTGAAGAACAAGCAAGGATCAAGACTTTGACAGATTATTTTGGGGATTTCATTGAAGTTTGAAGATGGGTCTTCACCCTTAGCTTCCAATCTTGAGGTAGGGGTTCTAGTTCTTCTTCAATGCTTACATTAATAGATAGATTTGTGGTATTTTGATTATATAAATACAAAATCTCCATTTTTGAGCATATAGTGTTATATCATGGAATTTGGGGGTTTAGGGTTTGAAATGTTGGGGTTCAATTGTTGGGTTAAGCTTGTGGATTATGAACTATAGGTGTATAATCAATGGGAAAATTGGAATAAAAAATAGTGGTGTGAGAAGTTCTGATTTTTCTTAAAAGTCCTGATTTTTCTTGAAAACCCTAAGTTGATTCACGATGATAAATAATGAGTTTGCCCAAATTGAAAGTAGAATCATGAAATTGAGGTATTGAATTGTATATATACAAGTTTAATTGAAGTTTGGAAGTGTTTAAAAATTATGTTAAAAATTTGCGATTGAACCTTTATTATGGACATCGTAAATCATGCTACAATGTGAAAGGAAAATTGGGGAAATGATTTATTAATGATATGGGTAACATGGGCCTTGGGGTGAAATGATGAAATAAAGGTTTAAGAGTTCACCTTGAATTATGTTGAACTATGTTGATTATGTTGAATAGTGTTAATTATGTTGAATTGTGTTGATGATATTGAGTTGTGTTGAATGATGTTGAATCAAATTGTGTTGGACTATGATGAATTGTGTTTGAATCATGTTGAATTGTGTTGAGTTGAGTTGTGTTGGGCGTGTTGAATTTGAATTGAGTTGTGTTGGGTCATGTTGAGTTTGAGTTGAGTTGAGTTATGTTGGTGTGTTGAGTTTGGATTGAGTTGTGCTGGGTGGTGTTGTGTTGGTACCCGCGCGGGGAGTTGAAAAATGGTTTTTTTTTGGTGCCCACGACCGTCCGTATAATAGCCGGTAAATGTGAGGGATGGTTTTAAAAATTGAAGAAAAAGGATTTTGAGGGCCCACGTCCCGCCGTATAGTAGCCGGCAAATGTGGGGGTGGTTTGAATTAAAGGTGTCCAATTGCCCTGTCTAGGCTTATCGCTGGACGAATGTAGGAAAATGTTTTTGCGTGTCCACACAGTCCCGCCTTATAGTAGCCGGCGAAAGTGGAAAAATGATTTTTGGGTGTCCACACAGTCCTGCCGTATGGTAGCCGGCAAAAGTGGAAAAATAGATGGTTTTCGAAAATGTTTTGGGTGCCCACATCCTGCTGTATAGTAACCGTCAAATGTGGGGGATGGTTTTAAAAAGTTGAAAAAATGGTTTTTGGAGAAATATGGTTTTTGAAAGAAAATAGCTTTTGAGAAAATGATTTTTTGGGAGTTCACTTCCCGCCGTATAGTAGCCGGCGAAAGGTGGAAAGTGTTATGAATTGGGTACCCGCTGTCCCGCCGTAGTAAGTCGGCAAAAGGTGGGTTGTGTTGAACTATGTGTTGAGAAGTGTGTTGAGTTGATGATGTTATTTGTGACTTGTGATGAATTTGTGAAATTGCATATTGATGTGTAATTTGGTTTAAAGAGGAAATGTGCATAGGCATTATTTGTAACGATTGGAAACCAAAAATGGATATGAGGATTATAGACTATGATGGTAAACTTAATGAAGTAGTTGTGTTAATAAAAGTAAATTGTGAACGTTGTTCTATAATTAAATAAAGGATTGAATTGAAAGGGGTTTATTAATATTGTGTTATCTTGCAATGAAACTTTGCAGGTGTAATTAATGGTGTGAATTGAGAATAAGAGAATTATGAGCGAGTCAAAAAGGAACCTGAACTTGAAGTTATGGGGTTTTAAATTAAAAATAAAGAGTAGAAAAGAAGAATGAAAGGAAAAGAGGAGTATTAAAAATGGAAATTAAATAAGAAATATATTGGGAATTGGTTAATAACTTTTAAATGATGTTGTTTCTTAAATAAGTTTGTTTCACAAGGATCTATGGTTTTCTAAAGTTAAGGGATGATTTTTAATGGCTAAAAGTTTTTCTTAAAAGTGTTCAAATAGTTTTTGAGAAAAGGTACTCGACTTATGATATTTTGAAATTATAAAACGTCACTCTACTATATGGTATCACCCTGCATGCATGATCATTTCTATATGTGTGTTAGTTATTGATTGAGAACTATGAGATTCCTACTGGGCATTAGTACTCACCCTGTTGTTGTTTTATCTTTTTACAGGAAGAAAGTTTGGATTATTTGATTGAAGATTTATGGAGTTCTTGAGTCCCTTTGTGTAACTTCATAGTAGATGTAAAGGAAATCGATCTTGTATTTGTGTTTATTTATTTGTAGCACAGTAGGAGACTAGCATGTATTGTTGTCATTGTAATATTCATTGAGAGAGAGAGAACATGTATCATTGTATTTCTATTACTCAAGGGTAATAGATGTTTGTAAAAAAAAAAATGGACCTAAATTTACAAGCTTTGATAATGTTTTCGAGTAATTAAAATTCGGGGCGTGACAATGATGATGTTGTATGAAGAACGTCTATTATAAATATCATAGCTTATTTTCATTTGAAAGGTTGTTTGTCATTTATGCAAAATTTCTCAACATTTATAATAGTACCGGTGTTTTTTTTTTTTGCTTTTTTTTTCCTTACTTGCTCTGTTTGTGTGGGCTTTTGATATCCATTAATGGTGGTTAACAAATTATAATATTCTTTTACTTGCTTTGATAAGTATATGGTGATTCTAAATTGAGTGCTTCTAAACTTTTTTTTTTTTTTTTTTAAGAGTATACATCAAGCAAATGTCATATTTTTTCCGTTATGGTAGTAGCATATTTGCATCATCATGGCAATTGTTGACATCATAGAAGTTTAAATAAGATTATTTAACTAGTAGTGTCATTCCATTTAATTGAATATGAATCGTGGAATCATTTGATAACCATACAAATAAGTAGATTATTATTTTATTAATAATCATAGTTTTGAATGTTGTGACTTAGGTTGTCATAAATAATTATGAACCTTGTGTAGTAGAATTTGTTGAACCATGAACTGTTGGGGAATTTTCAAATTGGATTTTCAAATTTATAGTTTATTTTTGGGTGTTTTCAAAACCTTTCATGTTTTTCTTTGGAAAGCATAAAATAAGCTTGAGGACTTTGTCCCACATCGAAACAGAGCAAAACATGGGGTACTTAATAAAGTGCTACATGTAATATTTTTTTGAATATGGAATTATGGGATGAAAGCTAGCGTGCATGCACCCACACCACAAGGATGGTGCTTCGCACCATCCGCACACACACACGTGGGTGGTGGGCTATGTGGCGTTTCATGGCGTACTTTGCACTTAGCACGGACAAGTTGGAGCAATGACGTGGCATGGGTTACGTGGAGTACAGTCAGCTCCACGTGGCTGTGACGTGTCGTCTGTGGCAATGAGTCAACCAACCGATCACACAGTTGTGTATCCGATCTGGAGTGGGTTGATCATAGCTGTGGATTGGAGATGCGCGTGATCGTACGGATGAGATGGCACTTGATCGTGATCAAGTGTGATTAGTCAAGGCGTCTATTCGGTATAAGAATGATCTGCACCATAGATCATCGATCCAACGGTGAGATTTGATCAGATGCAATCAAGGGACATGACCATTCGATCAGGTGCATCAAGGCCTATAAATAGGCTACGAATTCAACCATTTCAATCCATCTAATATCCTGAAAAGCATTCCTGCAATTCTCTCTCTCTCTCTCTCTCTCCCTCTTGATTTTGAGTTTTCGATCAAGAGTATCTTAAGCAAATTTCTGCTTTTCTTACTGATAATCAAGTTCTGCAGATTTGATTATCACTGTCTTGGTTTTCTTGATTATATCAAGAGTGTTATGATCTTTTGTCGTCAGTGCAGACGCTGATAGACTTGATCTTTAGATCAGGCTTCATTGTATCTTGGAGGCAAATTTGTTGTAACCCTCTGCACACCTTTTGGTGGGTACAAATATTGTCTTTAGGAAAGCTACTGAGTAACGCGACTTGAAGCACAAAATTTTCTGTTCGACATACACAAGTTTATCGCCAAGTGTTGAAGACTCGAAGACCAATTAAAGAATTCCAGACGAATTGTTCCAACATGAACCATAATATTAATGTGGGAGTTTATCTCTTGGTTCAAATTGTCTTATCCATAATCAATATGATTCTGCATAATCAGAATTTACTATAGATAGAATCTGTTTCTTTATTAGTTTGTGAATACATTTTCAATTTTGACTATAAGGCAAATTTATTTTTGGTTCGTTGCTTTAGTAACTACTTTTGTACAGATTTGAAATTTTATGAAACGGTTTAAGTTTTGGTTTTAATGTTGTATATGAACAGCAAAACTAATAAATGTTGTTACACTAGCATCTGTTTGATTTTTTCTGATTTCTGTGTGTACATGCGTAATTGTTATACTTTAATAGGATTGTGTATTTACTTCTTATGCCATGTTTGGAAGTTTGTTTTTAGTGAATGAAATTTTCATTTTGATTAGTGGAGAATAATGGGGACTTCCCTATTTGGGTGGGCTAATTCTGATTATACTTTCTGGGTTAGAATATACATATTTAGATTAATCATATTTTGTGAATTGATTTTCATAGTTGGTATAATCCATTGGATTGATGGTTTTTAGAGATTTATAGAAAATTGACTTACCAATTTTTATATTTATTTATTGTTCATTGATGTGTTAATTGTTTTTATCATTCATTGATTTTCACATAAAGACACTTGGTGGTGTCTGTCATGATGATGATGATGTAGTATAAAGAACGTCGATTATAAATATCATAGCCTATTTTCATTTGAAAGGTTGTTTGTTATTTATGCAGAATTTCTCAACATTTATAATAGTACCGGTGTTTTTTTTTTTTTTGTTTGTTTTTTCCTTACTTGTTCCGTTTATAGCGATCCCAGTTTTCCCTTCATGGGTTATTGTATTCCGGACTCGGTTCTGTGAATATCTGTTGTTATATATGTTGCATTTCCATCCTTTAATTCCTTGTATTTGAGTTTTGGGATGTGTTGGGCAGGTTTGTAACAAGTTGGGTGTGTTTTGAAGCAAATGGTTGCTGCCCAGTTTTTTGTGTCTTCGCTCGAGCGAGGCTTTTGTCGCTCGAGTGAGATCTTGGTTTTAGTTTTTTCGCTAGAGCTAGGGTTCCTTCGCTCGAGCGAGCTTGGTCTGGTGTGTCTCTTCACTCAAGCGAGAGGTCTTGCGCTCGAGCGTGCGTCTGCGTCTAGTTTGGACCTGAAGGTTGTGTTTCTTGGCTCGAGCGAGCATTCCTTCGCTCGAGAGAGCGAGGACTATGTTTTGGGTTTCTTCGCTCGAGCGAGCTTTTCTTCGCTCTAGTGTGCTTCTAGGTTGCAGATCTGAAGCTTCATGTTGTTGGCTCGAGCGAGACTTTCTGTGCTCGAGCGAGGTTTCTTTGTGTCTGGTGCTCGAGCGACCACTCATTCGCTCGAGCGAGGTTCGAGTACATCAGTTCGCAGCAGCAGCTTCTTCCTCACTTTTTGATTATCTTTTATCTTCAAACCCTAGATCGACGATCTCTCTCTCTCTACATACATCTTCTCTCTACAAATACATCTAGTTCTAGTGATCTTCTATCCTAGCCTCTTTGTAAGAAAGGTAGAGCTTGGTGTGGGCTTCATTTCAATCCGAAAAAGTTGGTGTTTTGAGCATCTTGGGTTTTCACCTTTATCTCCTTTGAGTCTCTTCTCTTGAGGTAGGGATACCCTACTCCTTCTTATGAGTTTTGACATAGATTTTAGTCATTTTGTATAAATGGTGAATTATGGGAATTTTGGGAAAGTTAGGGTTTGATTTGAAGTTGTAAAAAGGAGGTTTTCAATTGTTAAACTCCATGTGTATGTGAGACCTTGGAAAATGGAATTATTATTGTTAAATTGGTGAAATTGAGCCTTAGAGTTGATATTTGAAAAATGGAAAAATGCCCTAATTATGTTTGAATAATTAATTTGAATAAATATGAAATTGAGTTGAAAATCATGAAATTGGGAAATTATGGGATTGAACGGTGTAGTTGGATTGATTAATCACTCACCCATGAAAATGTTGATAATTTATCTGTTTGATGAATTTATTATCTGTTTAGAAATAACTGCTTTGGGCTATCGGTGGAGGATAGTGTAGACGCGCCCGAGAACGTCCCGGGCTCCGCGCGCGAAATGGAGCGAAATCCATTTTGTTCATTGGACTATTACAGTTCGGACTTGTAATGACCCTCACACTGATTACCGATTAATTACCGATTATGGCTAAACTGAGACTGATTGTGACTGATAATTGAAGTAATTGAAATACTGAACTGATTGACTGAAAACTGAAACCGAATTGATTGAGTGTATCTATTTGAATTGCATTTCTATCTGTTGCCTGTTTAATTATCTGTTCGTGTCTTTATGTTTAAACTGCAAATTGAAGGCCTTATCGACGGCCGAATCGGAAATCGACTAATGTTTTATGATCATCATAATTTATGTGATTTTATGGTGTAATTATTTGAAAACTGATTTAGTATGATTAAATTAGATTAAAATAAGTTGAATTGCATTGTGGGCCTAATTTACCAAATTGCCATCCTAGTGGCCCACTATCCCAAACACATTTGAGCCTCCTTACACTTAGGCAAAACATTTTCATCAGCTCATTTCTTGTTCCCCACCGATATAGAGAGAGAGTGAGAGAGTATTTGGAGGAAAGCTTGGTTCTATCTTGGGTTTTGCTTAGAAACTTGAAGAAATTGAAGTGTAGATTGTCAATTGAGCTTCTAGACTTGCATTTGAAGACTAAAGGTAGATTCATTGCCTCCTTGTCTATGTTTTGAGTTTATTTCTTGTATGGTTTAGAGTGAGTTAAGTCTAGAGCCAATTTATGGCTCAAATTGTGGTGTTGAAGCTTAATTATTGCATGCATGTACATATATTGAAGTTTTGAGGTTATAGTTCATGTTTCCTCACATGCATGTCCATATTTTGAGAATAGACCATGATTTCATCTTGTTTTACAAAGAATTGGCTCACTAGAGCATGTTTTAAAGCTTTGAAATGATTTGAGCTCATGCATGTCATGTTTGTAGCATGTTCATGAAAATTTGGTTTGAAATTGAGTTTGAATTAAATACTCTTGGGTTTTGATTTCTCAAATTGAGCTTTGAACCATGTTGTTCTATGTATTTACAAATGTTTCCCAGAAAATAGGCCCAAGAGGATTGACTTTGATGCATTTAAACTTGGTTTTTGGCTTGGAGGTGCAATCTGGATTTTCCAGATTTTGCACTCTCGCTCGAGCGGGGAATTCGAGCATCCAGTACTTTGCACTGTTCATCAGTCTGCTCGAGTGGAGTAATGTACGCTCGAGCGGAGGATTGGGTGACATGCTCGAGCGGGCGTCGAGCGTGAATTTCACCTATCCAGTACTTTTTGGTTCGCTCGAGCGGGTAAGTTGACGCTCGAGCGGGGACCTTTGTTTGCTTGTCCGCACGAGCGGAGTAACCTACGCTCGAGCGGGACCCTGTTTCACTGAAATTCTGAAAATGTTTTCTGAACATATCTTTGCATCCTCATCTCATCCTAGGCATTCTTAGGCCTAGTTTAAGACATCTTAATGAGGATATAGATGTAAAACACACCGAGGCAATTAGGGATTTAAGTTATTATCTTTCCTAACTGGGTAGCTTAGTGTGTGTTCGATCTGTTCCTGTGTAGGGTTGGCTTCCGAGGAGACGCTCTAGCTTACTGTAGCCCAGAACTCTGTGAGTAACAACTGTGTAAAGATATGTTCAAAATGATTATCTTCTGAACAATTAAACTGTACTGTTTCTGAACTGATACTGTTAACTGAATGAATATATGTCCTATATTCTGAACTGTATTGTGGCGTCCTTAGCAACTACTGTTACTAACTGTTACTGTTACAGAGATCTCTGTCGGTTCCCTCGTTGGAACCACTACTGTTTACTGATTGATGGCCATCATTGACTGTTCGGTCTTTTAAGACCTACTGTTTACTGTTATGCTAATGGATGTACCACATATGACTGTTTACTGTACTGAACAACTGATATACTGATTGAAATGAACTGTTTTCATTACTGTAAGGACATTCATTCTAAACCCCTTTACGCTTTATGTTATTCACTGGGCTTTAGCTCACTACTTATATATATATGTAGGTGTACAGGCACCAGACCGCAGCTAGGAGCGTGGGGTAGATTTCCCTTTTTGTCAAGCCAACCACTGTGCCTCACTGCAAGGTTCCGAGCCTGCCAAGCTATGGCTTAGGGGTGTCTTTTTCCCCTGTCTGCCTCTGTATCTGTATAGACTGTTACTGTACTGTTTAATAGGGATTAAGTCCCCATTCTGAATGATTGTATATAATGTACATACTGTTTTGTCACTGACTGCATATATGTATGAAAAATCTTTTTGCATACAGACTGTCACAGCTCATTGGACATTGTTTATTTACTGTACTGGCTTCCGCCATGCCCCTGTACTCCGTTTTACTGTCTTACTGTTAAGCAGGCCTTTGGTAATCTCGGATTACTGGCCGGTTACGGTGCTAAACCTATAGGGGCGGGTTTGGGTTGTGACAGGACTCAATGTCACGATTCTGAATCTAATCTCAAAAAGTGCAATGCAAGACCGATAAATCACCAAAGAGTCCAAATCTGGCAAATCATTTTGGAAAACTAATTTGATAAAGAAGTGTCAAACATGGACTGCTTTGCCAGATACAGAGTCGCCACCTAAATATTTTATTTTGGGAGAATTTAGGAAACCTTGACTCGTGCCTAAGGCCACGTGTCCGTCATCACCAAAGTTGCCTCGGCTCGGGAACTTGAGTATGAGAGGGGAATGTCATGCAATGAGCACCCCCGCTCGCCCAATCAAAGGATCGGCCTTTACTAACATGATATCTTGTTTTTGAAAACACATGTGTTCTTATTCCGGTTTATTAGCTAGAATTACTATGTGATGCGCACAACATACAAATATAGACTAGATCGCCTAAGTTGGAACAAAACATCTCATGTTTGTTTGTTTGAAAATGGCTTGAAGGTGCTACTCGCAAGTAGGCTAAAACGTGGATTTGCCACCCTCAAGTGGGTTTAGAAAACATGATTTTGCCACTCTCAAGTGGGCTTAAAACTCGCATTTCGATGAATTGTTCCAATTCAAGTAATCCAACCTTCACCCACAGGCATTTAGGCAGTTAATCAATTAAGCAATTAGCCTCATGGCAAGCATGCAATCATGGCAGTCACTTACACACATGCAAGGATGCTAAAGCATAAACACTTACAGTGTACTCCGAGCCAAAAAAGAAGCTAGTTAGTAATCAATGCATGATCCTAGCCATGTCAAGATGCCTAATGCAACACATGCAAAAATGCAACTAAAATAGGCTCGGCTATTCTAAGATGGCATATGAAATGCAACTTGATAATCATGTATTCAAATCGGAATTGAAATACAATGCAGTTAGTATGATGCGCCGAGCTCGATGCATGCAAGACTGATAAATGAATGCAAACATGCAAGCATAGGAATACTAATTGAAACATGACCTAGAACTAACCATCGTAAGCGGTTAAGTAAAAGGGAGAAAGACGTGGGGTTGGAAGACATTCACACACTCACGCACACTTATTACAAAAGTTAGCCCTCTCGATGGAGGGTCCGAATAATACAAACCAACTAATTAATTAACTACCCTAGCTAATTAATTATTACAAAACCTTAACTAATTAAGCAAATTAATTAAGTTACAAAACAGTTAAAGTGGCCTCGAGATGAGGGACAAATGCATGCTCGATCGGCTTCGCTCAGAAATCCGTGGCCATGTCCCATGTTGCCTCTGTTTGCATTGTTCTGCACCTCTGAAAACTGTGAAAATCTCAACGATGCTTCTGGACCACCCCATGAACATGTTGATAGGCCATCGGCCAACAGATATGGCCATCGGCCAAGGGAAAAGGGTCATCGACCACTTATTAGGCTATCGGCCAAAAATTGTTAGCCGATCGGCACTGAAGATAGCCGATCAGCCATCTCTTCCTGCAGACTGCTCCTTTTGCTGCAGCAGAGGACAAACAAGGGCATGGCAATACATTTGTAAGATAATGTTGTGCAACTACACCCTTTATCATGTTTGAGACTCAAAGGAGTGTAGTGTTTGACTCTCGAGCCATCAATCATGCATTTCGATGCATGATGGCCAAAGAGGCCGAATTGCACAAATCAATATGGAATGAAAGCACAAAAACACATGAATGCCTCACACTCTATCATGTTGGATCAAGAGCGTTAGCGACCGAGGATTGAGGCACGTTTCATCACTTCAAATACGAAACGTCCCTCAGTCCCCGTGTTTGGTTTGACACCTCAAACCAAACACAATGCAATGCATGCAACAAGGAAAAGCTATGTAATGCAACATAAGCATGCCAAATGCAATATGACTCAAACATGCACACAAGGCTAAGGTAACAAGCATGCCAAATGCAATGCAACCTAAACAAGTACGTGACAAAATGCAAACTAGCAAGCATGCAAAATGCAACCTAAACATACAAACATGCATGGCATGCAAAGGTGGACAAGCATGCAACAACATGCAAACTAGCAAGCATGCAACAACATGCAACATGTCAAACATGCAACAACATGCAAAGATGGACTTAAACCAAAATGGGCAGACCTCAACCATGCCCAAATCAGTGGCCAAAATGC
Source organism: Camellia japonica (assembly GCA_030407325.1). Classification (NCBI taxonomy): domain Eukaryota; kingdom Viridiplantae; phylum Streptophyta; class Magnoliopsida; order Ericales; family Theaceae; genus Camellia; species Camellia japonica. Next base: position 106,950,848 of record JAPPVO010000024.1, on the reverse strand, counting down.
TAAAAAATGATGGAATGAAATACAAAATAAGCATGCATGCCAATTAGCCTATCACTTAGGCATGAGGACACAAATCTCAAACATGAGCGAGGAGTGACAAACATGATAATGTGGCAATGAGGTAAGCTCTGAAATCATGCAAGGAGTGGTGCCAAACCACTTAAACAAGTCAAACATAGCATGCAAGAAAGCTCAAGGCTTAAGGCTAGTAAAGGGACTTGTACCAAGGCTACAAGAATCAAGCCCCAAAGGGCCAAGGGCACCCAAAATAGTCCCAAGGCAGGTCAATACAAGACCAAAAACAAGCTCGAACCTAGCCAACACAAGCTAGAACAAAAGTCTAAAAGGCAAGAGGCATGCGAGGCTACAAAGGGGTGTTACACTACACCTATTACAACCAAACATGACATGACTTAACCAATAGAAAATAGAGTTATGGCATGTCAAGATAACCCCAAAAACATATTGAAATGGCATCCTAAAAGCCTAAGCATGGAGGCATGCACAAAGGTCCACTCTTTGAGGCATAAAACACCAACTCTTCAAAGCATTGAAAGGATGACAAATGCAAGTGTATGGCTACACTACATGGACTGAAATCTCATATGAAATGATGCCAAATCATGAAAATGGTCTAAGCAATGCATGCTAATGACTTGGACACTCAAAGCCAACAAGCTAGGTTGAACCATGGCTATACAAAACAATGCATGCATGACTAAAACAATGCAAATGACAGCTCAAGCATGATAAAACAAAGCTAAAATCTCCTTTGAGTTGAGTCAAAACATGCAAGAATGATGGTCCAAATGCAAGATGCATGTTAAGGCAATAGAGAGGATTGCAAGGCAAGTACATAGTGCATGCAAGAGACCATTAAACCAACCTTAGAAAGAGGTATAGCATGGCAAAATCACACCAAATACTTGCTGAAATGGAACCAAAACATGCTAAGCAAACATGCTACTATTATGAGCCAACAATGCAAGCATATGAGAGACAAGGAGAGGGGGGTGTCCCTCTCCTATTCAAGACTCCAAAACCACCTTTCCACCACTGAAAATCCTTTGGATTTCAGTGGTAGAAAGGTCATGCAAAGGTGGATCCAAAGCTCAAAAGAGAAGGCACAAAACAAGGCCAAACAAGGCCTAAGAGGGGGTAGACAACCCCCAACCAAAAAGTGACCTTAAACAATCATCTTAAGCATACAAAATCAGGACTTTTTGTAATTTAGAGTTAAGCTTAAAACAATATGCAAGTAGGTATAAAAGCTTAAGCAAGAATGGGGAATTAAAAGGTAGTTTACTCACCCTTGAAGAACACCTTCAAGAACACCACTCCAGCACCTTTCTCTAATCAAAACCAGCCCAAGAACACTAAAACCAACTCCTAAGGACCTCAGCAACCAAAGGATGGTGTCCTACTAGGTGCTCTAGTGCAAAAGTGTGAAGAAAATACACTTTAAGGCACAAACACACACACAAATATAGAGAAAGGGGGAGATATATATAGAGAGAGAGAGGGATATATGAACTCTATATCAAATTCTCAGAACCTTTGGAAAAGGAGGGGAGGCTCCCTTCTTATAGAATTTCAATTCTCAAGCTTGTTGAACAAGCTTGAGTCTTGAAACAAATCCCTCCATACACGTGTATGGAGGATGAGAAAAGTGCATACCAGCTGGCACAAAATATCTGCAAAAAGCAGATGGAAAGGCCTCGGCTCAAAAATATGGTCGATCGACCAAAAAGAGTGCTGATTGACCAAAAAGAGTGCCGATCGGCCAACACTTTTGGCCGATGGCAAGAAAACAGGGCCGATGGCATCATGCCTTAGCCGATGGGTTGAGGGGATGGCCAACAAGCCACCCTCTTCCCTCAGAAGCAAAAACACAAGTCCTTGGTCCACAACTAAGCACAAAACAGACAAGTCGAGAGATCCTAAGGCAAGGCGCGTGACCGAGACTTCCGGGAACTCAAAACGAACACAAGCATGGATGATCACTGAGTGTTCAAACGATGACGTCCAAGTCTTGAGGACGGTCAAAAATGGGGTGTCTACAGATAGTCTTGTGTGTTGTAGACACTGTATGTTAATTAGGGAAAACTGAAACTAATCAAATGGTTAAGTCATTGAATATGACAGTTGAATTAACACATTGAATATGTGCCTGGATTGATCATTATATATGATAAACTGCTTAAATACATTGCATATGTATCTTTTTTGGGAGGAGATAGGGGATGTACTCCATGGTTTGGGAGGAGATAGGGGATAGACTCTCAAACCTGTTTGGGAGGAGATAGGGGATGGACTCCATTGATAACTAAGTTGGCCGGAGTGTCCAGGGTGAAAGTCCCGAAACCTTAATCACGTTTGCATAACGTAGATAATTGAAGTATTGAAATGCTTTAATATGAGTTGTAGTCTCATTTAATTGTTGGCTAGATAATGAGCCATGTTTATGAATTTGAATTGAATAAGTAAAGGAAAGTGGAATGAAACACGGTTATATTTGTCATGGAACTGGGAAGTGTAGTAAATTGGTTTACAAGTGTTAACCATTTATCGAATGCTAATGTTTTAGTTATTTCTCATATTTGGTTTAGTATATCTCTACTGGGCTTTGGCTCACCCTATATGGGACATCATTTTCAGGTGCAGGTGATATGCCACCTCCAAGGACGTAGCTTGCGAGGCTTAGAAGCTGAAAGATCTTTTGTTGTTATCTTTTTGTATTACATGTAAATCAAGCCAAGGGCTTATTTTGTATAAAGAGTTAGAACTCTTCTTTTGTTAAACCCAAGTGTTGACTTGGAAAGTTGTAAGCCCGTAGGGCGTTTACTTTTGTTGTCAACATGTAATATCCCTTGTAAGAAGACTCTGATATATGGAATATGACATCTCTTTCTTGTATCACGAATGTATGATTTGTGGGTTTATTTTGAGGGCATGACACCGTTTGTGTGGGCTTTTGATATCCATTAATGGTGGTTAACAAATTATAATATTCTTTTACCTGCTTTGATAAATATATGGTGATCCTAAATTGAGTGCTTCTAAACTTTTTTTTTTTTTTTGAAGAGTATACATCAAGCAAATGTCATATTTTTTCCATTATGGTAGTAGCATATTTGCATCATCATGGCAGTTGTTGACATCATAGAAGTTTAAATAAGATTATTTAAATAGTAGTGTCATTCTATTTAATTGAATATGAATCGTGGAATCATTTGATAACCATACAAATGAATAGATTATTATTTTATTAATAATCATAGTTTTGAATGTTGTGACTTAGGTTGTCATAAATAATTATGAACCTTGTGTAGTGGAATTTGTTTAACCATGAACCATAATATTAATGTGGTAGTTTATCTATTGAATTAGAAGAGATGATTCAATTTACTTTTGTCACACATATTTTTGTGATAGTAACACTTGTTCGTAAATGAGTCATATTGTTTGTGCTAATTTTTGTATTATCACAAATGTGGGAGAGAAAAGTAGAATTGTCTGCTAATCATGATTCACGACAAGTTACCCACAAAAACTCGAACAAAAAAAAAAAAAAAAATCTCAAAATTAAGAGTTTGAATCTTAATTTGGAGGTACAAGTATTTCTCTTTGTTAGCATTGTTAGAATTTACACAGTGAGGTTTTTGAATTGTTTGGTTCTTAGGCAAAATCTTTATGAAAATATGATTTTGTCTAAGCATTAATTCTGACTTGTGTAGTCATAATTATTCTGGGTTTTCTATTTTATACATTTGATTTAGAAATTTGTTATTCAAGCACAACGAATTCAATAAGTGATGAATGTTAGATTCTAATTTATATTAGAATTGTAGGGGTGATATTTTTGTATGGTAATATCTTAATAAGAAAATTAATTTTTCTTGGAGTATTTAAAATGTGGGGGTACTTGGAGGATTTTACCAAAGTAACGGTTCCGATAGTAGGTCCACAAAGAATCTCAACTCTATCTATAGGACAAAGTTGGAATAAAAGCAAAAATGATTTCATTAACTCCTAAGGAACACCTCTATATTTATTATTTGAAAATGGGAGTGACATAGAGTAATGGTAAGTCTTGATGTAATCAAAGACTTAATACCATAGGACATTTGCTTTCAATTGTGAATATTGTCCAAGGATAATATAGTGGATCCATGAACTACTCAATGATATATAACTGAGAAGCCAAACAAAAATATAGGGGCCGCTAAACAAAAGGTTTGACCAGAGAGCAAATGAGGGAAAGTTCATCGAGGGAAATGTGATTAAAGCCTATTACATAAGAGTCAGCATAATGGTAACCCTACTTAAATGATTGGAAATCCCAAGAACTAAATTCAAAGGGACAACTAAGTTATGTGTGGGTTACTAGAAATCACTAAGGGAGTCTATCTCCTATCCATTCCTATGATGAGAGTGATATCTGCAATATGTGTTGTATGTAGGGGACTTAGGGTAAGCTATGCTTTTAATGATTACTTATATCTTGAAAAACCTAAAGGGGTATCTTTCAAGAGGAGTATTTAAGAGACTCGAAATAAGGATCACCTATATGAGTGTGAAGGGGTCGTTTCTATGAGAATTGATAAGGCTAAATTCTCTAAAGCACTCACAAAACACCAGGACATGCCCAGGCCAAAATGGGCACAACTGTGAGAACTAAGCTGTGTCTGGAGATATTTTGTGTGAATTCTATTGTCTTGGCTTACACAAATAGTTGAACAGTTCAAGGCATCGCGTCCATTGATTAGTTAGTAAGTTCGATAGTCTTTCACTAAGGAAGGTTCAAGGCCAAAAGCTACCTATCCCCATGTAAGATATTCCCAATTGAATTCTCTCTGAGTCTGCATTGTGTCTTGTATATTTTTTTGTCATTTCATTCATGTGGGGGATTATTGGAAAAATGGTTTGGAAACCATTAATAGTTGAATGAGAAATTAACTCCAAAGTGCACAATTTGAGTATGGTTTTAAGACAATATTTATTTAATGTAAAATTTGATTTTATTTAAATAAATTCGTTAATTTTTTGGGTAAAATTTGAATATGATTCGATTCAGAATTCGAATTCTTTTGAAAGAACAATCATGTCTTTTCTAGTTGTACCTTTTCATGGAAAAGATGTGACTCTTTTGAAAAGTCACTATGACCATTCGAAGAGGCACCAATTCATCTATATAAACAGGCCCCCATTACATTCATTTTGGGATTGAATTCATCTTATGTTTCTTTCCTTCTGCACTCTGTCTTTTCTATAAGAGAATTCTACACAGTAAGGTTCGCCAGACTTGTCGTGGTAGTGTTACTGCTGCAAGGTTCGATTGTTGTATCTTGGGAGACGAACGTCTAATAAAAACTCGTGAGCACCGTAGCGAGGGACGAATTTGTCTTAAGGAAATTGTGTCCAACACACGTCTCAATCAAATTGTTTTTCTTGTCCAAATTTTTACAATCTGTTTGTAAGTTCTCTACTTCTCTGTAAGTAGTTTTGGTTCTCAGTATATGATTTGGTTTAGTTTAACCCAAACAATTTACGTTATATTCAACTTATATTTTTTTTATATAATTTGGTACAATTATTGCATGTTACAACTGTAAACATAAGATTTATTCCAACAAGAAATACAACTCAAGCTAAAATATGGTATCGCAGGATTGTAGGCCCTGCGAGTTATTACTTGATCAAGGGTTAAACACAACTTCAAAATAAGGGAACGCCAAAATAGTGTTCTTGATCACTGGAACCCATGGCCACAAAAATGGAGCACGGGAACCCACACCAATACCAAAATGGTGTTAATCAAAGTATAAATAGCAAACATATGGAATCTATTCAAACTTATCCAATCAATCACAAATTACACAGCATCATTTTGTAGCAAGATTAAATTTAATGACATGCAATGCGTATGCTTAAATTAATACACATTTATACAGCAAAAGAAGGTGTATGCACATATTCTTGCATATAAGTTTTGGCATATTCCATTGAAGTATTACATGAAAAATTAATTTCACACACCCACACATCATGGTGTTTCACATTTACAGGAAAACAGTGTGCCACACTTGAAAACAAAGTGATATTGATGCCAAGGTGTTTCGCATTTCAAAATAGTGTATAATTTTTCTAGTGGGTACAAACTAGATCAAAAAACACATTTCATTCAAATGGCTAAAACGACACACACCCATGACGGCACTTCAAACCACATCATGACCAAACCTTAAATCACATCATCAAGAAGGGAAGTTTTTGTAAGTCTCTACATACATAGGATTTAATTATACAAAATTATATAAGAATATACATGTCACTATATGATGAGCCCACCTTAGGTGAAAATAATAAGGTCATCAAATGAATGAGGATATTGTCGGTATACTCTATTGTCTTGATATATACATTCTTAATTTTTTTTGTTTTGTTTTTTTGTTTTGTTTTTTTTTTTTTTTTTTGTAATTTAATTATGGATATATATATATACATATATATTAATTTTGGGTATGTTTACTTAAATTTTATTGAATTTTACACCATGCTTAAAACTCACAACATGTTGTAAAACCCAATAATTTCACACATCAATAAAGTATGATTGACAATAATGGTACACTTGTCACATTTGTTTATGGGAAAATTTCGGTGATAGTCCCTATAGTTTCCTTTAAGTTTCATTTTGGTCCTTTTCCTTTGAATTGCAACACATTTACCCTTTCCATTTTGCTTTTTGTTTCAAACAAGGGTAATAGATGACAGAGATTAACTTTTTGGATGGAAATTTCTATTGTGCAATGTATGTAATCAATTTTCAGGGATAAAATGGTCTTTTATCTTTCTCTCCCCTCTTTCATCTTCCTCTTCGTGTTATCTCCAAACCACAAACCAACATTTCCATAACCACACCCACCACTAAATCTCCTCCCTCCACCTCCTCTCACCATGACCAATCATCACCTCCATACCACGCATTCCCCTGCCACACCACCAAACAGCCACCTCCCTTCATTACAAAACCACCACTGAACCCACCTTCATCCATTACTTACTCACTTCCTCACCACTATAAACCCATGCCTCACCACCTCCTTATTCCATGCAAATGTTGAGCACCTGCACATCCCTTTTCAATCCTCAATTCCTTTTGTACAAACCCAATACAATATATATTTCAAAATCCTTCTCAACAATTCTAAATCATTATTTGATTTAATATATATACTCAATCAAAATTGTGAAACTTTGTATGCAAATGCTGAGGGATTTCTAGTTATTTGTTTTGTGTCATTATAGTATGTCCATAATTCACTCAAAAAAGCCACAAATATATCATGGACTAAAATTCTATGGTGAAATTTAATGCAAAATCCTCCACCACTTTATTTAAATAATGAAAAACAATAAACAATGGCTACTCACATAATTAAAAAATAATAATAATACTTGAAGGAATTTATTAATCACAATTCTCTAAAAAAAAGGGGACAAATTTACATTAAAATTAAATCTATTCAACAGACAACATAACAGAGATTACAGCAAGAATATAAGCATAAAAACAAAAATTGGGAATGTGTGATTCAGTAGTGTTGTTTCCATTCCACAAAGCATGGGACAAAGTGGTGCAAGCTCAACGGATTAAAAAAAAAAAAAAAAAAAACAAGAAATGCACAACAATCAACAAATTATTGTGAAGAATAAAGAGGTAGATATCCAGAGAACTTCAAGAACCTCAAAGGAACCTAGAAACTTTTCATTTTTGACTTTGCCTATTTCATTGTTCATATGTGCACAAAGGAAGTAACTAAATCATGTCTTAGCAAGAAAGAAAGGGGGGGGGGGGAGGGAAATCACATATCCAACTTTGATCAATTCCCCATACTGCTACCTTGTAGTCTTTCCTTACACATAGACACGTAATTTCTTTAGAGAACAAGGACGGATGGCAAAATCAAAGTCATCTCTAAAAGCTATCAACCTAATAACTTTTTCATTCGAGTCAAAAACATGAGCCCCATTGAGCCATAAGCCATACGTATGTTGTTAATTTGAATTACTGTCAAGTCTATATTGCAACACATTAAAGTATTGAAATAATGATGGTCAGGATTAATAAGAAAAGCAAATGCCTCCCTCCTAGGTTTAGCAACTTGCCTCATTACAAAAGTATAATCAAGTTGGTTAGGGTGAGTTATAGAAAATACTTCCATCCTAATGTCTATACAATTTTTACTGCCGAATTTACAGAATTCATAACAATGAAGAAGTCTCGTATCCATATATCCTTGGTTTTCAAAATAGCTAGGTCATATTAGGGCGCTTCAAAAATACCTCAACTTCCTGAAAAGCTTTACCTTCCTTATGACGTACCGTTACAACATTACCCTCAGGTACCAAATGTGAACATGTCAAAATATATCCATATCTGTTTATCACCACACCAGCACCGTACTCGCTACCATCCTCCTCCTCCGACATTGACTATCTTGGAATAATCGACCGTGATGATACAACAACAACCACCTTTTTCATTCGGTTGTACAAAATCTCTCGACGTTGTTGGATTGGCATTGGCATTGGCATTGGTGTTAAAAGTGGGAGATAGGTGTATACCGGTTGTGATGGTATACAACTAGAGGAATTAATTGAATAAACACTCTTTTTATTCAATCACAAATAAATTATACAAAATAGAGTTATCTCTTGTAAACTCTCATACTCTCTACTCTCTTAGAATTCTCCTTATTTGGAGATGTTGGGTGTGTTTGGTTTGTGTTTTGAGATAAATTTTCAAAAAAAAAAAAAAATTTGGGAAAAGAGTTTAGAATTTTTTTTGGTTTGTTTGGTTGTATATTTTGAAAATAGTTTTGGAGTTTGGGATGATTTGATATTTTATTGTAGTTGAGTAGATGTGTGTGAGAGAAAAAGTGATTGAGAATGAAAGATGAGCGAGAAAAAATGATTGATTGATGTGTAGGAGAGAGTGATTTCGGAAAACAATTTCAAAAAATTTGAACCAAACAAAATTTTGAAAATTTTTCTCAAAAATTGTATCTTGAGATACAAACCAAACAAACCCATTGTGTTTCTCCCTGGAGATTACATTTCTTCTTCCACTCTATCTAAAACAATCTATCAACCCTCTATTTACAAACTCCACAACCGTGTGTAAATTGTGTGCGCTACAATGTTTCTTCAAAGCTAAGCTTCATCAATAGAGCTTCCTTGAAGCTTCCGCTTTCTTCCAACAGTTTCTATTTTCTTCTTCATTTTGAACTTCTCTTCTTCAACCTGGAATCCTCTCGCAACTTCTTCTCTTTTCTGGAATTCACCATCTTTAAACTCAAATTGAGTTTGTTCTTCCAACAATTGGCATTGCTGTCCTCCTTCGCTTCGGCCTTTGACTTCGCATGCGTTTACTTTTCATGGAGAGGATGAAACTTCTTTTCATGGTGGCGTTGTATGAGACCTCTCCCTCATCTTCTTTGCCTAAAAAGGGGTCTTTAATGCAGGGCAATATTCCAATGCATAAGACAACCAGATTCAATCAAAACCCTAAACCTAATGAAGACAATTACAGATCTGAAGAACGAACGAACGAATCAACCAAGATTTCAAAATGAGGACGAGGTGTGATAACTCAACTCATCATTTGTTGTGTCTGTTTTACGGAAGTGCTCTCACCACTATTGCCTTTGTTTAAATTATTTGAATCCGAATCATTTCATTTATTTTTAAGGTTTTATTGCGTATATAATTCATAAATAAATAAATCTATTTAATAATTATACTATTTTTATTTTATCGTATTTGTCTCTAACAAATATATATTTTAAAATAAATTATTTATTATTTTAAAGACAAACGTGATAAAATAAAAATATTATAGTGTAAATATTCCGTAATATCAACATTCACACGTCAATGTGAACATTCACATTATAAAATATGAATGTTTACATCACTAAGTTGCTAAGCGTTCAAAAAATATTTTTAAGGATAAAACATCTTAAATATGATAATTATGATTTAGTGGATCAAATATCCAAATAATAAAAAATTGATCCCTTCCGTACTCCAATTTTTTTAGACTCATTTTAGACTCACAATGATAATCTAAACCACTCATCTTGTAATTCCAATGATTTATATGAGTTATGCAAGAAACTAATTTCATTGGATATTACTAGATGTATGAATAAATTGTATCTTATTTTTTAAAATAGATGGTAACTATGAGTTTAAATTTGAACCTTTCGTTTATAAAATAAAAAATGATTTATTCATATATTTATCGATATCTAATGAAACTGATTTTTTACGCAGACAATTTTTACTATAAAATTACGATATAAAGGTTTTATCAATAAAATTTCCATTTATCCAAATTTAGATTATCCATGTAAGCCTAAAATAGAACTAAAAATGAAGTATGAAAGAATATAGTGTCTTTGGGCGGCTTCAGATGATTCTAAGACAATTCATGTTCTTATTCGTACAGCGCATTTTATAGGTCTATTAGTTGTAGAAGAATGGATTTGGATTGCGTGATTATACTATTTTACGAGCATCCTAAAATTTTGTCTGTCATCCATTGTAGTGTGTCGGAGGAGCATAAAAGAGTTTTGAATTCCCCTTTTTTGGCCCAAGAGGAGAAGGAGGCTGTTTTTTCAATGTGAAGGGCTAAGGCCCCTGGACCAGATGGTATGATTGCGGAATTTTATCAAAATTTTTGGGATATGGTTGGGGATTCGGTTGTTTATGTTGCACTGTCCTTTCTAAATACGGGAATCATGCTTAAGGAGATGAATCATACTTTTGTAGCTTTAATTCCTAAGAAGAAATATTCTCAGACTGTGAATGATTTTTGGCCCATTAGTCTTTGTAATGTTATTTATAAAGCCATTTCTAAAGTATTAGCGAATAGGTTGAGGAAAATTTTGCCTGACTTGATTCACCCATCACAAAATGCTTTTGTTGCGGGTCGTCTCATTACGGATAATGTTTTGATGGCTCATGAATTAATGGAATTTGTTAGGAAAAAGAAAGGGGGGAATAAGTCTTTCTTCGCTCTTAAATTAGATATGAACAAGGCTTATGATCGGGTGAGTTGGGATTTCCTTTGTAAAATTTTGGAAGTTTTGGGGTTTAGTCCACATTGGATTCAGTTGATTTACCAATGTATATCAACGGTATCTTTCTCGATTTTGGTGAATTCTCAACAATCTTATTGGTTTAAGCCAAATTGTGGTATGAGGCAAGGGGATCCATCGTCTCCGTACCTTTTTATTTTGGTAACACAAGTTTTATCATCGGGGTTAGATTCTCTTGCGTCCGAGGGTCTTTGTAGAGGGATTTTCTATCAGTCGTGATGCACCGGCTATTTCTCATTTTCTTTTCACGAATGACTTTATTTTTCATGGAATTTGATTTGGAATCTATTTGGTGCCTCCAATGGTTTTTTGGAATCCTTTTGTGATCAATCAGGTCAACGATTCAATTATTATAAATCTGAACTGATTGTTAGTCGTAATATAGGATTGGCTCAGTGAGGTTTTCTTAGTGATTGTATTGGGATAAGATTGGTGGATAGACCTGGTATGTACTTGGGTGCGGTATTGGGTGAGGGGTCTTGTAAAACGGATTTGTTTAGACATATTCTGAAAAGATTTTCTGCGAAGCTATCGAGTTGGAAACGTAGTCTTCTTTCCTTTGCTGGGAGATGTGTTTTGGTTAGATATTCTCTTCTTTCAATCCTTTTGCATGTGTTATTTATGTTAAAAGCTTTAATGTACTTTATTCGTAAAATTCGCAGTATTGTAGGGAACTTTTTGTGGAAACACTCTCAGGCTAAGGGAATTACTTGGAAAAAATGGGATACTCTTTGCTTACCAAAGGCAGCAAGTGGTCTTGGATTTCGTGATCCGAGTTTGTTGAATCAAGCCTTTCTGGCTTAGGTAGCATGAAGAATTATTCAGAATCCCCAATCTCTTATAAGTAGATTTTTCTAGGCAAAATATTGTTTGAAAGATGTGTTTATGGAGGCTAAACCAAAATCAGGGTGCTCATGGGCATGGAGGAGCATTCTTTGGGGAAGAGATCTTCTTAAAAAAGGTTTGGGGTGGGTTGTTGGAAATGGTGAAAGTATTGATGCTTTTGATGATCAATGGATTCTTACTTTAACTAATGATGAGGTGATAGGAAGAGGGATGGGTAGATTGTTCAGATCCTTTAAAGTCGCTCACCTTATTAATCAAATCAATATGTCACCTTATTAATCAAATCAATATATCGTTGTGAAAACCATTGATTTGAACTCTATTTCTAGAAAATATGGTAAATCACATTTTGAATAAACATCTCCCCCAAGTTAATGAACATGACCAGTTAGTGTGGAGGCCAACTAAGGATGGTCAATATTCAGTTAAATCTGGCTTTTTTCTTGCTATGAAATAAGGACTGACGGTACATCATTCGGGTAATTGGGTCTTTAATGGGTGTTGGAAGAAGTTGTGGAAGTTAAGGATGCCTCCAAAATGGGCGTTTTTTACGTGGAAGATTTTACATAGAATTCTACCTGTTAAAAATTTTCTGATGCATCGCGGTGTCTTATCCTGCCTGTTCTAGGTGTGGAGTGGAAAAGGAAGCATTAGAACATTTTTGTTTTCAATGTATTTTCTCTAAACACGTGGAGAGTTCTAGTCTTGAGTTTACTTTTGAAAATGGTGAGGAATGTTTGGTTCATGATTGGCTGGGACAGTGGTTCCAAAATGCACCAGATGATGATGCATTGATTGAATTTGTTAAGGTGTTGTGGGGAATTTGACATCATATCTCCCCACCCGATTATCATCCTCCACCGTCTTGACCACTTTTCCTTTTCTAATGCACTACAACCTCTTCTCCGTATACGAAGACCCTTTCACATCACCCCACTCCATTTATTACCTTCCGCAACCACCATAAACTAGGGATGGCAATCTGAAACTGGCCCGACGGTGACCCGACCCCCGTCCCCGAATTTAGTGGTTATTCACTGAAAAATATCCCCTACGGGACGGGGATAGGTGTTTCAGACCCGGCCCCGGCCCCGGCCCCGGCCCGTTTATTCCCCGAGATAAAATTATCGTTTTATCCCTGCATATATATATATATCATATATGCTTGTATTTGTTTAGGGTTTCACTTCCACAGACACCTAACTCAGCCTCTCACACACGGCGCTCCTCTCTCTCTCTCGCAGCTCGCCACTGGTCTCTCCCTCTCTCTTTCATCTATCACTGCCGCGCCTCCCTCCTCACCGGCGATCCTCCATCACCACCGAGCCTCTCACTCACACACGGCGCTCCTCTCTCTCTCTCTCGCTCGCCACTGGTCTCTCCCTCTCTCTTTCATCTGTCACCGCCGAGCCTCCCTCATCACCGGCGATCCTCCGATCCTCCATCACCGCCGCTCCTCCGTCGCTGCTCTCTCTGTTTAGGTATCTCTCTCTCTCTCTCTCTCTCTCTTTCTAGGGTTTACATATATGTATATATATGTATATATATATATATATATTTCTGAGTGTTTAGATCTGAGTGTATAGATCTGTAAATATTTTGTATATTTGAGTTTAGATCTGAGTATATATCTGAGTTTCCATTTATTTTTGGGTCAATATTTTGCATATTTAGCTTCAGATCTGAAAGACATCATGGGAAGTAGTGGTTTTATTTTATTTTGCTCTTCAAGTCTTGATTCGGATTTAAATTTAAAATGATAGAAAAGATAATTTTGTTTATTTACTTGTTTCGTTATAATCTGGTCTCTGGTTATTGAGTGCAGGTGTGGTTCATATCACTAGATTTTCAAAATATATATATATATATATATTTTTACACACTTTTTCATGTTTTTATTTTATTTTTATTTAGCATTTGTACTTTTGATTTCTTGTTTGAATTCTGCTAAAAGATTGGAAATCTTGCACTAACAATCTTGATGTTTTGATGTTTTGTTTGTGTTTTTTTGTTGTTACAGGATGTTTTGTGTGTGGGTTGTGTATGGGCTGCTCAATTTTCAGGATGTAATGGATGTTGAATTTTCAGAATGTTGCTACAGGATGTTTATTGATGTTTATTGAATTTTCAGAATTTTCAGAATGTTTATTGATGAATTTTCAGCATTAATTTTTAGAATTTTCAGAATGTTTATTGATGTTTAAATGGATGTTTATTGATGGTTTGTATTTTGCTTCAGGATGTTTTGTAAATGGATTTTTAATCCATTTCCAGATTTTTACAAAATTCTATGTTGCTTTAGTATGTTTTGTATGTTGCTTCAGATTTTTAATCCATTTACAAATTTTTAATCCATTGTTTCAGGATGTAAATGGATTTTCAGGATGTTTTTGTAAATGGATGCTTTCAGGATGTTTTTGTAAATGGATTTTGTATGTTTGTAATTTGTAAATGGATGCTACAGATTTTTACATATAAAAAAAAATAAAAATACCGGGGATTCCTCGATCCCCGATCGGGGGCGGGGATGGGGCCAGGCTATGGGTCCCCGTCAGGGATCGGGGACGGGGACGGGGCTTATACTACTTTCGGGGATCGGGAACGGGGGGTAGTCTCCGGCCCCGCCCCGTCCCGTTGCCATTCCTACCATAAACTCATTAAAACTCTAGTCCTACCCACACTTGAAAGCCTCTCTCTTTCTTGTGCTCTCTAGCTGGTGGGAGGAAGGGACACAATTTGGTTCACCACTACTAATACAATTTGGGAAAGGGCTTTGTGATGGTGAAAGCAGTTGGTTAGAGTTAGTAGAGTAGGTGGTGTTAGGGTAGGATGATGGGGAAGACTAGAAGAGATGGTGGTGGTTGTAGTTGAAAGTCGAAAATCAAAAATAAAAGAAATAATAATTTGGAGTGGATGTAAGGACAAGATTTGAAAAGTCAAAGGGTGTAGAAAATATGAAAGGTTGGAAAATCTTTAGTGACATAGTTTAATTTGTGTATTAATTATATAACAAAAAATGTGGAAAATGAGATCTAATTATGTGTGTTAAGTTTTCATTAGTTTAGAGAGTGAATGTGTATTCCAATGATATAATTAACTCTGTTAAAGTATATGTTATATAAAAAAATAAAGTGACCAATCTTGTCTCCAGTCCACTTTGTGAAATGGATGGTGCTATTGGGTCCCTAAAACCCACCACGGGTCTTGTTTCGATAATCTGAACCATTCAATGTATAAAGCTTGCCGAGTACTTTATTCCTATAAAAATCACGTTGATCGGATATCGATAGCTAATTTATCGGATTAAAGTGATTTTTCACAAGGATAAAGTACTCGACAAGTTTTACACATTTAACGGTTCGAATTATTGACACAGAATCCATAGAGGGGGCCCACGGATCCAACAACATGCTCCAGTCCAATCTCGGACTGAAGATAAGTCTGGCCCAAAATAAAATCCACTCAAATATATAAAAATATATATGTGCATATATAATGAGTGTTTGGGAAGTTGCTATTTTAGTAGGTTATTTTAGTTTTTGACTATTTTAATAAATTAAAATTTGTGTGTTTGGGAAGATGATTGAATTTTTTGCAGTTTGATGTGATGTTTGTGAGAGAAAAAGTGAAATAATTGTGGATTTAATGTGACATTTTATCTTATTAGTTATTTTAACTTTTTTGTGAATTTTAGCCCAAAAAATAAAAAAATAGCCTTTAATAAATTGTTTAAAGAAAAAAAAAAAAGTACACACTACAATCCCTACCCCTTTCTCTCTCTTGCCCACCCTCTCCAACCCAGCTAACTGTGTCGATTGCCATAATCAGCGAGTGCCTTATCGTACTAATGGAATGATTAAATATGTGTGTTAAATTGTGTTATATGATACGAAGTGATAAAAGTGAGACTTGATTATGTGTGTTAAGTATTTGTTAGTTTAAAATTTGAGTGTGTGCTCCAGGGATATAGTTAAGATGCTTGTTAAATGTATATATAAAAAAAAATAGTGAAAGTATCAAACATCAAATATAGATTCCAACAATGTCGTTTAACAATTCAGCTTGAAATTAATTACCATTAATTAATATCTATTGAAGTAAAATCTACCTGCTCATACTCATGGTAGCATTGTCCAGAGATTATTTCATTTTTACCCCTATACTTTGTCACGATTTTCAATTACCCCCTATACTACTATTTTCACACGTACCCCCATACTATGTGAATTCCTATATATTTTACCCCTGCCATCTATTTCCATCAAGGAAGTGGACGAAATGGGTGATGTGACCCCCTATACTTTCACATGGAGGAAAAACTAAGGCTTTCCCCCCAAAACTTAACCTTCCCTTGTATTCCCTTCAACCTATAAAAACGGAGACCACTGCAAAAATAGAAGAAAAAAATGGAGCATCAATGAAATCAGTGGGAGAGAATAAATAAGGAACAATAGAAGCTCAAGAAATCAAGGGAGATGGAACGCAAGTGGTGTAGATGAGATGTTTTGCAATGTTTGTGGAAGAAGAAGGCATCACACATAGAGCATGGACCGACATAAATCCTGGGAGAAGATTTCTTAGTTACTCTAACAATGGTTGCAATCACTTTACCTGGGTAGACCCACCCATGTGAGATCAGGCAATGCAGATCATTCCTAGGTTGTTGAAGAAGTTGAATGAGATGGAAACACAACTGAAGAGAAGGATTGGAAGAGAAAGTAAACAATGGATTTGCTTGGTTTTGTCATGGTTGGTTGTAGGAATATGGTTTGTAATGTAAAGTTTGAAGTTGTATGGTAGTGTAAGAATGAATGGAGTATGTATCTTGTTTATGAATCATATGCAATGGGTGAACTATTGTTAATGGAAAATATAGGCCTTGTTTGGTTCGCTTTTGAGAGAGTAATTTTGGAAAAAAAAAATTCAAAATTTTGTTTGGTTTATTTTGTGATTTTGAAAAAAAAATTCCAAAATCACTTTCTCTCTCCTACACCTTAATCAATCACTTTTTCTCTCTCCTCTCTCCTTCTCAATCACTTTTTCTCTAACACACATCTACTCAACTATAACAAAATATCAAATCATCCCAAACTCTTATACACCAAAATTATTTCCAAAATATACAACCAAACAAACCAAAAAAAAAAAAAAATTTAAACTCTCTCCCCAAATTTTTTTTTTTTGAAAATTTATCTCCCAAAACCAAACCAAACACACCCTATATGTTTTTAAGATGAAAATTGTGTGCTAGGTGACTTATTAATGTTGTCTCTATTATTTTGTGTTTGGTGACTCTGACATAGACAAAGGAAACATACAGAAGTTGGGACATAATCTGTGACCATAATTGTCACTCCAAATTCAATGAACAATGAACATCCCCAATGAACAATGAACATCAATAATTGTGAACATCACCAATGAACATCAAGACTTGGAAACAGTAGCAGAAATACAATAAATTATCATTCAAACTTTGATCAGCTGACACACTTGTCATTCATGCTGTGCAACACATATACTAAGAAAGGGGCAACCAATACAAAAACCAGGCCTCAAATGTACAAAAATCCCCTACCACTATGAAGGTTATGGAATATGAACAAAAGTAGCAAAAACATTCACATCCATTACATTGTATTCCATGAACAAAAGTAGCAAAAACCTTCTCCGACATTATAAAAAAAAAAACAACACTGGTCCTTCACATCTATTACTTTGTGTCAGCTGCATTCTTGGTTTGACCCACAAGAGATTTGACAGTACTCGCATTGTACACCACTCTTCCTCTCCATCTCATTTGAAGTTCCAGAGGAATGTTAGTATTGGAAGTTACTGCAGACCCCTGCACATCCTGACTTGCATGCAATGGAGTTGAATCAACAATGGCATAGGCAAATGGGAATATACAATTATTTACATCTATCCCCACCGCAGTCAACAACACTCCACCATGTGGCCCCTTCAAATGACAACCATCCACTCCAATGATTGGCCTACAAACATTTGGAAACTCTTCTTCAATGGACCCCAACACAAATACAATCTCTTAAACTTGGACATTTGCTCATCCTCTTCATGAACTTTTGGAACTTCTTTCACCTTCATGCATATTGTTGTTCTTGGATTACTACTTCTAATCACTTTTACATAACTCCAAAGCATTGCAAATTGTTTAGTTGAAGTACCCTCAATCATTGTGACAGCCTTATTTTTTGCCCTTCTCACTTTTTGCAGGTCAACTTTGACATTGTGCTCTGTTGTAGTGGTGTTTGCCAATGACTTAATTGGCCAGGTAGGGTTTAACCTAATCCTTTCCCAATACCTATTGACAATCCATCTACTACTCACATGTGGCACATCAAATGTTCTGTTGCATGTGTATTCATCTACAAAAGTTTTGATCCTAAACACCTCTTCACCCTTCACAAAAGAAGCATAGCAAACCCAAGGACAACTAGGTTTGCACTCTGCCTTAACCCTCTATTTGTCACTCTTAGTAAATGTGATTTGTTTGCCCCATTTAATAGCATACTCATTCACAGCATCTCTAAATAACACATTTGTTTTGAACTCTATGCCAAGTTGGAATGTAGGATTATGCATGTCAGTCTCACTGAAAATAGGGTATTCAATCCTAGTGCAATGACTATCTTCATCAGAGGAGCTATGAAGGCTTCTTAGCTCATCAGATGAGTTGTCCATGCTTTGTAGGTCATCATTGTCAGCCACATCACCCATAGCATCCTTATTACTTCCTAAACCACCAAATTCCACATCTTTGTCAACATGTTTATCATATAAAGCATCATTATCACCTTGCTCATAGTCACTGTCATTATTTTTTTCAGACTCATTAGAGGATGAGTCCAACTAGCCAGGATCATAGGCATCACTATCTTCATCTTTCTCCAATTCAACATCAAGAACTACCCCCTTAACCTTACTTATTTATACACTTGAGCTTACTTGACTACTTTGTGTACTTACATAATCATCCATATATGTGTCTAACATTAATACATCAGCATTAGATTTTAGTAACTCCATCCCACCATAACCACTAACCATACTGTAATAGTTATTACTTGGCCTATGTCCTAATTCCTTAGCTATGCAACACAACTCTGTAATAGAAATTTGATCTGAATGACAAAAGTCAGAATGACAAAAGTCAAAATGACTTACCATACCACCACTGTAAACCCTTTGTGAAAGATACCTAACCACACCTCCATGATGCATTTTGATTGTAAAATACCCAGATCCTTCTTCTGCATTTTGTATTGAAAATTTGTGATTAACATTACTATTCAATGGAACTCACAATGATAAAATATTATTACATTACACTAGAGATAGATAAATAATAAACAAGTAGTCATCCATGTGAAATGCAAAACAACCAAAAAAACAAAGATTTAATGTGTTCATCAATTTCAAACAAACATAAACAAAGATTTTATTAAAGTAAAACTGTTGCAATCGAAACAAACATAAACAAATTTCATTAACAAATCCATGTCACATACAAATAAACAAAGATTTGACCATTCTAAAATAATATTAACATCAAACACATCTGATTTCCAACAACAATAAAAAATAACTTTAAAAAAAAAAAGCATACATACCACATATAGGTGTTTCTCTTCCGCCACCGTTATTCTTCTCTCTTAGTGGAGTTTTTAAAATTAATTATATATTAGTATAAAAATTTATAATTTTACTTTGCAATATTTAAAAATTAGACCATTAATTTGAAAATTATTTCTAAATATACATTAAAATAAAATTACCCCAAACATTAAGAATTGGTATAGGTATGACTTATTTTTTAACTTTTTTTTTATTACGAAAAAAAAAATCAAAAAAGTAGACAAATGATGTGACAAAAACAAATCGATAGACTAATAAGACAAATACCCCATCCCTCCATTTCATTAATCCCAATTATACTTCTTTTCAAACTTTTCTCTCTTTTTAAAATTGTTTAACACCTCATTAGAAGTGCAATTGAGGGTAATAAAATTAAGAAAAGTAAATAAATATCTTATTTGGGTGCTCCCTAAACCAAGCCTAATTACCCTTAATTAGGACTATTTTGAAAAATTGATTAAAAATTAACTTTTTAACTTTTTTAGTTTTTTTGGATCATATAAATCAACTTTTAATCTATTTCCGAAGATAGGCCTTACAGTTTGTTTGGTTTTGGTTTTCAGAAAACACTTTTTAGAAAATTTTACTTTTTTATTTTCTGTATATTTCAATGAATTTTTTTAATATTTTAATCAATTTTTTATTTTTATTTTTAGACACACCTAACATAAATACATTTAAAAAGTATAATATTTATGAATTTTTTTTAAAAAAAATTCACTAAATACCAAAAATGCAAATATATATATATATAAATTTAGTACATTTTTCATATTTTTGTGTATTTATTAATGTTTTAAAATATTTTTTCACAAATAATGTATTATTTAGATGCATCTAAGTAAGATACATCTAAAAAAAATAAATAAATTACTTAAATTTTTTAAAATATTCACTAAAAATAAAAAAATACAAAAAATAAAAAATTTAATTTTTATAAAATTAATTCAAAAAACTAAAATCAAACACTTTCACACTAGAAAGCTTTATTTTACTCTCCTCTTTATTTTGGTTCCTCGAAATGGAATTTTCCTCTTCTCACTTTACCGAAAGTAAGAGAGAGAGAGGCCCCAAATATGGCAATCAAATCAAATCTCTCCAGATTTGTTTCTTGTAGACTATTACCAACTTTCACACACACACACACTCTCTCCGACGAGGATCTTGGAATAATCGGCCCTGATGATACAACAACAACCACCTTTTTCATCTGGTTGTACAAAATCTCTCGACGTTCTTGGATTGGCATTGGCATTGGTGTTGAAAGTGGGAGAGAAATGTATATCGGTTGTGATGGTATACAAAGAGAGGAATTAATTGAATAAACACTCATTTTATTCAATCACAAACAAATTATACAAAACAGAGTTATTTCTCTGTAAACTCTCATACTTTACTCTCTTAGAGTTCTCCTTATCTGGAGATGTTGGGTGTGTTTGGTTTATGTTTTGAGATAAATTTTCAAAAAAAAAAAATTTGGGGAAAGAGTTAAAATTTTTTTTTTGGTTTGTTTGGTTGTATATTTTGAAAATAGTTTTGGAGTTTGGGAGTTTGAGAAGATTTGATATTTTGTTGTAGTTGAGTAGATGTGTGTGAGAGAAAAAGTGATTGAGAAGGAGTTATGAGAGAGAGAGAAAAATGATTGATTGATGTGGAGGAAAGAAAGTGATTTTAGAAAAAAAAATTCAAAAAATTTGAACCAAACAAAATTTTGAAAAATTTTCTCAAAAATTGTATCATAAGATACAAACCAAACAAGCCCGTTGTGTTTCTCCCTGAAGATTACGGGTGTGTTTGGTTTGTGTTTTGAGATAAATTTTCAAAAAAAAAAAATTGAGGAAAGAGTTTAGAAATTTTTTTGGTTTGTTTGGTTGTATATTTTGAAAATAGTTTTGGAG
This sequence comes from Camellia japonica, assembly GCA_030407325.1. Lineage (NCBI taxonomy): Eukaryota > Viridiplantae > Streptophyta > Magnoliopsida > Ericales > Theaceae > Camellia > Camellia japonica. The sequence goes on along the minus strand of JAPPVO010000024.1, from coordinate 106,929,274 downwards.
TTTGGAAGTTTGGGATGATTTGATATTTTGTTGTAGTTAAGTAGATGTGTGTGAGAGAAAAAATGATTGAGAAGGAGAGAGGAGAGAGAAAAAGTGATTGATTGATGTGTAGAAGAGAGAGAGTGATTTTAGAAATTTTTTTCAAAAAAATTGAACCAAACAAAATTTTGAAATTTTTTCTTAAAACTTGTATCTTGAGATACAAACCAAAACAATTCCACTCTATCTAAAACAATCTATCAACCCATATTTATAGACTTCACAATCGTGTGTGCTATAGTATTTCTTCAAAGCTAAGCTTCATCCATAGAGCTTCCTTGAAGCTTCCACTTTCCTCTAGCAACTTCTATTTTCTTCATTTTGAACTTCTCTTCTTCAACCTAGAATCCTCTCGCAGCTTCTTCTCTTTTCTGGAACTCACCATCTTTAAACTCAAATTGAGTTTGGTCTTCCAACAATTGGCATTGTTGTCCTCCTTCGCTTCGGCCTTTGACTCTGCATGCATTTACTTTTCATGGCAAGGATGAAACATCTTTTCATGGAGGCATTGTATGAGACCTCTACCTCATCTTCTTCATCTAAAAAGGGGTCTTTAATACAGGGCAATATTCCAATGCATAAGACAACCAGATTCAATCAAAACCCTAAACCTAATAAAGATAGTTACAGATCTGAAGAATGAACGAACGAATGAATGAAGATTTCAAAATGAGAACGAGGTGTGATACAACTCAACTCACCATTTTTTGTGTCTGTTTTGCGGAAGAGCTCTCACCGCTATTGCCTTTGTTTAAATTATTTGAATCTGAATCATTTCATTTATTTTTAAGGTTTTAGTGCGTATATAATTCATAAATAAATAAGTCTGTCTATTTAATAATTACACTATTTTTATTTTATCGTATTTGTCTCTAACGAGTATATTTTTTAAAATAAATTATTTATTATTTTAAAGACAACCGTGATAAAATAAAAATATTATAGTGTAAATATTCCGTAATGTCAACATTCACATTATAAAATATGAATGTTTACATCACCAAGTTGCTAAGCGTTCAAAAAATATTCTTAAGGATAAAACATCTTAAATATGATAATTACGATTTAGTTGATCAAATGTCCAAATAATAAAAAATTGATCCCTTCAATACTCCAATCTTTTTAGACTCATTTTAGACTCACAATGATAATCTAAACCGCTCATTTTGTAATTTCAACGATTTATATAAGTTATGCAAAAACTAATTTCATTGGATATTACTAGATGTATGAATAAATTGTATATTATTTTTTAAAATAGATGGTAACTATGAGTTTAAACTTGAACCTTTCATTTTATAAAATAAAAAGTGATTTTTCATATATTTATTGATATCTAATGAAACTAATTTTCTTCACAAACGATTTTTACGATGAGATTACGATACAAAGGTCTTATCAATAAAATTTCCATTTATCTGCAAATTTAAATTATCGATGTAAGCCTAGAATTGAACTAAAAATGAAGTATGAAAGAATATGCAGGATAAAAATATAGAGGATAGCCATTCCTCAAATAATAAGACTTATTAGAATATAACAATATATTATAAATTAATTGAAATACAAGTATTTGAAAACACTTTTCAGAAAATTCTACTTTCTTATTTTTCGTATTTTTTATTTTTACTGAATTTTTTTAATATTTTAAGAAATTTTTTTTAATTTTTAGACATACCTAACATAAATATATCTAAAAAGTAAAAAAATTGTGAAATTTTTTTTAAAAAATTCATTAAATACCAAAAATACAAAAAAAAGGTACATTTTTTTATATTTTTATATATTTATTAATTTTTTAAAATATTTTTCATATTTTTTTATTTTTTTAAATACATCTAAATAAGATACATCTAAAAAAATAAAAAAATATTTAAAATTTTAAAAATAATCGCTAAAAAGAAAATGATAAAAAAAAATGAAAATAAAAAAAATTCAATTTTCAAAAAAACTTAATTCAAAATAATCAAACCAATCTCCTTATCGGATCGACTAGAGAGACTTCACACGACAAATCATGGAACGGAGACTGAATTTTGATTTGAAATACAAAATCAATGTCGTTGAGGGGTCCTTGAAAAATCAACAAATACAGTGACATTTGTACGCTGAGCAGGGAGGGCTGTTGTGCCTTTGGAAAACTGCACAAATCGAGGACAATTGAGGCAAAATGGTTCTAGGGCAGTGAGGTTGAGAACCAGGAAGGGAGGGAGGAGCAATGGAAGGAGAGGAAAGAGAAAGAAAAGCTCACCGGTGAACTTGCAAGGGCCTGTAGCCAAAAAAATGAGTCGAGTTGCAGGGAGGGCATAAGAGGTTTACGAAGACTAAAAGAAAAAGAGACATTCAGAAATTGCTAAAGCAGGATGAAGAGAAACCATGCAAGAAACATTGCTCGGATTCAGAAGGGGCTGCTGGTTGTTTGGTTAGGAGAAATGAAGGTAATCATTATGATGATTTTTTATTGGAATATGAGACTGCACTGTTGTTGAATTTGATTCTGGGTTCGGATAGCTCTTCATCACTGTGAAGCTATTAAGTTAGAACTATCGAGGGATGGGTTACCCTCTGACAGTTTGAACAGCTTGTTTTTTGACTCAGTCTCATAAGCCAAACTTAATTTTTCTAATGGAGACTAAAACGGAGGCAAACAAATTGGAATGGTTAGGAATTACAATGGGTTTTCAATTCTGGACGGGTGTTGATAGTGTTAGACAACCGGGGATGATTCTAAGACAATTCGTGTTCTTATACTATTTTATGCGCATCCTAATGTTAATCGAAGGTCAGTTATATGGAATCAAGTTTTGAGTTTTATTGCAACCAGTGCTCAGCCAATTGTTATGATTGGAGATTTTAATCAAGTTTTGTATTGTATGAAAAACATAGTAAGGTAGGTAGACCTATTCAAGGGGCTAAGGTTCTCATGAATTTTATAATGATCATGGATGCAACAGTTTCGCCATGTGGTTCTTCTTGCTCTTCCTATTCAGAGATCGGATCATAGCCCATTAATTCTGGATACAAACCCTGTACCTAGATGAAGAAGGAGTTCTAAGCGGTTTGAGGCAGCATGCTTGATGGATCAAGCTACAATGGAAATTGTTAAGAAGGTGTGGGCTGTACCGGTTCAAGGTTCGTATGCGTTTCAAACAATACAACATCAGAAGTTTGTGATACAGCACTTGCGGAATTGGAATAATTTACCCCAAAGAAGTCTGGCTGCGCAGATTACAAGGGTTAGAGCTCAATTGACAGAGATACAGAGTAGAGCAGATCTATTGTTATTTCATATTGAAGAAAAGCTCTTAAGACAACATTTAGATGAGTTGTTACAGAAACAGGAAATATATTGGACGCAAAGAGCTTGACAAAAATGGCTTCAACTAGGGGATAAAAACACTAAGTTTTTCCATATGGCTGCAATGATTCGTGCCAACAAGAGAAGGATTCTGTTTTTGAAGAGGGAGGATGGGTCTATTTGTACTTATCAGATGGAAATTCAGGAAACATTTTTGTATCATTTCAAAAGCTTGTTCCAGAAATCGGATGCATTTCTTCTAGGTATTATACCCTCTTTCTCATACCCTGCCCATTTTCAAATTTTCTCTGCCATCCATTGTAGTATGTCAGAGGAGCATAAAAGAGTTTTGAATTCCCCTTTTTTGGCCCAAGAGGTGAAGGAGGCTGTTTTTTCTATGGGAAGGGCTAAGGCCCTGGGACTGGACGGTATGATTGCGGAATTTTATCAAAATTTTTGGGATATGGTTGGGGATTCGGTTGTTTATGTTGCACTGTCCTTTCTAAAAACAGGAATCGTGCTTAAGGAGATGAATCGTACTTTTGTAGCTTTAATTCCTAAGAAGAAAGATTCTCAGACTATGAATGATTTTCAACCCATTAGTCTTTGCAATGTTATTTATAAAGTCATTTCTAAAGTATTAGCGAATAGTTGAGGAAAATTTTGGCTGACTTGATTCACCCATCACAAAATGCTTTTGTTGCGGGTCGTCTCATTACGGATAATGTGTTGATGGCTCATGAATTAATCGAATTTGTTAGGAAAAAGAAAGGGGGGAATAAGTCTTTCTTCGCTCTTAAATTAGATATGAACAAGGCTTATGATCGGGTGAGTTGGGATTTTCTTTGTAAAATTTTGGAGGTTTTTGGGTTCAGTCCACATTGGATTCAATTGATTTACCAATGTATATCAACAGTATCTTTCTCGACTTTGGTGAATTATCAACAATCTTATTGGTTTCAGCCAGCTTGTGGTATGAGGCAAGGGGATCTGTTGTCTCCATACCTTTTTATTCTGGTAACTCAAGTTTTATCATTGGGGTTAGATTCTCTTGCGTCCCAGGGTGTTTGTAGAGGGATTTCTATCAGTCGTGATACACCGGCTATTTCTCATTTTCTTTTCACGGATGACTGTTTATTTTTCATGGAATTTGATTTGGAATCTATTTGGTGCCTCAAATGGTTTTTGGAAGCCTTTTGGGATCAATCAGGTCTACAGATCAATTATCATAAATCTGAACTGATTGTTAGTCCTAATATGGGATTGGCTCAGCGAGGTTTTCTTGGTGATTGTATTGGGATAAGATTGGTGGATAGACCTGGTATGTACTTGGGTGCGGGGTCTTGTAAAACGGATTTGTTTAGACATTCTGAATAGATTTTCTGCAAAGCTATCGGGTCGGAAACGTAGTCTTCTGTCTTTTGCTGGGAGATGTGTTTTGGTTAGACATTCTCTTCTTTCAATCCCTTTGCATGTGCTATTTATGTTTAAATCCTCGATGTACTTCATTCGTAAAATTTGCAGTATTGTCGGAAACTTTTTGTGGAAACGCTCTGAGGGTAAGGGAATTACTTGGAAAAAATGGGATACTCTTTGCTTACCAAAGGCAGCAAGTGGTCTTGGATTTCGTGATCCGGGTTTGTTGAATCAAGCCTTGTTGGCTAAGGTAGCATGAAGAATTATTCAGAATCCCCAATGTCTTGTAAGTAGATTTTTCTGGGCAAAATATTGTTTGAAAGATGTGTTTATGGAGGCTAAACCAAAATCAGGGTGCTCATGGGCATGGAGGAGCATTCTTTGGGGAAGTGATCTTCTTAAAAAAGGTTTGGGGTGGGTTGTCGGAAATGGTGAAAGTATTGATGCTTTTGATGATCAATGGATTCCTACTTTAACTAATGATGGGATGATAGGAAGAGGGATGGGTAGATTGTTCAGATCCTTTAAAGTCGCTCACCTTATTAATCAAATCAATATGTCGTTGTGAAAACCTTTGATTCAAACTCTTTTTCCTGAAAATATGGTAAATCACATTTTGAATATAAATCTCCCCCAAGTTAATGAACATGACCAGTTAGTGTGGAGGCCAACTAAGGATGGTCAATATTCAGTTAAATCTGGCTTTTTTCTTGCTATGAAAGAGGGACTGACGGTACATCATTCGGGTAATTGGGTCTTGAGTGGGTGTTGGAAGAAGTTGTGGCAGTTAAGGATGCCTCCAAAATGGGCGTTTTTTATGTGGAAGATTCTACATAGAATTTTACCTGTTAAAATTTTTTTGATGTGTTGTGGTGTCTTATCCTGTGTGTTCAAGGTGTGGAGTGGAAGAGAAAGCATTAGAACATCTTTGTTTTCAATGTATTTTCTCTAAACACATTTGGAGAGTTCTAGTCTTGGGTTTAATTTTGAAAATGGTGAGGAATGTTCGGTTCATGATTGGCTGGGACAGTGGTTCCAAAATGCACCAGATGATGATGCATTGATTGAATCTGTGAAGGTGTTGTGGGGAATTTGGCATCATATCTTCCCACCCGATTATCATCATCCACCGTCTCGACCACTTCCCCTTTTCTAATGCACTACAACCTTTTCTCTGTATACTACGACCCTTTCACATCACCCCACTCCATTTCTCACCTTCCGCAACCACCTTAAAGTCATTAAAACTCTAGTCCTACCCACACTTGAAACCCTCTCTCTTTCTTGTGCTCCCTAGCTGGTGGGAGCAAGGAACACAATTTGGTTCACCACTACTAATACAATTTGGGAAAAGGCATTGCGATGGTTAAAGTAGTTGGTTAGAGTTAGTAGAGTCGGTGGTGTTAGGGCAGGATGATGGGGAAGACTAGAAGAGATGGTGGTGGTTGTAGTTGAAAGTCGAAAATCAAAAGTAAAAGAAGTAATAATTTGGAGTGGATGTAAGGTTAGGATTTGAAAAGTCAAAAGTCAAAGGGTGTAGAAGATATGAAAGGTTGGAAAATCTTTAGTGACGTTGTTTAATTTGTGTATTAAATACATAACAAAAAATGAGTTGCCTTTGTGATTATGGAATTTTCTTGCAGTGATCATTCAGGGGCAGAGTACTCGAGGAATGGGCCCAGTTTGAAATTGGTGACAATTAGAAAGTCTTCATGAATGAGGTTCAATATTGATGAAGGGGCTGGTCTCTGATTGGGCTCTATCAGCCAGGTTTCTCTTTGCAAAGGTATGAAGCTGGTCTATCAGGATCTATGAGGAAGAGGACAATTTTCAAATGCAATGTTCAGTGGGAGCCCACTGTGATCAGATAAAGGTTCTTATTTGTTGAGAGGAGGAAGGGTGAGTGGGGCAGCATGATTTGAGGCAGTGATTGTTTTTTGCAAACCCAGAGCATGTTAGAAGGTAGACAGTGGCTTGCAGCAAGAGGCAGTGGTGATGGAAAATGTTGACAAGGGGAGAGCTCTCTGATGGACGAATGCTTGCAAATAACGGGTGAGTTGCTGAGATGAGAGAGATACTTTATTAAAAAAAGAGAGTTGGTGAGAGATAAGCATGTGATGGGAGCAACTGGTGTTGTATTACCAAACAGTGGTAGCAAAGTGTATTGATTGTGATTTTTGTTTCTGGTCACCTCTGGTTCCTTTGTTTTCTTTTGTTTTTACTTTGAAGGACATAACACGTATGGAGAGAATCAAAGTGTTTAGTTGCTAGTTGAGAGTGTCTCAGCTTGTCAACATATTGCCTTAAAATTTGAATCCTTGGTTCCTTACCATGTGCTCATATTGGTTGATTCTCACTTTTATTTATCTAAAATGCCAGGATTTTTATTTTGTCATTAGCTGCAGTCTTTGAAGTTGGCCATTCTTTAATTTTGAGTTGATTAGTCTTCATTAGCTTTAAAGAGAGGCTACGAAAAGAGACATGGTACGTATTTATGCTTCAAATGGTTAAGTTTTGCAGGCCATGTCTGAGTCATTAGCCTTTTTGTCGGAGTTGCATTATCTTTCTGTAGTTTTCTTCCTGTTGTAATTTGTATGTCCTGCTAGTTCACTGTTGTTTTTTCAATTTGGGTGTATATTGCCTCGTATGGATGGAATCTAACAGCTTTAACTAACTTGCAGTTCAAGAATTGCACAGCAAGGAGGTGAAATCGTCATCTGATTCATATTTGAAAGGTCTCATGATATTAAAGGTGATCTTGGGAACAGTTTGATGCTTAAAATACTTACAAGTTTCCCTGAACAAAGTGCTGAAGTGTTTAGTTGCATGGTTACCCACAGGTTTTTACATATTTTTTGCTGATTTGGTGGTTATGGGGAGTCCCCGTGGCTTTCATACATAAGAAACTTGTGGAGCCCTTTGTTAATGCTTTCTTGACATTAATATCCAAATTCATATTTGTGAATGCTCTGTTTTCCAGTTTATTGTTGATGTCTTCTACTTTCTATTACCCTCTGTTTTTTGGGGCAAAAAACATTTTCTGAAAAATGTTTTTTTTGTATTTTTTTGGCTTTTGGTAGAAATAGCAAATGTTTTCCATGGGCAAGAGCTGGGCAATAATAGCTTCTCCGCATCCCAAAGTGTCCACTTTTAAATGATGAAAAACATTTTCTGAACTAAAATCTTACCAATGGCACCACACTACCATCACCATCACCATCACCACCACCACGGCCACCGGCTTCTACCTCTACTCCACCACCACCAATACAACCATTAGTACATTAGTTTCAACGATGCAACCAAACATATGAAAACCCTTTAGAAATATGAAAACGCTTTAGAAAACATTTTCTGTGAAAAATATTTTTTGCCTAAACAAATAGAGCGTTAATGTTTAGTATAGTTTCAATCGTTGTGATGCTGCAATTTTTACTCGAATTGACAACAACAAAAAAAAAATTATATATATTTTTTATAGATAGCACACCACAAAGCTACACCAATCAGCTGGCATGATTATTTTTCCATTACTTGAAGAAATAGAAATGCTTAAAAATTTATTGTTGTGTCTTGATTCAGTACAATTCTTCTTCCAATGAAAGTATGCATATGCTGCCAGTTTGAAATGTCATCATATGAAGCAAATAAAATAATTATTACAGACACAAATCATAAGACTTGAGCTTGATGATTTCTGTTATGAGGTCTCTGATCATGTGTTTTGATGCAAATGCAGGTTGGGATTATACCTTGGTTGATATTATCTACCAGGGCAAAATTATTGGTCAAAAAGTCTTCCATTAGAAGGATTTGCTACTTGAAGATACACAAGTTGGAGAAATTTTGTTTTGTCTTTTTTTTTTTTTTCCTTCCTGTATTTACCAAAAACGATTCCATGTGTAAGTTTTGGCGAGAAATTAAACTACTTGTCTAGAATTGTTCAAAACAGAAATTATAGTAAGAATCCAGATAGTGCATCAACATTAATAACTACGGGCAACAGATACAAAAGTTATAATTCCAAGTTTGTTAAAATTGAAGAATAGAATAGCTACAACTGATAATGTAACAAAAAAGATGACTCATACTTCCTACAATTTGCAGTGCAAAGCACGATTCAGACTCTACTAAAACATAATTTGAAGGGAAAAAAAAAAGCTAGTAAATAAACCAACTAAATAATCCAATCCATGTTCACATTGAGACTGGGATTGGCTTGAGAGTCAGTGTCACTGCTACTGATTGTTTTTTCACCCAACTGAGGCTCAGTGATTTGCAGCGGATTCATCGTATACATTGACGCAAATAGAAGTTCATTGAGAGGCGAAGAAAATTGCAGACACATCTGATTAATATCACAGTTGTTCATGGCATTAAGAGTAGTCTCCTCCAATGTTTCATTAAACTCCCATGTCAATGGCACACTCAACTCACCACCACCACCACCACCACCATCAACACCACTACTTCCAGGAACTCCATAGCAATTCAATGGCCAAAGCGGCACGAACATCGGTGGCTCAATTAATGGTTGGTACTGGTAGTGCATCTTACTGAACATCAACAACTCAATTCTTCTTGTTAATTCCTGTAATTTCAATTTCATCAATTTCCATAGACTCATCAACTGTTCTCTTGACAACCCACAAAGCCAACCATCATTCCAACCCAATAAACCCCTGATTTTATCATCTAAGCCACGATGATGATCAGAGGGTTGTTGCTGTTGTGCTTGAACCAGTTGTTTGCCTCGGCGGTTATTCTTGTACGTGTTTATGAGAGTTTTGACGTGGGTTGGGTTTTCAGGCCATGTCTCAACCTCATTGTTGGGCCCAAAACAGATGGTGAAGGCATTGATGTCGCACAATATCGAGAGCTCCATTGTTTTCTTGATGATACAGGCTTTTCTCTTCTTGTACATCACTCTGCTCCGCGATTTGTGGTTGTCAATGATTCTTCGCTTGATGGGTTTTTTAATCTGAATTCGATTTTCAACCTCCATGGCTTGTTTTCTTGTGAATGAAGAAAGGAAGACTTACGAGTATACTTTTGATGAAAAAAAACAGAGCAATACTCACAGAAATTGCTACAACTATACTTTTGTGCGTAAGAATGTTAAGAGTAAGAAATTGCTACATATATATATATATAGAAAGAGAGAGTAGAGAGAGTGTGTGTCTGTGTGTCCGTGCGTATGTTGTTGCCAAGGAAAGAGTTTTGATTGATGGGATACGAAGGACGGGAATCACGGAATTAGTTGAGAACTTTATAAACACGCATGTAAGTATAACCAGCAGGGTGCTTGGCAAAGCATAGTACTGAAGGGTAGAGAGAGAAATTGAGATCAAAAGTTTTAAAAGTACATCGAAAATCTATATAAGGAATCATTACAATTATAATATTATTTAGGCCTAGTTTGGGTACTCCCAAATAATTTAAAAAGTCAAAAAGTTACTCAAAAAGTTAAAAAGTTAACACTATTTACCAAAAGTCAACAATTACGGCTGCACAACTCCCAATTCAAATTTTCCTCTAAAAACTAATTTTCACAATTTTTTATTACACATTTTTCCATAAAAAGTCAAAAAGTTAACCCAAACATCCATATTTTCAACCTCAAATTTTTAGTCAAAAAAGATAAAAAGTGCACTTATTTAGTCTTCCCAAACTTGGCCTTAATGTAATTATATATTTTTTTTAAACATAATACTCTAATATAACATTTAAAAAAACATTCTTAGGCCAAGTTTGGGAAATCTCAAAAAAGCCAAAAAGTTAAAAAGTCAAAAAGTTATTCAAAAAGTTAAAAAGTTATCACTATTCACTAAAAGTCAACAATTACAGCTGCACAACTCCCAATACTAATTTTCTCTTACACATTAATTTATACAATTTTTTAATATACATTTTTTTATAAAAAGTCAAAAAGTTAACCAAAACATTCATATTTTCAACCTCAACTTTTTAGTCTAAAAAGACAAAAAGTGCACTTATTTAGGACACCCCAAACAACCCCTTACTGTAACACTTCAATGTAACAAAAAAAAAAAAATTCATTGATATATTTTTTTCAAATGTAACATTCCAACGTAACACTAAAAAAAAAAATGATATATAATTATTCAAACCATTCTAAAAGTTTGTGGAATTCTTCAAACTATTCAAAAAATAGTATAAAAATTCGTTACTAAACTTTGAGCAAATGTATAATTTCAAGTTATGGTGTCACGTTTGGAAAAATTATATTAAGGAATTTTTTTAAATTTTGTGTGTGTTAGATTGGAGTGTTACATTTAGAATTACATTGATTGGAGTATTATGTTCGAAAAAAGTATACTACGGAGATTTTTTGTGTGTTATATTGAAGTGTTACGTTTGGAAAAAGTACACTAATGCGTTTTTTTGAAGTGTTACGTTGTTACGTTTAGGAAAAATGCACCGATGAGTTTCTTAATGTGTTACATTAGAGTGTTACGTTAGAATGTTACGTTATTGGAGTGTCACATTTTTATTCGTAATGTGAGATTTGTTCTATGAGGGAAAATTTAAATCCTCTATAGTACGGATTGTCAAAATGTGTAATTTTACATTTAGAGAAACCCAGTTTTATCCATAAAAAATTAAACCTAGACATGTAAGTAATTATCCTTTGGTGTAATTTTCATTTTAATAGGACCTTTGTGTTCATAAGAAAAAATAGAAGACTAAATATTTCACAAGATCATATTTTAGGATTTATTGGTGTTTCACCTTTATTTTTATCAAAAAATTTTTTTTATTAATATGAAAAGTTATTTTGATAAAATAAAATAAAACACTTTATTACTCTATCTAAATAAAATTTGTGAAAAATTATATTTTCTTATCTTTTATTCATCTAAATATAATGATGAGATATTATAATTTTTTTTTTTTCTCACCTTACATCATGATCTAAACGGAGTGTAACAAAGTATATCGCAGAACGGATGAGTTCGGGTAAATTACACTTTCTCCACCTTATGTTTAGCGTTTTTTAAGTCATTACTTTTGAAGTTTTTTTTTATTTTTTATTTTTTACTTTGACCTTTTATATTTTAATTTTTAAAAAATTAATTTTTATTCATGATTAGATAAAAATTATCACATTAAATATCATGTACTATAAAAAATATATTATTTTATTGACCCACTCCAAAGCCTTCATCTATCATATCATGTCCCGTTATAGTCACCCCTCTACATTTTACTAACTACTCCAGCCCTTATGATATGAATCTTTTAAAAAATAATACATTTGAGAAGTCAATTGGTGATAATACTCAATATAGCTCAAATCTCAGCTTTCATTTTTTCAATTTGAAAGTTGATGTTTTAAAATTTTAAAAATCAAAATAAATGTCAAATCATCATATTATTCATTTATAGATAATCATAAATGATAAATAATAATTATTTGAAGGGCAATTTCGACTATTAAAATTTTAATGGAACTTCAAGGTCCAAAAAATCTTAGTTATAACTTAATGAAATATAAATTCATAAATTAGAACTTGTGTGTAAATGTTCATTAATTTAAATTAATGTTACAAACTAATAACCAGAGATGCATTAAATAAAATAAGCACAGTACATACTTATGAAAAATTCAGCGCTAATTGATAGTCCAAATCTGATTTTGCTTGAAATCGTCCGAATTTTGATTTGTCGGTTGTCTAGCTGGTCATTCAGTAAGAAGGTGACTATCATAGTAGACAAGTGTTTCACTGATCGTTCGAACAATCAACCGGCAAGTACAATTTTGAGTTTTCGAACAAACTCAAACTAAAGTTACTAATTATTTTTTTGAAAAATTACTAGTGTCCTATTAAAACCAGAGTTGGTAGGTGTGGTATTTTTACCATAAATTTCATTTTTACTTTATAGATAACAAGACTCTCACATCGTCCTACATGTGGTTTGACTATCATTTGAGAGTTTATATATATATATATAGTATTGTTCTATAAAATATGATTACACATAAATATTGTATTTTTTGAGTTGTTCTAATGTTATGTCTGGAGTATAGATTTATATAATGATTTGAAAATAAAATAAGAAAATATATGTGAAATATGAATAAAATATAATTATACTTCACATATATTTTATACACATTTTTCTTTTTATTTTGGATAAATTACAAACAGACCCCTGAGGTTTACTTAAATTACAAATTACCCCTGTAGTTCTAGAAATTATATTATGTCCCTTATGATTTTTAATTTCATAACAAATAGGTCATTTTATTAATAAATCATCAAGTTAGTTACAAATTTTTAATAATGTTAAAATTTTATTGCAATTAATAATTCATATAATTTTATTATTGTATAGGTGAACAGTTAGAAATTTCATTTTTTCAATTAATTCTATTAAATAAAAAATTCTGACAGGGAGGTATTTGTAATTTTTCAAATCACATGAGACAATTCATATTTTAAACAAACCTCAAGGGGTGTATTTGTAATTTACCCTTTTAAAGAAAAGAAAAGAGTATCTCCAGTCATTCACTATTTTTTTTTTTCATTAAAAATATTTGATGGAAAGGTGCTAAAAAAATCATATATGATTCTTCCATCTAATGTTCATTAAATCAAGGAGATTTATTTATTTTCATTAAATTGACAATTTATCAAATTCTTATTAGATGAAAATTTTAAAAAATAAATAATTAAAGATTTTTTTAAAAATTTTAAATTGGAGTTTTTTTTTTTTTTTTTTTTTTTTAAAGTTCCTCATATTAAGATTTTATAAGATAAATGACATATAATATTTTCATTGTATTTAAGGTCCCTCAACATTTGTACAGAGAAAATTCGACTTAGAAAAATTTTGCCTGACTTAGAGAAATTTTGCCCTGATTCAAAAAAATTTCAATTTTCACAGAGAAATTTATCTAATTTCACAGAGAAATTTCAAAATTTCTCTGTAAATACCAAAGAAATTTTGAAATTTCTTTGAGTCGAGTGAAATTTCTCTAAGTCGGACAAAATTTATTTGAGTCAAATTTTCTATGTGAAAATGTTGAGAGACCTTAACTAATAAAAATAATATCTTAGATCTCTTCTACTACACAAAGTTGGAAATGGATGTTTAACTAATTTTATTTTTTAAATTTGATGAAAAAGAAAGTTTGAGATAAGAGTGAAATTTTTAAAAAGATTTTCACAAAAAATTAATGAAAGAATTAAAATAATTAATATCAAATTAAATTTTATATTTAAATTTAAAATTAAATTTGATAAAAAAAATTAGTAAAAGATTGGAAATACTAAGGCCATCTCCAACCGTTCACCAAATCCAACATCAAATTCAAATTTGATAAAAAAAGCTGCTTTTGTGCTCCAACGATTGCACCAAAAAAGTATCAAATTGAGAAAATATCAAACGTTTGACCAAACTGATGACGGCTTGCTCCTTTTACCAATTCACTGTGCATAGCCGTTGAGTTGGAAAATTTTACACTACGGGGTCGACCACCCAGTCGACCCCCTGGTCGACCACCTTAGCATTTTTCAAGCAACAGAAATGAAGGCAAAAACTGGAAATTTGCTCTTACTGGTCGACGACCCGGTTGACCCTCTCTGTTTGATGCACGCTATAGTGAACGGTTGGAGCTGTTGGTATCAGAATGAGAAAATTGGCTTTTTTTTTACTCAAATTTGGTGAAAAATTTGTTCAACCGTTGGAGATGGTCTAAGGTTGTGTTTGGTTAAGCTTTCCAAACTCAATTTCACCCCTTGGTTTAAGCCATGTGTTTGGTTACAGTTTTTAAAAATTGATTTCACACCCATCTATGAAAACACGTCTACCCAGTTACTCTTCTGGACGTCTAGTTGGTTGACCGGAACAATGTTCGTTTTTTTTTTTTTTTGGACACCAGTTATTTTAATATTTTAAATAAAAAATATTTTCTAATTTTTTTTATAATTTTTTTATAAACTTTGAATAAAATTTTGAATTGTATGTTTGATTATGAGTTGTAAATTTTTGAATCAAATATCATGTCACATCACTCAATTCAAACTCAATTCAAAACTCTTTTCAAAATTCATAACCAAATAAATTTTTCGCCCTCAAATCATAATTCTAAAATTCTACCAAACCCAACCTAATTTTTTAACTAATTTATGCATTATACAATAATAAAATTTAAAGAAATCAATTTAATAAGTGTTTTTGCCAACTTAAATATTTAAAAAATAGTAAATGCACAATTTTTCATAAAGAATGTAAACAGTTTTAACTAATTAGTATAGAATTTGTTTTCTCATATTCGAAAGCACCCAACGCATAACACGTGTGACAAGATTAACAAGATAACGACACGTGTTAGTAGCGTATATACACCCAAGCAAAAGAACAAAAATGGAAAACACAAAACGAGAGACCAAAAAATAAAAAAAGAGACCGAGAGATCGAGCGAGAAAGTGTTAAAAACACGGATCGATGACGTGGCCACGTATTTTTATTTATTAATTTTCTATTTTGAAATCCTGACTCTTTGATGAAAGATTTGATAGAACAATTAGGAAAGCTCTAAGAAAGCTCACTTAAAAAAGCTCCTCACCAAAAAAAAAAAAAAATTTGGGTGCAAGCCCCCTATCAATTTGAACATAAGATTTACCACCCTTTTTTAGTATGAAAAATGTTTGGAAGCCCTAATTTTTGTGGCTCAAATGGTTTAAAATTGTCAAAACGACGTCGTTTTGGCAATTTTGATGTTGTTTTGTACTCAAAACGACGTCGTTTTGGCAAATTCGAGCCATTTGAGCCACAAAAATTAGGGCTCTCTACCATTACTGTTTTAGTATTCACATTGAATTTATAACATTTATTTGATAACTTTTGACACTTTTAATTTCTTTACTTTCATAGCTAAACACTTTAAATAACCTCCAAATTTTAGTCACGAATAAATTTTTTTTTTTTATAACAGAAATACTAATAAAAATGATTAGATAAGTTTAAATATAGAAGCCTCCAAATAAAATTTCGCTTTTAAGCCTTGTGAAAACTTGAGCTGGCCCAACAAAACACCACTGCACAAAGAACATATTATTGACATTTATATCGAATTCTTCCAAATGTGTATTTTTCAGGTACTGGCCATCTGAGAAGACAAGTTACATGATACAATATCAGAATGAAGCATAAAAATTGTAATCATAAAGTATAAAACCTCTCTACCCAAAAAAAAAAAATGCTAATAAAACCACTTCATGTCAGCCAAATGATTCCTCAAAAATTATAAATTATAAATTCTACAATACTAAAATAGAAGAAGAATCTTACTCTTCTAATAAATCACTATAATTTATTTGAAGGACTGCCCACTTGCACTTTAATGTGGGTTAAAATTTTCCCACCATGTTTAAAAACAAGGGTAAATTTTACATGGACTAACGGGGCAAATTTTCACAATTTCAATATGTAAAGAGAGTGTTTCAACTAAAAGTGTGCAAAGGACATTCTAACCCATATTAAAATGCAGTAGGATCGATGCAATTTACCCCGCATCGCAAATATAAAGATAAAGATAAAACAATCGAAAGAACCAAACAGTTTGGTTTGACAAAAAAATCTCATGAATTCACACCCATTTTAAAGATTGATATAAATATATATATATATATATATATATGTAGACATATCAAAAAGCATACAAAATATTTACCTATTTACTTTATCTGCGCTAGTTTCATCAACAAACACTTCCAGATACAAACGGGCAGCACTTGATTCTCTAATCACAATCACCTCCACAGTTTTCCCAACCTTTTTCCATATTATATTATAGAACTGATACCAGCAGGAGAAAGATTAAACCAACAATGGGAGAATAATGCAAATGGTAAATGAGCAATAGTAGGAAACCAAACTAAAAAAACATATTAACAAGGTTCATCGTGAAAAAGCAAAATAGTTATTGGCAGTCAATAGACAACATAGGCATCCCATAAATGACACTCAGCCACTTAATGGGTCCCACAATTAACTACTTTAACAACTTATCACAAGACCGGGCACCTACATAGGAAGCTTTTAGCCCCCAACCACTCGAACCAATACAGTTCATACGAAATTTGTCATTTTTCAACAATGTTACAATGAATACCTAATGCGTAATTGAAATCTATGTTACGAAGACATGGACAAAATCCCTTGATTGTGATCAACCACCTAAAAATTTCACTTCAATTTTTATTTTGTTTAGAAAGCCATGATACACAAGCCTAGCCAGGGTTTCCTCTTGATGACCATCAATATTATTCAGCTTCAATACTCCTAATTGAATAGGACACCACCAGATAACATCTTTTGTGTGTCTTTTGGGACCTGATTTCATACTCCACACCAAATAAGCCTTCAGTCCTTGATGTTGATCACAAAATTATTACTCTTGTTGGATGTCATCATGCTTTGACTTTTAACCAATGGACAACCCTGAATTTTACTAATTCAGTTAACCTCCAACCAAGAAACGTTCATTTTGTCCACAAACCAATTCATTTTGATCTAAGTAGCTAACCATAAGGATTGACCAAGTGATAGCACCCCAAATCCAAGCTAACAACAGTACGCTCAAATGTACCCAAGAACAAAATTGCAAAGAACACCACTATACCCAGTGGCGGAGCGAAGAAATTAACTCAGAGGGGGCACTTATTAATTACAATATTGAAAATTTTTACAAAAATATTTCACATAAATTTTTACGATTAACTTAAAAAAAGATAAAAAAAAAATAACAATGTGTTTGGTTTGAGTTTTTTATTTTTCATATTTTTTTGTTGTTTTTAGTGAATATTTTGAAAATTTTAAGCATTTTTTTTTTACTTTTTTAGATGCATCTTACTTAGATGTGCCTAAAAAAATAAAATATTTGTGAAAAAATATTTTAAAAAATTAATAAATACATGAAAATATGAAAAATGTACTGATTTTTCATTTTTTAAAAAATATTTTTGGTATTTAGTGAATTTTTTAAAGATTTTTTTCACAAAAATTATACTTTCTAAGTGTGTTTATGTTAGGTGTGTCTAAAAATTTTTAAAAAATTGCTTAAAATATTTAAAAAAATTTAGTATAAACAAAAATATACGGAAAACAAAAAAGTAAAATTTTCTAAAAAGTGTTTTTAGAAAACTCAAATCAAACAAAATGAATGTTATTTGTAATTAGTGTATCATGGATAATACTAAAAAAAAGTCATGGATATAAAGTTTTAAAATAAATCATATAATGATAAAGTAATTTTTTTATACAAAATATGCGTAAAAATTCAATATAATAGCCATACCACGTCATCATTGACATGTGATATTATCAACTAATAGTAAAGAAACATGTAGAGGATAAACCTTACATGTCAAATATAACTAACAATTCAATAAATACTATATTTTCATTGAAATTAATTATATTTGCATGTTAATAATGATAAATATCACCATTATACTGAAATTTTCATAGATAGATGCACCAATAAATCCCAAATTAATAACTTATGCACTGTTTAGTCCTAAAAGTTTTCTTATAGACTGAAAGGTCCCATTACAATGTTAATAACATCAGATACAATGTTAATAACATCAGAGTCATGTTACAAACATTAGATTTCAAACATCTAATGTTCATCAAATTTCAATAATGTTTGAAAATATAGGATGAAAAACATCTAATGTTCATCAGATTTCAATATATTTTGAAATTATAGAATGAAACATCAGATCATTTACATCATTTACATCATGCTGATGTAAAAATGGAACTAAATGGAGCATAAGAAAACTTTTAGGACTAAATGGTTCAACGTTTCAAAAACTAGAACTTATGGGTAAATTTTCCATAATAATATCGTAATCTCTTTATTTTCAATTAAAACAATCATTATTGTTCTTATAATTTTAAAAATGTGATTGAAATTTCACTATAAATAATATTTTTATAAATTTTTTTTTATTTAAAATATTTTCTTTATATTAAAAAAAAAAAAAAATCCAAAACCCAGGGACACGTGACCCCTGACCCTTCTTTCCTCCGCCCGTGACTATACCTCACCAAGATGCAGCAAACCAGTGAGTTATAGGGACTTGACAACTAAGATAGCGAAATTGGTGACTTATACGGGCTTGACAACAAAAATTAACCAGGCATTACAGAAGGACGAGGAGAGACTAGGTGAACACAGAGAGATGGGTTAGGCCAAAAGATAGAGCTGGGTTAGGGCAAAATAGAGATGAGTTAGGGAAACAAAACAAAACGCTGCGACACCTCTGGCTGTAAAGCACACTTCCATTTTCAACCTCACTTTACATTTTGCTGTCTCGGAGTCTAAACAATTAAAAAGCCCACTAAGTAAAAAGAAGAAAAGGGAAGAGGTTTGTTTCGTTTTTGAGAAAGGAAGAGAAGATGGGTGAGAAAGATGATAGCTTAGTGTTGAGTTCATTCAGGCTTGGGACGTCAACAAAATCAGCCATTAAATTTTAAACCCATACCTTGAGAGTTTATGCTAAATCATCAGAGGAAGGGCTCCTGGAATAAAAGTTTCAATCATCAGGAACAGAAATGGATTATGGCTCAGCTCAGAGAGAGAGAGAGATGGGTACCACCTCTTTGATATTAGTTTTCCTTTCTCATGAAATCTGCTATTTCCAGAAAGGTTGTCACTGACATGATATTATATATCCCTAAGATCATTTTCTTGCTATTTTCCCTACATTATTGGTAATATTATTACAATTATTGTTACTCCTATTGCTATTATGATAACTACTACTACTGTTATGATCATTGTTGCTATGCTGTTGCTGTTGCTACTACAACAATAACTATTAGTGCCAATATTATTGTTGGTTTTATTATTAGCTCTTTTATATTATTATTATTATTACTATTTTGATGGATCAGAGGGCAAATGATTGTCTGTGCTCAGAACTTTCTTCATCACCACTTCCTTCACAAGTTCCAGACCAATGTTTATTTTCCTGTTCTAATGGTTTTATCAAATAAGTATTAAATCAAAAATATTAAAAATCATTTATCAAATTAAGAACGTTGGGAGCTTTCATCAAATTACTGTTCATAATCGTTGAATTTTCACAACCGGATGTCCCCTGGATGACCACCTCTAGGCAAATATTTGTGAAAAAAATATATTGACCGATCGACTACCCAGTCATCCGTCTGGTCGACCAGTGTTTTGATAAAAACTCAAAATCATCCGTTGGAGCAATTGATATCAAATGGAGTTTTTATTCACATTTTTACTCAAATTTAGTGAAAAAAAAGATGCACCGTTGAAAATGCTCTAATTTGTTCCTTTATGTAGGATCTATGTAGAATGAAAAGTGTTCGGGTATGTAAGGTGTATATCATATGTATTTAAATAAGTTCTCATAAGTATACATAATTTAGCTAATAAAATCATAAAAATTCTGACAAATATACGTAAGTTATGATTTCTTAATTTTTTATGAGTTAACTTAGGTATACTAGTAAAAACTAATGTAATTTTGTAAATTAACTTTGTGATATGGTCAAGTCAATGCCCATGGGCAATGAATAATTGCTCCACAAGAATCGTTTGGGATTTAGGCCGCGTTTAAGAAGTTGGTTATTTTAATAGGCTATTTTAATATTTGGCTATTTTAGTAGATTAAAATTTTTGTGTTTGGAAAGAGAGTTTATTTTTTTTGTAATTAGATATGATATTTATGAGAAAATAAAATAAAATAATTATAGATTTGATGTGACATTTTATCTTATTGACTATTTTAACTTATTTTGTCTTTTTATGAATTTTTTTTTTTATTTTAAAAAAGGTCCAAAAATGGCTTCCCAACCACTGCCTTAAAAATGCTCTCATGTTGGGAATTCAGTTTAAGAGAGTATTTAGATTTAAAAAGTATATTGTTAGCTCAATTTTAATAATTTGAATCGTTTACTTTTTAAGATAAATGTGATTCAAACATTTGACTTGAATTTAGTGTAAGGATATCGTGTTAGTTTGATTAATTAGTTAGAATAAAAAATATGATTGAAACGTGCACTTACTAAACTAATTAGGGAAATATTATACATTTCTATGTACTTTTAGAAGGCATTTTGCCTAACAGTCTTGGAGTTGCTTTTATCACTTTAACATTTTTTTTTTTTTTGTGTATATTTACCATTCATTTTGAATCTATTTATAATAACTATTTACCATTCGTTTCAAATATACTTATGTTATAAAATATGATAATGTTGTTACTTTTCCTACACAAGATACTTATATATCGACAGTGAACATATTTTTTTTTATTAGCAAATGTTAGTCGTTAGTTGTTAAATTAACACCTATAATGTTTTATTGGCAAATGTTAGTCGTTAGTTGTTAAATTAACACCTATAAAAAAAAAATCTTTCTACCCTTGACAAAACACCTAAATGCTTACACTCCCTTAATTCAAATTTTCTAAGGAGAGTTGAATCTATGAACTCTCTAAGAATTAAGTCTTAAAGAAGGTATGGTAACCAATTAGGCTAAGCTTAGTTGTCGAAGGTGAGCATATTGCACAGCACTTACAGCTTATTATAACACTATCATGTATTTCCTAATGATTTCATTCCATATTTTCCCTACTAAAATCGTATAGGATTGCATTGAGGTGTTTAAAAATCAATTTATTTTGGAAAGTAGAATAAAAGTTGATATTTTGATTTTTAAATTTTTTTTTAAAAAAATGTGTAAAAAAAATAGAGAGATAATTTAACCTAAAAAAAATCAAAAAGTCAATAAACTAACTTTTAATTTAATTGCCAAAAGAGGCCTTAACCTCCTCTATTTATTAATTCTTTTCAATCTATTATGATGAAAAAGCTATTTAAGCCACACCATAAATTACCGTTCACCTTTTAAAACTATCATCTAATATCACTTTTCTTTTTTTTTTTTTTGATCAGTAAAGAAAAATTTCATTAATCAACATGAAATTAAAGGTACAGAAAAATGAGAAGCATTGAGAGAGATTCGAAAGGTATAAAATATCCCTACTACTGCTACTCGCAACCATACAACCAACCCCTTGGCCTCACGAAATTTTTTTTTTTTTAAACAAAAAAAACGTTAAGAAAGACTTAACAAAAAATAAAATACATAATTCAACAAAATCAATCCACCAAAGCACCAAAACTACTAAGATAACCTATTCTAACACCCAAGGTGGTAACCCAAAAAATTTAAACATCTGCTGCACTCCCAATGCTGTTGCACTCCAGGCCTTTGTTGCCACGCCTAAGCTACACACCTATGCTGCTCCATAAGCAAGCTACCACCCACCTGCTGTTTTTGAAACTACAAACATAACACCTAAGCTGCTCCAACTTCCAACACCTACCTGCTACAACGCCCACCTGCTGCACGCACCTCCGCTCCTGCACGCTTCTGTGCATGCTCCTCTACTCTTGCCAGTGCCGAGGACATCTCCATGGCTGGAAAGACTCCAGCTCTCTTGACCGGAAACCAATCTCCCTTGACTGGAACTATGGCCGGAAACACCTCCAACCATTGGATTTCCAAACCCACCTCTGCCGCTTTAACTGCAAGCTCACCCACTCCTGACAACACTCTACCGAGACAGTTTTGTGGCTGGAAAAACTCCATATCCAACAGTTCCATGGCTGGATAAAAACTCCACCATACGAACAACACGCCCACTCCCAATTCAAACTTCAAACACACCCACTCCCGATGACACCACCATACATCCGGATGAACATCACCCCTCAAACTCTCTCTCGAAAAGGAGCGCACGAATGAAATCTAAGACGGATCTGGATCAACTTCAACACCCTAGTTCCCCCCAAGCAAAGCACCAAAGCAGACTCCAAAGATCTGAACCCGAGCTCAACCCTCAAACTCCCACTCGCAGAAGAGTGCCCGAATGAAAATCCAACCAGATCTGACCAACCTCTATTCCGATCCAAAACCGACCTCCTTCTACTCTATTTTGATCCTTAAACCAAGCACCCTGTTGATACAAAACAACCCCCTGTTGAAGCAATATAAACACCCCCTGTTGATACAAAACAAACAAACCGGGGCTCCCCCTGATGAACCAAGAGAAAGGACACCAAAGTGGAAGAAAATGTGGGAATCAAGTTTATTAGAAACAAAAACCAGCACACAAACTCACAAGAGAGCTGGGCCAGCCGACCGCCATAGCCAAAGGCGGCGGTCAGCCGGCCAAAAGTGAGGCTCGGGGGTGGAGGTTTTTAGAGAGAGAGAGAGAGAGAGAGAGAACCAACTTAAGGGTGGTTTGGGATGTCCTAAATAAGTGCACTTTTTGACTTTTTATAAAAAGATGTGTAGAAAAGTAGAGAGGAGATATTGATTGATGTGACCCAAAAAAAATAAAAAGATGGACTAAAATAGGTTATGCCAAACAAGGCTTTAGTCTTTTGACATTCTAATATCACTTTAACAACCCAACTAAAAAAAGTTACATTTTCTCACCTTGAATTATAAATTTTTATTAATGTAAACATTTTATTAAGGATCATTTCATTTTATTTTATTATTATTTTTTATTTTTTTTGTGGTGACAAGGATCGGTTTTTAAATAGTTGAAAATTTGACATAGATCTTGTACATAACATCTCAAATAGAATGGTTGAAATGGCATTATTAGTCAGTTTAGTTTAGATTTTAAGTTTTTATTTTTTGTGTTTTATTATTATTATTATTTTATTTTATTTTTTTGTGTCTTTAGTGACTTTTTTCAAAGTTTAGTTCATTTTTTTTTTAGTTTTTAAATACATTTAATTTAGTTGCTCTAAAAAGTAAAATATTTATAAATAAATTTTCAAAAAATTCATTAAAGAAGAATTTATATACCACTTTTATTATTTTTTTCATATTTAGTGATTTTTTAAAACATTTTCTCATGAATATTTTACTTTATAAATGCATCTAGATTAAGTGCATTTATTATTATTATTTTTTAAAATTTGAATAAATTGAAAAAAAAAAAGGGTTACTAAAGATAAAAAATAAATAAAAATAAATAAAAAATAATTCTCAAAAACTGTATTTGACTTTAAAATCCAAATATAGTGTAGGGAGAAGTGAATTGATATTGAGTGATAGTGTAGTTTTTTTTTTTAACAAAGTCAAAATTTTATTAAAAACATGAAATTAAAGGTACATATAAATGAAACGCATCGAGAGAGATTTATATAGTCAAAATTGTTCTATTACTATGGCTCACATCCACACAACCAACACTTGGACTCAAGAGTTTTTTTAAATTTTAAATAACAAAACAACAAATACTGTAAAAACAATAACTAAGTAGATCTTAATTACATAATACTAAAAAGCTTGAATCCCTACAACTGAAAGTAAATTGATAGTTTAATAGGATAAAGTGTAATTTACTCCTATAATTGAAAGGATATTTTCAATATTAAACATGAAATTGAGGGGGATAAAAATAAACAAGAGGAATAATTGTTACAATTTTTAATTAAAAAAATAAAATAATACTTGACAATTATTAAGTAAGTTTTACCAAAGAACTGAATTTTTTGGCTTTTATTTATTTATTTTAGATGAATTAAAATTCAAAAGCAAAGTGATCTTGACATATAGGGTTGTTTGGTACAGTTTTTAGGAGGTAATTATAGTTTATTTTAATTTGAAAGTCTATGTCTCAGATTGTTTGGTACAACTTTTACTTATAATTTATTAGACAAAAATAATTTAAATAAGTTTTTTAAAAAATTGATTAATTGAAAGAAAAAAAAAAAAACTTATATTTTTTATTATCAAATTTTAACTTAAAAAATTCCACCAAACAATCCATATAGCTCATAGCGGCTCACGGGAAATTATCCAGTATTTCTGGAGTACCACGTGTCCATACTCCTAGCCAATCATTATTCATTATGCCTCCTCATGTCTCTCAATCACTCAACACAATATCCCAACTACCCACCTTCTCCACCAATCGCAATACTATAGAGTATCACATATCTATATTCTGGAATTACTGATTAATTACCCGCAACTCACGTACCAAATGAGCAATTATAAGTGTCACAAACGGCACTAGCGTGGTCATAAAATAAAGGATTAATTATCTAAAAGTCATATTTATAAATATTACAGCAGTTTAAACTTACGTAAGATTTTTTGAACGAACAAGTCTTATTTAGTAAAATTGAGAACATCGTTAGCTTTTTTTTTTTTTCAATTTTAAAATTGATAACATTATCAATTTTGTACGGTAATGTTTCATAAAATTATTTCACTAAATGAGGGAGGGAGGGAGGGAGGGAGGGAGGGAGGGGAGGGGAGGGAGGGAGGGGGAGAAACAGAGCATGAGATTAAACATTTTTTCCTCCTATTTATTTATTCGATTTAACTATCCAATAAAATTGAGAATATTATCAGTTTTTTTTCAGTTTCAAAACTAAAAACATAATCAGTTTTTCATTTAATTTTTTTTTTCAATTTTACACATCAATGTTCTATCATCACGCTTCTTTATAGACAAAAATTTTAGTTTTGTACAAAAAAATAATTCAATTTTTTTTGTACATAATTTTTTTTGTAGTTTTTTCAGTTTGAAAGTTGATGTTTTAAAGTTTTAAAAATAAAAATAAATATCAAATCATCATGTTCATTTATTGATAATCAGAAATGTTAAATAATCATTGTTTGAAAAGTAATTCCGATTATTGAAAATTTAATTTGAATGTCCAAAAAATCTTAGTTAAAACTTATTCAAGTAAAGTTCATAAAGTAGTAGTTGTATGTAAATGTCCCCAATATAAATATATCCAACCCACTCATTCATGTGGGATTTACGTGAGACTCACACGAATGAACGGATCGATCCATTTGTGCAAATTTCATGTTTTTTGTTTTTTTTTTTTAAAAAAAAATTAGTAATTGTTTTTAAAAAAAAAAATTTCCCCAAAAGTCTATAGATTTTTAGGTTTTACTTCCAAGTTTAGCAACTCTCAAAAAAGGCAAAAAGTCAAAAAGTTACTCAAAAAGTTAAAAAGTTATCACTATTCACCAAAAGTAAAAAATTACGGCTGCACAACTCTCAATCCTAATTTTCCCTACATACTAATTTATACAATTTTTTAATACACATTTTTTCATAAAAAGTCAAAAAATTAACTCAAACATCCATATTTTTTTCCTCAATTTTTTAGTCCAAAAAGATAAAAAAAATGCATTTATTTACGACACCCCAAACAACCTCGACTGTCTAGGAAAAAAAAAAAACCTTAAAAATTTTGAAAAAAAAAAAAGTCTAGAAAGAACAAAAAAAATTCAAAAGGTTTTGTTTTGTTTTGTTTTTTTGTTTTGTTTTTTTTTTTTTTGTCTTTGATTTTTTTTTGAATTTACTTTTATAATTAAATTTATTGTACATAGATTTTAAGAAAAAAACCTACTAGACCGGTGAGCGAACCAGAAAAGAGATCTGGTAGATGGGTCACTGGTTCAATCGTCGGGTTGAACCGGAATCGAACCGTGACGCAATAAATATATTACAATTATATTTAAACAAAAATATAAGTAATAAAATTATAAATTAAAAAAATATTAAATATCTTAAATATTTCTCCTAATATTTTTTGACTAAAAAATATAATAATATATTTTGAAATATTATTAATTTTAATTTTGGAAGAGGAAATCAATATTCAATATTCCCCCCATATGATTTTAATTCAAATAATTTAATTGAAAAAAGAGCAAAAATTTTGGAGGGATATCAAAATTTTAATTCTCCCTCCAATAAATTTGATTGAATCCCACATGGATTTCTTGAGTTTTTTTAGAAGAATTTTTTTCTTATAAATAGGTAGAGACTTTCACAATAATTTCAAGCTCGTAATGAGATTTCTCCCAATAGGAAACCTTTAAAAGAGAGTTTCCAATTAAATTTTCTTATATATATATATAATAAGAAAGAAAGAAAGAATAAATTTTTTTTAGAAAATATCAAAAAACAAAAATCAAAATTTTCAATTTCATTGACCCAGTGAACCGTCCCCGGGTCGACCGGTTCAGCGGTTCAACCACCGATTTTTCCGGTTCTCTCTAAATAGACCGATTTTGACTTCGAACAGTTCAAAGGATATATCCAAACCGGAACCCTGATCGATCGATGGTTCAACCGGTCGAACCGTATGATCCGGTCTGGTTTTCAAAACCATTTATGCACCCTATCATAAATTTATGTAATTTTATCATAAAATATTATAATATCAATTATAAAATACATAACATCACCATAAATTAGAGTAATAAATTGTCCAAAATTTTGTGATTCATGTAATAAAAATTTATGGTTTGTTAACAAAATTTTGGACAATTTATTACATTAATTTATGGCAAGATTATGTACTTTGTGATTTATATTACAAAATTTTATAATAAGGGGTTGGCTTCCCTTCATTGAGAGTGTTGTTGGGCCCATAAGGGCCCACTACGGGTCTCGTTTCGATAATCCAAACTATTCAATGTGTAAAACTCGTCGAGTACTTGTAAAAAATCACGTTGATTGGATATCGATAGCTATTTCATTGGATCAGATTTCTGTCAATTATTTATTTTTTCACCCTCTATTTTTTTTTTAATTTATACAAAACTGATTTGATCACGTAATTGTTGTTATCTGATCAATGTAATTTTTTTCAAACATATAGTATTCAATGAGTTTTACACATTAAACAGTTCGAATTATCAAAGCAAAACTCGTGGTAGACCCCCACAGGCCCAACATCACCCTCCAATCCGATCACTGACAAGAGAGAAGCCAAACCCTTATAATAATTATCCTAACGTATAATATGGTACATATGATATACATTACAGATGACAGGGTTATTCATATCTTACACTACACAAATTCAACATCAAACATATATTTTAAACACTATTTGACATTGCCTATATATATCAGTATATTTTTTTATTTTTTTTTAAAATTAGATCACTCTTATATTTTTTTACACATTTTTTCAAGAAAAAAAAAATATTTATTTAAATTATTCCAAACAAACTTTTTAATTCAAGATAAATTAAAAATAAATAAAAATAGAATTTTGTTACAAAAATATTTGAGATCACTAATTAGTGGTGGCACTAATGATATGACAGTAAGTCTCACCCCTTGCCACAATGTTACTATATATATATATATATATTTTAATTTTTCACCTCATTAATGGTGATTTAGTGGTACCGAATTAGTGATACCACTGCTTTTGTTATTAGCTGGCATGGTAGCTAGGATGAATTCAGTGTCTCCATTCTATTGGTGATTGCAGACTCGTCCTTGACTCTCTCTCTCTCTCTTCTCTTAACTAGCCTAGCTGTTCTCCTCCTTCCTCCTCCTCCTCCCTTGCCTGAAATCCGTCTTCCCAGGCTCCCTCATCATCCATCATCCCCTTTGCCTCTCTGAAAATGGAAATAAGTTTGGAAAATGATTTTCCAGAAAATGAGGGTCTCCTCTCACAAGAACAAAGACCCTATTTCTACAGAAAAATGAGGAGAGTGGTAGTTATGGTAAGGTTTGCGAAGAATTTACCGGCCAGTGAAGATGAAGATAAAGATACAGTAAGTTTCGAAGAAGGTTCGGGGTTTATAATAAGTAAAGATGGTCAAATTTTGACCTGTTCACATATTATAGAGGATTGTACATAAATTGTGGTTGGTCGGACAGCTGATGAACTTAAAGAAGCTGTAGTTTTTTATGATGATAAACTTTCCGATGTTGCTATCTTAAAAGTTAAGGACATGGATGAACAATATGACTTATGTAAGTTTGGGAGGGTAGAAAATTTGCACATAGGTATGGATGTCTTTTCCATCATGCCATGCCCGACTAAGCTTGAGTTCACTTTCACATAGGGATATGTGGGGTTTCTTAATAGAAGCTATAGAGATGTAGTTACTGGAACAGACTGTAAAAAATGTGATGACAATTTGCCCCTGATTCAAATCCATGGTTTAAACAATCTTAGTGGTGTTAGTGGGAGAGGGGTGCAAACCACTGTTGGTGATTCACAATGAGAGACTTAGAAACTAAACCAAACTGAAATTCAATCCACTCAAATATAATTTTGAAAAATCACACAGAGCACTCTCCTTCTTCTTTTCTCCCACACACTTAACATTCTTGATATACTAGTTATTTATAGATAAACTAGACAATGTAAAAGCATACAATAATACAGTGTGAAAGCCTACAATTTATGCAGCCATTTTTTACCTCCTACCAAACTTTCTTTCAAAAATGGTGGCTGTCAAACATGGTGGGTGGTTGCTTACCATCATGGCTGCCTACCATCAAGCTTACTTTCAACATCCCCCTTAAGCTTGATTCTCCATGCTGCTTCATTCCAAGCATTATCTTCATTCTGTTGAATAGATCATTTTTCAATGGCTTTGTGAAAATATCTGCAAGCTGATCTTGAGATTTGCAAGAAAATAATTCCACCTCTTTATTTTTTACATGCTCTCGGATGAAATGATAGCGGGTGTCAATATGCTTACTTCTTTCATGATAAACTAGGTTCTTTGCCAATGCAATTGTTGAGCGATTATCAACATAGATCTTAGTGGGTTTTTCTTGTGGAAATCCCAAATGCTTCAGCATGTTCCGTAACCATATTGCATGGCACACAGCTGAGTTGGCTGCAATATACTCAGCTTCGCAAGTCGATAATGTCACAATGGCTTGCTTCTTGGATGACCATGTAAAGGCTGTATCTCCCATAAAGAAAGTAAACCCCGTAGTACTTTTCCGTTCATCCAAGTCACGTCCCCAGTCGCTATCTGAGTAGCCAACAAGACTGAAATTATCAGTTGGTTTATAGAATAAACCATCATCGACTGTACCTTTAATGTAGCGAAGAATCCTCTTTGCTGCATAAAGGTGTGACTGATCTAGTGTTTCCATATATCTGGTAATCAGTCCTACTCCATAGAGTATGTCTGGCCTGGTGCAAGTACGATATCGAAGACTTCTAACTAGGCTCTTGAAATAAGTTGGATCCACATCACCTGTCTTCTTACCTTTTCTGAGCTCCACTCCACTGTCTACAGGAGTGTTCACTGGATTACAATTTTCCATTCCATATCTCTTGTGAATTTCCTTGGCATAGCCACTTTGGGAAATAAAAATTTCATCTTTTTTTTGTGCCATTTCAATGCCGAGAAAATGAGCCATCAATCCAATATCTGTCATTTCAAATTCTTGGACCATGCTTCTTTTAAAGTCTTTGAACATGGCTGGATTGTTTCTGGTGAAAATTAGATCATCAACATAAAGACAGGCAAGCAACATGCTTCCATCAGCTTCCTTCTTCAAATATAGTGCGTGCTCATATCGACATTTTTCAAAACCATTGTCATGAAAATACTGATCAATTCTAGTATTCCATGCACGCGGAGCTTGCTTCAATCCATAAAGTGCTTTCTTCAATTTGTACACTTTGTCTTCATGCCTATTCTGAACATACCCCAAAGGTTGTTCAATATAGATTTCTTCTTCAAGGAAACCATTAAGAAATACAGATTTCACATCAAGTTGATAAATCCGCCACTTGTGCTAGGCAGCCAAAGAAATCATTAGCCTGATAGTCTCCAATCGGGCAACTGGAGCAAACACCTCTCCATAGTCAATTCCAGCTCTTTGCTTGTAACCTTTTGCTACTAACCTTGCCTTATAGCATTGCACTTCGCCTTGTGCATTCCTCTTTGTCTTGTATACCCATCTCACTCCAATGGGTTTGTACCCCTCTGGTAGACTGATAAGCTTCCATGTATCATTTTTCTCAATGGCATGAATTTTTTCATCCATTGCTTTCTTCTATTTATCTTCTTGGATGGCTTCAGAGAAGGTAAGTGGATCACTATCTGCGAATAGGCAGAACAAATTCAGATCTGCTTTTTCTGTAGCTTCATATATATCCTGCAAATTTCTCATTGATCTTGGTTGTTTGAAAAAACTATCATTTGATGATGCTGATGCTGATGATGATGATGATGATGATGCAGCACTTCGGTGAGAGACTAGCGATCTAGGTGCCAGTATTCTATGTGGAGGAGTTTGTGGCTCATCTTGAACTTCTCTTGTGATTTCAACCAGAGCTTTTGATGTTTCATCTTCAAGAATGAGTTCTGCATCTTTAACAACTTCATCTTGATTCCAATTCTAAGCTTCTTCTTCTTCAAATATCACATCACCTTTCTGGTAATGGGATTATACAACTTGTATCGCATTGTTCTATCTCCATATCCGACAAGGATATATTTTTCTCCCTTATCATCGAGCTTGGTTCTTCTTGCTTCTGGAATCTTGGTGTACGCAACACATCCAAATATTCTGAGATGGTTGACACTTGGCTTATGTGAACTCCAAGCTTCTTCTGGAGTCATAGAATGAAGGCTCCTGATTAGACATCTGTTCAACAGATACACAGCACATGATACGGCTTCAGCCCAAAATTGCTTGGGCAGTCCCTTTCCTTTCAACATGCTCCTTGCCATATCTAAAATTGTGCGATTCTTCCTTTTAGCAACACCATTCAGCTGTGGCGTATAGGATGGTGTTGTTTGATGCTTGATTCCCTACTCTTTGCAATAATTCTCGAAAGCATCTGATGTATATTCTCCACCTTGATCTGATCGCAATGTCTTGATGTAGTAGCCGCTTTGCTTCTCTACAAAAGCTTTAAATTCTTTGAAGATACTGAACACCTCTGACTTTCTTTTAAGAAAGTACACCCATGTATTCCGGCTATAATCATCAATGAAGGTGAGAAAATATCTATTCTGTCCATTTGATATTGGCTTCAATGGACCACACACATCAGTGTGCACTAGCTCCAGCGGCTTTGTTGCTCTCCACTTCACTTCTTTGGCAAAGCTAGTTCTGTGATGCTTACCAAGAATGCAGCTTTCATAGACTTCATTAGTATAAGCAATATGAGGGAGCCCTTTCACCATATTCTTGCTTAACAATAGCTTCAAGCTTCCAAAGTTGAGATGTCCAAACCTCAAATGCCATAGCCAGTCTTTGTCTTTGATGATGGAACTTAAACACTTCGCAGCATCATGTTGGATGTTCAATGCAAACATCCGATTCTTGGACATTCTCACCCGAGCGATCAAATTACCATGATTGTCTTTGATGGTAAGATGACAATCTCTTATGCTGATGTCGTATCCTTTCTCTAGGAGTTGTCCCATACTCAAAATGTTGTTCTTCATGGCAGGAACATAATAAACATTGGAGATGTAATCATGATCTCCATTCTTGAGCTTGATCAGAATATTACCTCTTCCTTTCACTGGAGTCTTTGAAGAATCACCAAATGAGACTTGTGCTTGTACAGTCTCATCAAGCTCAACGAACAATTCTTTTTTACCACACATGTGATTACTGGCTTCTGAATCTAGATACCAAACATTGTTTTGGTTTTCAGTGTCTCCATGGTGAACAAACAGGACTATAGGTCCAACTTTGTTTGTTTCCTGCTCGGCAAAATTTGCTTGCTTGCCGGCTTCTGTTGTTGCTCTACTTCGGTATTCATTGCTGTAATGCCCGAACTTGTGGCGCTGGTAGCACTAAACATTGCTTTTGTCAAATCCTAGTCGGTTGTTGTAACCACCTCCTCTACCTCTTGCTCTTCCTCTTGGAGCAAAGTGTGGTTGATTTCTTCCTTCTCTGGCTGGACCTCTTCCGCTTCTTCCTCGAAAAACAGAACTTCGGTTATTGTAACCACGGCCTCTTCCTCGGCTTCTTTGTGATGTTCCCCCTTGCTTGTTTCTGTCATCTCTGAAAGACAGCTTTGATTGAAAAGCTTGCTCTAGAGAACTTGAGGGAGTCTTCTTGTTGATCCTTTGTTCATGAATCTCAAGTGTGCCCATCAACTCATCAGTGGTCATGGCACTGAGATCCTTGGACTTTTCTATTGCTACAACTACGTGCTCGAACTTTGGACTGAGTGATCGGAGAATCTTCTCTATCACTTGAAGAGATTCTGGGTATGTTTGGTTTGAATTTCTAGAGTGATTTTGGGAAAAAATTTTTAGAAAATTTGTTTGGTTTGTAAATTTTCCAAAACAATTTTCAAAATCACTTTCTCTCTTACCTATCAATCAATCACTTTTTCTCTCTCCTCTCTCTTTCTCAATCACTTTTTCTCTCACACACATCTACTCAATTATAACAAAACATCAAATCATTACAAACTCCCAAACTCCAAAACTACTTTCAAAATACACAACCAAACAAACCAAAAAAATTCTTAAACTCTCTCCCCAAAACAATTTTCCAAAACTACTCTCCCAAAAACAAACCAAACAAGCCCTCTATCTTTTCTCCATATCTTCTCATCTGATTAACAATGGTCAATGTTCTATTGAAGTACTCAGAAATTTACTCATTCTCATTCATGTGCAATATCTCGAATTCGCCACGTAACACCTGGAGTCGAACTCTGATCGTCTTCTCAATTCCACAGTGTGAATTTCGAAGAATACTTCATCCCTCTTTAGAGGTTGTTGCTGTTGAAATCTTCTCAAAACTTGACTCATCAATGCCTTGATAGAGTAGATACAAGGCCTTTTTATCTTTCCTCCTTGAATCTTTTAACGCCGTCTTCTGAACATCATTTAAATTTCCTTCATCTTCGAGAGTAGCTGGCTCGTCATATCCTCGATCCACTAACTCCCACAAATCTTGTGAGGCTAGTAGGACTTGCATTTGAATACTCCAATTTTCATAGTTCTCCTTGCTGAGTTTTGGAAACTGGGGCTGAAAGAAGTTGTTTATGTTAGCCATTGATTGTCTTTAAAAATCTACAAATTTTCAGAATGGAATTTGCAAATTCTGACTGTACAGATGTGTCTGGAATATTCCAAATAATTGGAAAGCACTATTGGATCACCAGAAATAGTCTCTGAATGGCTCAAATCAAGCCAAAACAAGTTGAATGGTTCAGATCTGCGGATGCACCTTAGCCGCGTCACACTAGATGAATCCTCCATGTGCTGATGTCAGTGGCTCAGTCAACGGCGGCTCGGCTCAGGCTCAGCTCGGTCAGCAGCTAGATGACGTCAGGATGTGGTGCGTGCGCGTGTGGCGCGTGTTGCGCGTTGACTGACGCGTCTTCTTCCTCTAAAAGCGCATGGTGGCGCGTGGGCGTATGGTGTGCGTGAGAACGGGGTCAGGAGGCGCGTGGAGCGCGTGTGGGGCCGTCCGATTTGATTTTTTGACGTGATTTTCACAGTTGTGCTCGTCTCGTCGAGAGCTTTAATCTGATGTGATCAAAAATGGATTTCGACCACTTTGATTTCTAGGCAATTTTTGAAAAACACACTCTGTTCTTGAAAGTTTTGCAAAATTTCTGCAAATTCAAGCTACCTTCAGCTCTGATACCACTGTTGGTGAGAGAGGGGTGCAAACCACTGTTGGTGATTCACAATGAGAGGCTTAAAAACTAAACCAAACTGAAATTCAATTCACTCAAATATAATTCTGAAAAATCACACAGAGCACTCTCCTTCTTCTTTTCTCCCACACACTTAACATTCTTGATATACTAGCTATTTATAGATAAACTAGACAATGTAAAAGCATACAATAATACAGTGTGAAAGCCTACAATTTATGCAGCCATTTTTTACCTCCTACCAAACTTTCTTTCAAAAATGGTGGCTATCAAACATGGTGGGTGGCTGCCTACCATCATGGTTGCCTACCATCAAGCTTACTTTCAATAAGTGGCTCATCTGGTAGCCCTATATTTGATTCAATGGGAAGGGTCATTGGGATGTTCATCCTGTCTAATCGAAGCATTCTTGCCTATGGCTTGTTTTGGATCTAATATTGTTTTATGAATGAAATTTATTTACCTATGTATTAATTAATAGATATGGGTCTAATCTAATGTAGTCAATAATGGATCTAATCTTAGTTGTAGAAATATATTCTAGTGATTTAATTGAACACTGTATGCCCTATTTGATAATTATTAATGGTTGAGTTTTTTCTAATTCGGTTCATTTAATTTTACAATATGTGTTCTATTTGCTTGAAACTTGAAAAGATTATATGTGTTCTATGTGCATGTCTTCATTTCCGCTTTGCATTAGTGCAGTAGGAAATCAAAATCTGTAGGTTGATCTTTCTTTGCTGTACAATACAAGTGTTATGTGTCAAGCCAAAAGTTTATTTTCATTACTTTTACTTATGTTTGTGAAGCTCATCTTATTTGGCCTCTGCGTTGATTCTTGGGGCATTAAAATGTTGTTCTTTGCTACCCTCCAAGATTGTGTGATGTTGGTCGGTGAAGAGGGTCAAATCGAGCAAGGACTATCTCAGGTCATGAGGGCCTGGTTCAAGGGCGAACAACTTGGTACTTTGTCAACCTGCACAACCCTTGGAGGGGTCATACCTCGATCATGGGTGAGCTCCCTTAAGTGCGAAGTTTGGATTGGGGCCGAGCTGGAGAGCACCCTGTAGGGTCACCTTGAACTTAGGTGAGCTCTCTTAAGTGTGAAGCCCGTATTGTGTTTGAGTTGGAAGGCACCTTAAAGGGCTGTAGAGACTACATTTTGACCGGTCCTAAAACTTTGACACCCTCAAGTGTTTTCTAGTGATGGAAGTGTTACATTCTCAATGCGATAATGCGTACGACCTTCTAATAAATCCTTTAGATTAGCTTTCCAAAATAATCTCAAATTTCCAAATTGTTTTTCAACCTTAAATAAAATGCAATATTTTTAAAATGTTCTCAAAAAGGTATGTGAGGTGACCACTCACGCATTCAATCAATTTTTAATTGCCAATTTTCAGTAGAAAACGTCCGGAATTATGTATTTTTCAATAAAAAGTCAATTTTAAGTTGATTTAGTACATTGGGAGCAAACAAAATCACTCAAAACGAAGGTTGCAACCAAATTGAAGTGAAGCCCACATGCAAAAAACATGAGGCCGCACATTTTTTAACAAATTGGAAGTCTAGAACCTACAGTCACAAAAGTGGGGTTGCGGTTTCCTTAAAAAGGTGCAGCCGTAGGTCTTAAGTTGAAGTTGTGGTCACAGTTTCCAACCTGCAGCTGCATATCTCTTCTTGTACCCTTTCAGACCAAATTTTGTTAGATTTTATTTTCATTCTAGTTATGACAAGATGATATATTATCTTAGTGTGTATATATATAGATTACTTGGCTTGTGTATATTTTTTCCCCCAAGCAATCCTTACTTATATAAACCCCATCTACCTCTCAAACAAAGGAACCAACTTTTCGTGTCCAAGCCATGAACAATCAAATACCATGAAAAGTCTTTATCAACTGTGTTTGGATCATGGATTTGACGAGTAATTTGAAAAAAGAAATGAAAATGGTATGTGAATTGTGAATAAAATATAAACTAACTTTCACACACTTTTTCCTTCTCCTTTTCAAATCATTCTCCAAATTTGTAATCCAAACACAGCCTTCAGTTCTTGTAGTTGAACATGAACAAGTAGGCTGTTATAATTGGTGGCCGGTGGGTCATCTTGACATCATTTTTCTTTTGCTATTCAAAAGAAGGGGAATTGGAAATGGGGAGTTGCATCTCACAACATTAAGTCTCGAGCCTAAGCATCACGCCTAGTAAGAAAATGCCTTAACTACTAAGCTAACCCTTGGTCTTTGCTTATGCATAATTTCGGCTCTTTCTTTTTTGTTCCTATGGTGTATTGATTTTTTGTTTTCATTTGCAAGATAAACTCTCAGAATTTTCTGGTAGTACAAATTTTTGACCCCTTATCAAAGAAAAAAGAAAAATACTTGTTATGGTGTCAATCCTTATAGAGCAGATTACAATAGGCCTGCAAGGCCTTAGAAAGAAAAATTCTTACTACTACTATTATTATTATTTTGGTAAAGAAGGAAACTTTCATTAAAACTAATAGAGCAGATTACAATAGGCCTGCAAGGCCTTAGAAACAGAGAAATGAATCCAGTCCACACTGAGACAACCCCAGAAAACGATGAGCCACCACCGTATTATTAGAGGATCCAACGTGATTAGTGAAGAGGAGTCTAAAATCATCAATGATAAGCTTGATGATAGCCAAGCTGGAGTTGCCAAACAATCCTTTAAACTATAGATTACAACAGCTGCATAACCTTTGTTCTTATATTACTTCCTCAAATCAAAGTTGTGGCTTTGGATGAGAATTCTATGAACGTGTAAAATCTGACCATTTGGTGAGTTCCCCTCACTCCCTATTGTGCCTTAATCTTACCTTTGACTTGAAGGATCTTTGGCACATATGCACATGTTTATAAACTGCAATGCTAAGAAAATTCTCTCTCTCTCTCTCTCTCTCTCTCTCTCAACCACTTCTGTCTATCTTGGAATTCAAATGAAGTTTCTTGCTAATTGCCACTGTAAAATGATTTCTAGAAACTCTGGAATTCCTTTCATATTCTCTGTGAACATCACAGACAGCTGTCAAGTCAATTGCCCTTCATGTTTTGTGAGTGCAATAAATCTGTTACCCTTATTATTATTGCAACCATTTCAAGTTTGATTTGAGTTATGTGAAATCATACTCTATTTTAGTAATAATTAATTGCTAATTTGTTAGGACTTAGTATAGTACCTTTAGCAAACTCAATTCAGTGGGGCATTGACTTGGAGAGTTTGTTAGAGTGAGTGAGCGACCACAATAAATACTGGTGTAAAGGTATCTTGAAGTTTCATTGATTTGGCCTAACCTAAATAATACAAAAAGTCAAAAAGTCACTATCCTATTTAAGTCACATCACCTCTCTAACATATCACATCAAACCCAATCCAAACCCAACCCATATAAGCCAATAAGTCAAAAAGTGCACTTTTTTAGAACATCCCAAACCAACCCCAAGTGAATGTTGCTTCCGTGATTGCCTAGTCCTTTAGTGATATGCTTTTATCGATTTGCCAGTCTATTCTATCAAATGCTTGAGGAAATTCACTCATGCCTCTCAAAGTGCCACCAGAAACCAATTACAAGTTTATTAAAAAAATCCATACAGGTATGTATATGAACAAAGAGTAGCAGCTACAAGTGACATCTTTATCTCAATAAATGGTCTTCAGTGATTTGTGTCCTATTAATTGCTACATAGTATTTACCGTTTTTATGGTATTACTGAGATCATGTTGGAAATACACTTCTCGTCAACTATTATTCTTGATACAGTTAGGTGTTTGATTATTCATGTTGTATTTGGGAACATGTGCCATAATTGTTGCAATGAGCAACTATTTTTTGTGAAGTTTTTTTTTAATAGTAAAATTATTGGGTGTGTTTGTAGAGTAATTTTTGAGATAATATTTGTAGAGTAATTGTGTCTATGAGATGGGGTCTCTAGAATCTGAGGCATGGAGAAGATCATGCTATTGCCACTAGAATCTGAGACATAGCTTGAAGTTAAGAAGGTTTTAGGTAAATTATGCAAGAATGATCATCTTCCTTACATATACAAATTGTAATTGTTAAGAGAAATCACTCCAATTTTTTAATGCCAGAATCTTGTTTATCATTCAAAAGTTGAGTTTAATTTGCCAATCATACCCATTACTTGATTGTTAAAAATTATTTCTCATCTAAAATTGATTGTTTGATTCCATGAGCTGTGTGGGAGCCGGATTTCATTGGATCAATAAGGACGAATGGATGAGTCCAGTCTGGGACATGATCTATATTCGGCATTGATCCAAGTCAATTGAAGTGTCGAATAAAATAATCGGCTTTCCAATCAGTAGAACAAAGGCCAAGTAGAAGTACATGTAAAGGATCGAGGATGGGCCTGGCCCTAGGGCCCAAAGAGAATAATATAAATACAGGATCATCAGTCAGTTAAAGGTATGTGAGAACTAGTAAACTTAACTTAAGAAGGAAGCAACCAAGAGAGTAGATACTGGCTTAACCGTCGGAGTGCTAATTCCGGCACCCCCAACTGGAGTGTTCATTCTTTTTCAGGTGATTAGCTGAGGATCTCAAGCGTCCCCCAGGATCTGAAGAGTATTTCCAAACCACTCCTCCACAATTGGCGCCGTCTGTGGGAATACTCAAATACATCCATGGCGGGCGTAACGGAAGACCCTCTGATAGTCACTGACGAAACCACACAGAGAGACGACCTCACTCCAACAAACATGCTTGGACCGGAGACTATCGCCGCAAGACGCGCCTTGAACTTCGCTTCACCCTCGACTTCAGCGCATGAGACAATGCAAGGAATCATGGAACAAGCAAAGCAAAACGAACAGAGGTTGGAGAACATGATCGCTGAGAACGAACGTCTCCGTCAAGATTTGGCCTTGGAAGTGGCGAAGTCCAAACAAGTTGTACACCCAGATACGGAACGACCTCCAAGAGTAGGTGGTTGACGACCTCGAGCCCAACAACAAGACACTGATAGCAACTCTGACTCATTATCCCTGGAGCCCAAGAAGAAGGGACGACCCGAAACTACCAGTTCCTCTGAAGAGAGTCCACGTATAAGACATAAGCGAAGAAGAAGCAGTTCAGACGAAGAAGACCAGCACGATCCCTTTGTACGACGGATTGAAAGGGCAGTGCTACCTAAGAAATTCAAAGCACCGTCATTCACTTTGTACGACGGTAAATCAGACCCCACCGATCACATCCGTCATTACAAGCAAGCCATGACGCTGCATGCAGACGAAAAGGCTCTCATGTGCATATTTTCGAGCAGTTTGGGACCACTAGCTGTCAGGTGGTATTATAAACTGGAGCTGGCTTCGATCAAGACCTTCCACCAACTCCAAAAATCCTTCAGGGCAAGGTTTATCACTAATGAGGTCCAGCCAAAGCAAGCCAATTCCCTTTAGGCAATGCAGATTCAACCGAGGGAAACCCTTCGTGCATATTCGGCGCGGTATTGGGAGTGTTTTAATCTGGTAGACGATGTTTGCAATGAATCTATGGCCATTACCGCATTCAAGATGGGATTACATCCCGACAGTGTCCTCTGCAGCTCTTTGACCAGACGGCCCCCTAAAACAATCTGGTTATTGATGAAGAAAGTTGAGGAATACTGTAAAGTGGAAGATGACGCCTTGCGGGTTAAAGACGAAAACATGACCAATAAGACGGCTCCTTCTACAACTGCTCAGCCGTTAAATTCTCTACCACCTGAGAGCCCTGAACCGCGGCATCGGGCTAAACGAGATAAGAGACGGGATTCTTGCCGATCGAGCGACCAATGCCCCCATCGAGCAAATGAATAGCTACAAGTCGATGGCAGGCGCACAAGGCACGCCGACAAGAAATACACAGAGTTGTCAGAGCCGATCAGCGCGGTTATGCCCAAAATCCAACACCTTTCGTTTTTCAAATGGCCGTCCAAGATGGTGGGACCTCCCAAAACAAGAAGACGAGATAGGCGGTGCGAGTATTACAAGGATCACGGCCATGACACTGTGAGTTGTTACGCACTGAAGGATCACTTTGAGGAATTGGTACAAGATGGTCGGCTACAACAGTATGTCCGCAAAGGCAACTTAACCAAAGCAATAGCCTTACGACAAGATTCACCTTTACTCGGCGTGATCTACATGATATACAGCCTGCCGATGTCACCCGCGGTGCATACGATTTAGTCGAATCCCGACCCTCAAAATTAACTCACTCTAGCTAAACGGCCCCATAAAGCTACGAGTATTACTTTTGATGATTCAGATTTGGCCGAAGTGGCAATCCCCCACATCGATCCCTTGGTAATCGAGTTACGCGTAAATCGATTCATTGTTGAGCGCGTACTTATTGATCCGAGGAGCACATTGGAAGTTATGTAATATAAGACATTCACCAAAATCGGTTTCTCTGAATCGAATCTCTCTCCGGCACTTTATCCACTATTCGGCTTCAACGCCAATCTAGAATACCCGTTGGAGAAAATCACACTACCCGTTCGAGCGGGCTCTCGAACAGTGGAAGTGGAATTCTTGGTCGTCAAGCTGTCGTCGCCGTATAATCTCATCATGGGGCGAAGTTGGTTGCACACCATGTAGGCCGTGCCGAGTACCTATCATCAGCTGCTACGCTTCCCGACAGAACGCGACATTGAGCAAATCTGTGACTCCCAGAAATAGGCACAAGCATGTTATCTCCTTGCTGGAAAGACACCAAAAGAGTTGCAAGTGAATTCCATTGAGGTGCCAGATCGGGAGAGCCTCGACGATGTTGGGCGGCTCCCAAGTGAAAAGGCCACGGAAGCACTAGATCGAGTTAAAATCGACGGAAGCCCAGACAGGTTCTTCATGGTCAGCGCCACCCTGAATCAAGCCGACAGACAGCAGCTAATTTCTTTCCTGCTCAGCAACTTTGATGTCTTTGCGTGGACTCCATATGAGATGTCGGGTATAGATCCATCCGTTTCACAGCACCGTTTGAATGTTGGCCCTAAATGCAAGCCGATCATTCAGAAAAGTCGGCGGTCAGCCGCAGAGCACACTGTTGCCGTTGTCAAGGAGATTGACAGGTTACTTGACGTCGGGGCAATCAGGGAAGTGACCTACCCTACATGGCTCTCTAATACAGTGGTTGTGAAGAAGAAAAATAGGACTTGGCGAGTGTGCGTTGATTTCACGGACCTAAACAAAGCCTGCCCCAATGATTGTTTTCCCCTACCCAGAATTGACCAACTTGTAGATGCGATGGCACGCCATCAGCGTATGAGCTTCCTTGATGTTTACAGAGGCTACCATCAAATCGCCATGCATCCGGAGGACCAAGACAAAACTGCATTCCTCACCCCAAGAGGAACCTACTGTTATAAGGTTATACCTTTTGGGCTGAAGAATGCAAGGGCAACTTACCAAAGACTGATCACTGCCATGTTTAAGGAGCAACTCGGCCAAACCATGGAAGTGTACATTGATGACATGGTAGTCAAGTCCAAAGAAGAGCAAACTGATCTAGCCGATCTGGAAGAGACATTCGGCATTTTACGCAAATACAAAATGAAGCTAAACGCTTCCAAATGTGCGTTTAGGATCAGCTCTAGCAAATTCTTAGGTTAC
Source organism: Camellia japonica (assembly GCA_030407325.1). NCBI lineage: Eukaryota > Viridiplantae > Streptophyta > Magnoliopsida > Ericales > Theaceae > Camellia > Camellia japonica. The sequence continues at coordinate 106,887,373 of JAPPVO010000024.1, read as the reverse complement.
ATTGTCAACCACCGAGGAATTGAAGCCAACCCGAGGCAAATCATAGCAATCTTGGAGCTCGGCTCCCGTTGTTCAGTGAAAGAGGTTCAAAAGTTAATGAGGATGGCTGCCGCACTCAACAGGTTCATCAGTCGGTCCACAGATCGCTACTGACAATTCTTTCATACACTACGGCAGGGCAGGGTTTTCGAATGGTCCGCCGAGTGCGAAGCCGCTTTCAACGGCCTTAAGACCTACCTCCGATCAGTGCCACTCTTGACAACACCTTCGGCAGGTGACCCGCTCATTTTGTATCTAGCAGTTTCCGACCGGGCCGTCAGCGCTGTATTGATAAAGGAAGAGCTAGAGGAGCAGTGGCCAGTGTATTATGTGAGCAAGGCAATGGTTGACGCCGAAACACGCTACCTTCCGTTGGAAAAACTCATCCTAGCCCTAGTCATGGCGGCAAGAAAACTGATGCATTACTTCTAGGGGCATAGCATCGGGGTGCTAACAGATTACTCCCTCCGATCAGTACTACGTGCCTGTTTGGCAGAACTTAAAAGCAGCTTATTTCAGCTTTCAGCTTAATTTAAGCTATTTTGATGTGTTTGGTTTAGCTTATAGCTTATAGCTTATAGCTTTTTGGAAGTCAGAAATCAGCTTATTCTTTGAGTGGGGCAGGAGATGCTTAATTTATAAGTCAGAAATCAGCTTATGTTCATAGTTATAAGCTATAAGCTGTTTAGGCATAAGCTATAAGCACTTTCCCACAGCTCTACCAAACAGGGCCTACGTAGTGTAGAAGCATCAGGACGCGTTTCAAAGTGGGCTCTTGAACTCGACCAGTACGACATTCAGTTTCTACCTACAACCTCAATCAAAGGGACATGTGCTTGCCGACTTTGTTGCCGAATTCATCGGGGTTCTTGCCGATTTCAAGTCTGATGAAATTCGACCTAAGCCGAATTGGAGAATTTATGTTGGGGACATTTGGCAGTTGTACTGTGATGGATCATCCAATCAACGGGGCAGTGGAGCCGGAGTAGTAATCATGGCTCCCGACGGCGCAATAATTGAGCAGGCTGTCAAGCTTGGCTTCGAAGCATCAAATAACGAAGCCAAATACGAAGCCCTTCTAACCGGTTTACGGAATGCACATCTTCTGGGTGCTCGGTGTTTGCTTATGTTTTGCGATTCAAAACTGGTGATCAATCAGCTAAAGGGGGAGTACACGGCAAGAAACGACCGTATGGTGGCTTACATGAAAACGGCTAACTCCTTGTTGGCAAAATTTGACCATCATGAATTAAATCAGATAACACGTGATCAGAACACACATGCAGATGCCCTGGCTTGCCTAGCCTCCGCTATTAACTCAGAGATTAAACGGACCATCGAAGTAGGTTTCATCCCGGAGCCGAGCATTGGCCCTTCGGAGGAAGTCCATGTCAATGTCATAAAATCTGGACCGAGTTGGATGGATCCCATTGCTGCATTCCTATCTTTCGAATGGCTCCCAGAGGATAAGAAAGAAGCGCACAAACTGCGAAACAAAGCCGTGCAATACTACTAGGACCCGCAAGGAAAGCTTTATAAAAAATCCCTTTCTGGTCCATATTTGGAATGCGTTCATCCGGACAAAGTCGAAGAGCTTCTGACTGAAATACATGAGGACAGTTGTAGCGCCCATTCTGGTGGGCGCTCTTTGGCTCATCGAGCCGTGACACAGGGGTATTACTGGTTGACAATGAGGGCCGATGCCGAATGTTACGCGAAAAAGTGTGAACAGTGCCAGAAGTTCTCTCCTTTGACCCACCTGCCTGCGGAAGAGCTAAGCTCCATAACTAGTCCTTGGCCGTTCACCCAATGGGGACTTGACATCGTCGGACCACTGCCTCGTGCCCCAGGTAACAAGCGATTCTTGATTGTTGCAATAGATTATTTTACAAAATTGGTAGGAGCGGAGACACTAACGTACATCCGAGATACCGACGTGAAGTGTTTCGTTTGGCAAAATATCATAACACGATTCAGTATTCCAAGAGCACTTATCTCAGACAACGACACCCAGTTTGATTGTGGCGTCTACCGGGAGTTGTGCAACAAGTATGGTATCCGGCCTTACTTTTCCACCCCCGCTTATCCACAAAGCAATGGTCAAGCTGAAGCCTCTAACAAGTCTATCTTGGACGGCATCAAGAAGAGGCTAGAGAAGGCTAAAGGCAAATGGGTCGAAGAATTGCCGAGTGTATTGTGGACTCTTCAAACTACGCCGAGGCGATCCACTGGGGAAACACCGTTTGCTTTATGCTTTGGAACCCAGGCGATCATACCCTTGGAGATCGGCCACCCAACCCTGAAATTGCAAGTTTTTGATATAGGCCGAAACGACATGATGCTGGCTTTGGATTTGATTCTAGTCGAAGAACGAAGAGACCGTGCCCTTGCGTCCATAGCACGATACCAGCAACAACTTGCTAAGTCGTACAACCAACGTGCTCAGCTGTGCCGATACACACCAGGAGAGTTGGTCCTGAAGAAAGTACTTCCAGCCGCCAGGAGACCGGCTGATAGAAAATTGGGTCGTAACTGGGATGGCCCCTATCAGGTCGATTCGATCGCAGGAGTGGGGCATATCAGCTCAAAGACATGTCTGGAAAGAGTCTGCCACGGCCTTAGAATTCAACGCACTTGCGTAAATTCTATCATTGAACCCGACCTGTGGGGAATGATACTAATTTCGAACGGTTCACCATGTACACATTCCACTTTTGTAATACAAAGATTCCTGTCTATTCATTGCGAAATCCAATTCAAAAGTGTTCCGATAAAAGCCTCCGGATTTGGATCGCCCTTCGTAGATATCACGATTGGCCAAATAAAGTCTCCGGATTCGGAGCCCCATCGATGCATGACACCTTTGGGCCGATAAAGCCTCCAGATTCGGAGCGCCCTTCGTGGATATCACGATTGGCCAAATAAAGTCTCCGCATTTGGAGCCCCATCGGCGCATGACGCCTTTGGGTCGATAAAAGCCTCTGGATTCGGAGCGCCCTTCGTGGATATCACGATTGGCCAAATAAAGTCTCCGAATTCGGAGCCCCATCGACGCATGACGCCTTTGGACCGATAAAAGCCTCTGAATTTGAAGCGCCCTTCGTGGATACCATGATTGGCCAAATAAAGTTTTCGAATTCGGAGCCCCATTGGCGCATGATGCCTTTGGGCCAATTAAGGCTCCGGATTCGGAGCGCCCTTCGTGCTTAACACTTATGGGCAGAATAAGACTCCGAATTCGGATTGGCCAAATATAGTCTCCGAATTCGGAGCCCCATCGGCGCATGATGCCTTTGGGCTGATAAAAGCCTCCGGATTCGGAGCGCCCTTCGTGGATACCACGATTGGCCAAATAAAGTCTCCGGATTCGGAGCCCCATCGGCGCATGACGCCTTTGGGCTGATTAAGGCTCCGAATTCGGAGTGCCTTTCGTGCTTGACACTTATGGGCCGAATAAGACTTCGAATTCGGATTGAGCCAGCAAAAACCGTTTACACATTAAAGCATATAAACATTCAAAATGAAATGCTTAGATAACTTGGGCCGGCGCAATTGCATAAACAGATCAAAACATGCAAACATTCCAAATGAGATGCCTAATTAAGCATGTAAAAATTCAAAATGAACACAAATATCTAAAGTAAAACATTTTATTCAATTAGCCAATTATTACATAATCTTGCACGCAATTCGCGTTTGAGCATTACAATGTCTATTTTTGTCCGGCGTCTCCCTCGTTGTCACTCTTCTCGACGCCGAAGGCAGAAAAGAGGAAGTGATCACGTTGGTATAGCGGCAACGTCAAATCAACGCTCGCTGCTCAGAGAGCTTCCTTGGCTTGAAGTGCCTTGATCCAACCGTGCTTAAATCCACGATTTTCACATCGGCAAACTTCCTCGGCGAGCTTTTCCCTGGTCTTCTCTATCCCTACTTTCTGGCCTTCATGGAAGCCTTTTTCATAAGCCCTCTCTTTCGCAGACTTTATTGCAAACATGCTCGCCGTATCACGATCGGTAAGTGCAGTACTGATAAGCCGCTGGGTCACCCTTTCTTCCATAATTGCGTTAGCTTGTCTGGCTGGTTGTGTCTGAGTGGCCTTGACCTTCCTTAGCTCGCGCTCAGCCACTTCCGCGCGAGCTTCCAAGCTTCGAATGCGTTCATCCTTCTTCTCTATTTCTCGTTGCGCAGCATGAAAAAGCATGCCGATTTCATAGGCGGTGTACAGCCCTTTCACCGCCCCATGAATGCCCTCTCGAAACACCTCGAAGTCAGGTCGACCAACCATCGACTGCTGTACTTTTGGCGGAAAAATCTGTCGTGCAAATTCGACCGCCACGTTCGGGTTGCGGATGATGGAATCTGCCTCTGTCATCGGTCTGTTCCCAACGAAAACAGAAAAGCTCAATGGGTGTGGTGGTCTGCTGGCCTCGCTTCGCGAACGAGGGGAGCTCCCCCACTGGCGCTTCTCCTTCCTTGGTGACCTGCTTCGTCGACGCGGAGAATGGCGCCTCTTGTGCTCTGCAGATGCCCTACCTCCCGTACATGGAGGCTCGCCACCTCGATTCATTGATAAGTCCAGCTCCGCCAAAGTCCTGCCCTCTCCCTTACTATTAAAGAAAAGTCTGGTTGACATTCACACTTTTCCAGCCACGGAGGACGAGCAGAGTCAAGTCGCTTTATGAAACTCAGTTAGAATCTCTCACCCCTCTTTTTAATCACTCAAGAGTGCACCCCACTCCCGAGGCGACATCATCAATGCGCGCACTCCATGAACTAATGATATTCGGCTTTCGGAGTCCATACATCGGTTGGAGCAAGGGCAGATTTATTAATTTGATCGGCCAAATACCTAAGCCCGATGCCGATCGATTTGTGCCGCAGCCACTCCATGAACTATTGATATTCGGCTTTCGGAGTCCATACCGGCTGGGGCAAGGGCAGATTTATTAATCTGATCGGCCAAATATCTAAGCCCGATGTCGATCGATTTGTACCGCAGCCACTCCATGAACTAATGATATTCGGCTTTCAGAGTCCATACATTGGCTGGGGCAAGGGCAGATTTATTAATCTGATCGGCCAAATACCTAAGCCCGATGCCGATCGATCTGTGCCGTAACCACTCCATGAACTAATGATATTCGGCTTTCGGAGTTCATACATTGGTTGGGGCAAGGGTAGATTTATTAATCTGATCGGCCAAATACCTAAGCCCGATGCCGATCGATTTGCGCCGCAGCCACTCCATGAACTAATGATATTCGGCTTTCGGAGTTCATACATTGGCTAGGGCAAGGGTAGATTTATTAATCTGATCGGCCAAATACCTAAGCCCGATGCCGATCGATTTGTGCCACAGCCACTCCATGAACTAATGATATTCGGCTTTCGGAATTCATACATTAGCTGGGGCAAGGACAGATTTATTAAATCTGATCGGCAAGATCACATTTATTAACCCTTAGTTATCTAATCGGCAAGTGTACACGAACGTTTGTCTACCGCACGACAGATAGCAATAGTTTTACCCAAAATACCAAAAACAAAACAATAATCTTCATCGATAACCATAATTAAATACAGGAAATAATGCAAGGCAGGGGAAATATTCATTCATAAATTGAATACAGCATAGTCATCATTTTATACATGAAGATTACCCCAAGCAAATAGATGTCTACTAAGAAAACAAAACATGTTTACAAAAACATACATTGAAATTGAAAATACCAAACAAAACTAAAATGTCTCCCAAATCAAGCCTCGGGATCAGACTCAAGTGGCTCAACGTCCATTTGCTCGTATGGAATTGGCATGGCCAATGTAACTCCAGCGGCAGCAAGGGCTTTGAGCCAGCCGTGTTTGAATCCCCGATTTTCGAATTTGGGGACTTTTACATAGTTTTCAAGGGCGGCGCTCTTCCCAGCCTCGAACGTCGCGGAAGCCTTGGAGTCGGCTTTTTCCTTAGCCTTCTTCGACTCTTCCAATTCGGCCTCCAGCTTGGCAAGCGCCTCATTGGCTAACTTAAGCGATTCCTCGCTCGCATTTGCCCTCTCCTCGGCGTCGGATCTAAGCTGGTCAGCAGTCCGCGCCTTCTTCTTCTCAGTTTCGGCTCGTGCACTTTCCATTGTGGCTCTTGCCGCCTCGAACTCGGCCCTGCTCCTCTCACCCTCAACTTCCGACTTCAAGCGGCCAATTCTTTTAATGGCATCATGCTGGCGGCGGCCTAATTCGGCTATCCTTCCAACCGTCTGCAAAACAAGGAGTTGGGATCGTCACATACCAAGAAATACCGTATGCAAACCAAACCAAACCAAACAAAGAGTTAGGATCAAGTCACATACCAGAAGGGCCGACTGGGCAGCTAAAGCTATTGCTACCAAATCCAACTCCGCACGAAAGGTTGCCTTGTCAGCCGGCAATGAGACCGAGGCAGCCAAGCTCAACGCCACAGCTGGATCTTTCAAGGCCGACGCTTTAAAGGAGATCGGCATGTTTTTTTATCTTCGGTTCAACAACAAAAGGAGCAACCACAACCGACTCCTCTAAGCGTGGCCGTTTATCAACGAGGTTCTCCTCGGAGCTGGCCTCGCTCTCGGCGGCACATTTTTCTCCCCAATCTTCGAAAATCGGCCGTTCTTCTGTAATCGGCCGTTCGGCATCCTCCGTCTCGGCCACATGAACTTGAGCCGTTTCTTCTACAATAATAGGTTTGAAAGACTCAGTCGGGGAAGGTCCAAAACGGATGGCCTTGGCTTTCTGTCGGGCGGCCATGCGTTCGGCGTTCTTCTTTCGTGCCAACTGCGTGAGACTTTCCCCAGCCATACCCTCAGAATAAGCGCCGGGAAGGTCTCTCAAATTTGTAAAAATATCTTCGAAGGAAGCGTCCCCTCGGCCTGATGTGGACGGAGGGTCAGACGAGTTGAGTCTGGCTTCCTCAAAGGCCGAGTTTAGAGCTTCGTCAACCTCCGCTGCCAACTGGTCCAGGTCCTCGGCGATTGGTTCGGCCGCTTGTTCTTCTACATGCTCCGAATCGCACGTTTCAAAACCAATCTACCTTAAGTTCTTGAAGCTGGGGAATATAAGGGTTGTAAGATGGTTGTCGCCTCGCGGGATTGGAATGTTGTCTGCCGCCGAAAATGTCGTGTAAGTCGGCTCGTACCACAGGAGAATGTGGGCCGTCCTCTCTTGTTTTTGAAGGTTTGGACGGCTGACGAACTGTAGCGTGGTTTTAATTTCTGCAAGCACAGCGTCGTCACCTGAAACCAATACTCTCTTCAAGTCGCTGCCTGCATAAACAAAGCGATTAGATGTATGTAGTACCGAATATAGATATTGTAATAACAGAAACAAAAGTGATCTAATCAGCCACCTGGTTCGCCTTTTCGCCTTGGCACGGGGTCTAGGCGATCTTCACCTTCGCCGAATTCCCAATTGCCTCGGACAACGACCATCACGTCATCGACACGCTTGCCAAAGCTGGCAAGCATAGTCACTAAGTGATGATCAGTATCCTTGGCTCTAAGAAAGTAGCGTCCTAGCCGGCCAGTAGATTTGGCTAGGACATAACAGTGCCGAACGGCAGGTATACCTAAATTAATCCTAAGATGCCGGTTTAGCTCTACAATTCCCATTATGATGCGAAAAAAATTCACGTTGGGCTGGGAAGGGATTAGGCCCCAGTATCGAAGAACAACCCTAAAAAATGGGTGAAGGGGAAAACGGACTCTGCCCTCAACAATTGACAGGAGAGGAAAGACAATTGTGCTCTCATCATCCCTCTCCATATCAGTGGTGTTGTCTGCCAAAAGTGACAGATGGACGTCATCGGGAATGGAAAAATGGTGTTGAAAGCCAGAGATTCGATCCGCTCAAAGGAGCTCCTTCAGATGTTTTGCCATCCCGGCCAGCCCAAGGATTATGGGAAACTAAAAGCAAACAAGGAGGTGGGATCGGAAGTGAACGAGAAGAGAACTTACAGGAGATGAAGGGGAAAACGAGAAACAAGGAGTTGCAGAAGCCGCGAAGTGAAGGAGTTGCACTAGAAGGCGAACCAGATATTTTTGAGTATTCGAAACATACATTCGAAGAGACAATTTTAAATCGCATTAAATGAAGGCAGTGTACGAAGGGGCGGGAAATCGTTATAATGACCAAAAAGCATGTACGCGTTCTGACACGCATTGGGAGGAGGATTAACCGCCGAATTTTTGACTTTCCAGGCTCGAAGCCAAACATGCCGACTAACTGATGCTAGTGGGGTGTTTGGGGGCAATTGTGGGAGCCGGATTTCATTGGATCAATAGGGACGAATGGATAAGTCTAGTCCAGGACATGATCTTTATTCGGCATTGATCCAAGTCAATTGAAGAGCCGAATAAAATAATCGGCTTTCCAATCAGTATAACAAAGGCCAAGTAGAAGTACATGTAAAGGATCGAGGATGGGCCTGGCCCTAGGGCCCAAAGAGAATAATATAAATATAGGATCATCAATCAGTTAAAGGTATGTGAGAACTAGTAAACTTAACTTAAGAAGGAAGCAACCAAGAGAGTAGATACTGACTTAACCGTCGGAGTGCTAATTCCAGCACCCCCGACCGGAGTGTTCATTCTTTTTCAGGTGATTAGCTGAGGATCTCGAGCGTCCCCCAAGATCTGAAGAGTATTTCCAAACCACTCCTCCACAAGCTGAATTTTGATTATTCGGTTTTATTAACATTGTGGTTTTAATTTCTAACTCGAGTGCAAAGCACAAATTTTCAAGCTGTGGTATGATTGTTCTAAATTTTGATTGTCTCCATTTACGGCTAAACTATTGTTTAGCTAGAGTATTTCATGTGACTGCCAAGCTTCACCACCCACAGTATTATACATTGTTTAGTGTACTTTATTCGATTATTTGAAGACTTTTCATTCCTTAGTCAATGTAGTAGTACAAAATTGGCCTTCCTTTTCATTTTAGTTTGATATTTCAACATTGCTATCCTGACCTGGCTTACTTGATCCAGATCCTTACCATTAATTATTCTTCTGTGCTTTTGTTCCTTTCACAAACATACCAAACAGTTGTTATGGTTGATTGGCAGAATGGAATGCAGTCTCTTTGTCCAGCTGTGTGGTCTAAGCATAGAAGAAGGTGGTTGTTGATGTCAATGATCTGTTTCAATCCTTTAGCATGTGTAATTTAGAAACAATGATCATACACATTGGATTTATTTAATTGCACTGGTATGATGTGGTTAGTTCTGCTTCTTCTCTTCCATCAAATCATGTACCATTTTTTACTTTCACTCACCTATATAAGTTAGTATCAAGATGTGACCTCGAAATCATTGTAGCTAGAATAGATGTATGATGATATTGAGATTTTACTAATCAATTTAGGAATGTGATGCGTTGTTACTCACATGACTAGGTATCTCTTGGGGATGTTTTGTCATTCGACACAACATTATGAACAAACAAAGACTGCAGACCATTTACTTGTTTTACTGGCTTTAATCATTTTAGAATAGCGGTGATTTTTGGTGCCAGATTATTATTTGATAAAACTGCAACATCATTTGTGTGGTTATTTGAACATTCTTGCATGCAATGTTGGGGAAAAGAGCTCTCACCATTTTCACAGACCAAGATCAGTCAATGGCTAAGGCAATTTCTAAAGTCATGCCAAAGGTTGAACACTCTTAATTTTTTTTTTTTTTGTAATTTAATTCTGGATTTATATATATATATATATATATATATATTAATTTTGGGTATATTTACTTAAATTTTATTGAATTTTACACGATGCTTGAAACTCTCAACATGCTGTAAAATCCAATAATTTCACACATTAACAAAGTATGATTGACAATAATAGTACACTTATCACATCTGTTTCTGGGCAAATTTCAGTGATAGTCCCTATAGTTTCCTATTTAAGTTTCATTTTGGTCATTCTCCTTTGAATTGCAACACATTTACCCTTTCATTTTGCTTTTTGTTTCAAACAAGGATAATAGATGACAGAGGTTAACTTTTTGGACGGAAATTGCTATTGTGTAAAGTACGTAATCAATTTTCAAGGATAAAATCTTCCTTTACCTTTCTCTCCCCTCTTTCATCTTCCTCTTCGTGTTATCTCCAAACCTCCATTACAAATCCACTTTCTCACCACTATAAATCCATGCCCAACCACCCCCTTATTCTATGCAAATGTTGAGCACCTGCATATTCCTTAATTCATTTTGCACAAACCCAATACAATATATATTTCAAAATCCTTCTCAACAATTTTAAATCATTATCTGATTTAATATATATACTCAATCAAAATTATCAGACTTTGTATGCAAATGCTAAGGGATTTCTAGTTATTTGTCTTGTGTCATTATAGGGAGAGAAAGAAAGAGAGTTTTATGTATGCGTGTTTGTGTAGTATGTCCAGAATTGGTTAAAAAAAAGCACAAATACATCCTGGACTAAAATTCTATAGTGAAATTTAATGCAAAATCGTCCATCACTTTCATTTAAATAATGATAAACAATAAACAATGGCTACTCATATAATTAAATAATAATAATAATACTTGAAGGAATTTCTTAATCACAATTCCGTTAAAAAAAGGACAAATTTACATTAAAATTAAATCTATTCAATAGACAACATAATAGAGATTACAACAAGAATATAAGCATAAAAACAAAAATTGGGAATGTGTGATTCATTAGTGTTGTTTCCATCCCACAAAGCATGGGACAAAGTGGTGCAAGCTCAACGGATTCAAAAAAAAAAAAACACGAGAAATGTGCAACAATCAGCACATTACTGTGAAGAATAAAGAGGTATATATCCAGAGAGCTTCAAGAACCTCAAAAGAACCTAGAAACTTTTCATTTTTGACTTTGCCTATTTCATTGTTCACATGTGCACAAAAGAAATCATGTCGTAGCAAGAAAAAAATAAAAAAATAACACATGCAGATTTGATCAACTCCCTATATTGCTACCTTGTAGTCTTTCCTTACACATAGGCACATAATTTCTTTAGAAAATGAGGACAGATGGCAAAATCAAAGTCATCTGAAAGCTATCAACCCAATAACTTTTCCATTCGAGTAAAAAACAGGAGCCTCCATTAAGCCATAAGCCGCATGTATGTTGTTAATCTGAATTACTATCAAGTCTATACTGTAGCACATTAAATTGTTGAACTAATGATGGTCAAGATTAATAAGAAGAGAAAATGCCTCCCTCCTAGGTTTAGCAACTTGTCACATTACAAAAGTATAATCGAGTTGGTTAGGATGAGTTACAGAAAATACTTCCATCCCAATGTCTATACAATTTTTACTACCGAATTTATAGAATTCATAAGAATTAAGAAGTCTCGTATCCATATCCTTGGTTTTCAAAATAGCTAGGTCATACTGGGGCGCTCTCAAAAATACATTTGCTTCCTGAAAAGCTTTACATTTCCTGCGACGTATCTACGGATGGCCACAGGGCGGGTTTGTCATTTGCTGGTTCTAGCCCACTCCCACTACAGGTGGAATTTTTCAACCCCACCCCCACCACCGCGGATACCCGATACCCGCAAATATCCGATCACATTTCAAATAGTCTAAAAAATTAAAAACTATTTAAATTCTTAGCACACCATATAATTTTTTTTATTTTCATATATATAAATAGTGAGACTTTTAAGATTATTATTTATTCATATTTAAACAAAATCATAGAATTTTAATATTATTTTCTTATATCTAATTATATTATACATATATATACATATATTATTTATATATTATTAATTATATCGGGTTAGGTTTGGATTGGGGGAAGCGATATCCGGCCCCACCCCACCCCTGTTACAGGGTGACCAAAACATAATCCAGCCCCACTCCACATAAGTGTTGGGGCAGGTATGGGTGGGCCCTCGCGGTTTGAATTTAAATGGCCACCCCTGGACGTATAGTTACAATATTACCCTCAGGTACCAAATGTGTGTTGAAAGTGGGAGAGGGATGTATACAAGTTGTGTAGATATACAAAGAGAGGAAAATAAATTAAACAAACACTTCTTTTATTCAATTACAAACAAATTATACAAAACAGAGCTATCTCTCTGTTAACTCTCAAACCTTTCAACTCTCTTAGAAATCTTCCACTCCTGGAGATGTTTTGCTCCCACTACAATCACATAACCTATCTATTTATAGATTTCACAAACATGTGTAAACCATGTGTGCTACAATGTGTCTTCCTCATTAAACTTTCTCAATGGAGCTTCCTTGAAACTTCCTCTTTCTCCATTCTTCCAGCAACTTCTCTGCTCTTCTTCTTCATTTTAGCTTCCTCTTCTTCATTCTAGAACTCTCCAGCAACTTCATCTTCTAGCTTTTTCATTTCCAAACTCAAATTGAGTTTGTATTTCTAACAATGTGCTCATGTCAAAATATATCCATATCTGTTTATCACCACATCGGCACCGTACTCGCTACCATCTGACGACGACGACGATCTTGGAATAATCAGCCATGATAATACAACAACAACCACCTTTTTCATCCGGTTGTACAACATCTCTCAACGTTGTTGGATTGGCATTAGCATTGGCATTGTTGTCCTCCTTTGCTTCGGCCTTTGACTCCACATGCGTTTACTTTTCATAGTGAGGATGAAACTTTTTTTCATGGTGGCATCGTATAAGACCTCTTCCTCATCTTCTTCATCTAAAAAGGGTTCTTTAATGCAGGGCAATATTGCAATGCATAAGACAACCAGATTCAATCAAAACCCTAAACCTAATGAAGCCAGTTACAGATTTGAAGAACGAACGAACCAAGATTTCAAAATGAGAACGAGGTGTGATACAACTCAACTCATCATTTTTTTTTTTTTTTTTTTTTTTTTGTGTTTTGTGGAAGAGCTCTCACCACTATTACCTTTGTTTAAATTTGTATGAATAAATTGTATCTTATTTTTTTGTGCTCCTACGGAAACAAAAAAATGTTAATACCTGGTAGACATTCTAGGAAACAAGAAACAAAGGGGGGCCTGTAGGAGATTTTGGTTTATAAAGCTATCAAACATTGCATGCGTGATTGTCACAGATTCGTAACTGTCACATTCAAATTCAAGATTTTCTAGCTAGAGCTCTCTACTGATTGTGAAATGTACCAAAATAGATACGTAGTGATCAAATTAATTGACTAATTTAGCCATACACTAAAAAAGGTTTGTTCATTTTATCTGGAATTGCAAATCCAACCAAGTGTATCCGAATGATCTGTCTGCTAATTAAGATATTCATGCAATTTCTATTGTTTACAACCATATATCATTTACTTCATATAAAACATTGAGATTCTGAGAAACTTATTTCTATTTTTAATTATTTTCTTAATTATTAAAAAAAAAAAAGCCTTTCCCCCCCTTGCAATTCTAGTGTCACCCACCCATCCATCATCTGAATCACCAATAGAAAGGCTGCCTGACGCAGCTATGACAAAGCTCAGTCAATGCCCGAGTAGGCTATGCTTCAAAGAAGAGCAGTTTCACCCCCTCGAGTCAATTGATTTCATAGAAAGCCCCGGGATGAAACTTCTTACAAAGTGCTTCTAAAGCTGCTTGTACTCTTGCTTGATCCTGCAGCTAATCATGGGAAGGTCTTTATCATTCAAAATAACTTATTGTTTTCAAACAATAACTGCTTTTGCAGACAATTTTTCTGAACAATTAATAAACTAAACTTGATAACTGTGTTCTATACTCTCACCACTTCCCTAACAATTCAAGATAAAATCCAATCAACTCCCATGGCTCAATTTTCAAAATGTTGATTACAAAAGTCATCATTCCTTGAGACTCGCATCAACATGTAGATGGAGATTATTACTCTGAGCTGCAACTTGCAACTGTGAAACATCAGCCACAAATAACTCAAAACCAAAATAGAGAAACTTAATAGCTGAAATCATGAAAAATAGAAAATAAAAAATCTTACTTTTATCATAGAGAAACTAGAAAACAAAAAAATCACTCTTTTTTTGACAATGAACGGCAATAGTAGATTTTCATAATAAAACAAACAATTTGTATCATAACAGTTCTAATAAACAGAATTTGCAGCATTAATTTATGCTATAGCGTCAATTTTTTGCTGCAAGAGGCCACGTTTCCTGACCAAGGCATTTAACTTGCAAAGTACAGATTCGGCACTATAGGTTCTTCAACTATGCCAACGTTCTTAACATAATAAGAAAATCCTAATTTGAGAGGACAAAGTTTACTTAATCCTACAATGTTTTCCTTTTTTGCACTGAGAGTTTAGGCCACTGCAACAGCACATGTGGGAGGTTCACCTATTAATCTTGAAATTTGATAATCATGGGTGAAACGTGTCTCTTCGTCCAATTCTATGTGCTTTGAAATGAGCATAATGCATCAAATAGTTATTTGGGCCTAAAGGAACTTCCAGCTCAATTTGCAGCAATTCAAACAAACCATACCATGCAAGGAAACTAAAGTTTCTTTGTTCAAAAGGACCACCCTTAAAGTTTTGTATAATGCTTCTTGAGGACTTCTATCCTCCAAATGCAAATTATTTATAAAGTAGTTTCAGCAATATGAGAACTTTGTTCATGGTAATCCAGTGTCAAAACTCATTAACAATACAAATATCATATCAATTAAAGTGCACATTACATAAAAATACAAACATACAGAGATAGATAAATAAACATAACAATAACACATTAACGAAATAGCAAATTCAATCTTGGTGAAGAAGATCTTGCAATCCAATCATGGAACATAAACACAAGATTGACATATTTTTAATAGCATATTTGGGTGTTAAATGACCAAACTAATAAGAACTCAATATATCCAAAGTATTTGTAAAGAACAGACAAAATAGCTTAGCACAAAATTCCGAATGGTGAAAATTGCACCTCAAACTTAGGTATGTTTCTCCTCATTCCTCCTTCAAACGCAACTAAAGGAAGAAATGCCAATGCAGGTGCTTTTATGTCCACAAGGGGGTTTTGAAAATGAATAGTCATATGAGTATCAATAGGTTTTGGACTTCTGCAGTGAATGGAAAAGTTAGATTGGGACGAGCATGAAAAAATTGCTTAAAAAAATAGAGTACCGAGTAAATTTGATGACTCATGCTTGCAAGCCAATTCCTAGACAAAGCAAAGCAAGCATGAAAATAGATAATATGGTGTAACATCTCTAGATTTGAGGAAATACACAAGCTTAAGAACATATGCAAAGAGAGAGAGAGAGAGAGAGAGAGAGAGAGAGAGAGAGAGAGAGAGAGAGAGCTGACCAAGGGCTTCGACAACAACCTAGGGTTCCGATAGCAAAGAACAAGGGATTCTGTGGCAATAATGGATGCATAAAAAATCTCCAGCTAGTGATCCATCCACACTTTCTCAGTCGATCAAGGGGTATGGCCTTGGCTTGAAGAAAGTAACCTATATATACAAAAGTATTAGAAAGGTACAAAAAAAAAAAATAAAAATAAAAACTTCATATTAAGAAAATGAGTAAAGCCTACCAATATGAGAAATGAGCATTTTATTATAAGAAAAACAGATATCATGAGTAAAAAATAGGCCTCAACCTATAAGAGTTGAGCAGTTTCATTTTATTTTATTTTTTTTTAAAGACAATTTACATGACATGAGGTTGTTGCATGTTGGTAGTTTCTTAAAAGGTCATTGCATGTTAGTGGTTCCCCAACCTAAAAGTGCTTGGTTATGTAATTTTAACAACAATAACATTAACCATTTCATTAGACCAAATGGACTCTTGGTGGATGACAGAGTAATTGAAGTTAAATACGCCATTCATGAAAGGAACGCAAGAGCTGTGCACAGCAGGGGTCGGCCCCAGACCAACAGAGAGGCTTTTGGTGCTCACGGTGGCAAGTGTAAACTTCCTTTTACTGGCCATAAATCGTTTGCCGAGGTCCTACAAGGGGACACAAGATCGACGACTGGATCGGCAGCTATGACCATTAAAGTCAACGATGATGGTCATGGTTGGCTATATGAAAGTGTTATAATCAGATTGCACTCTGATTATTCTATCCACAGCATCAGAAAGGCACTGAAGGAGAAGGGGTTACACCAAGTTGTGGTCAGAGAGGGGGGAGGCCGTGATGTTATCTTGACATTTCAAACCCAGGAGGAGCTGAAATCCAATATTCTAAGTATCAAGGAATGGTTTCAAGCTTGGAGTCTGTTTGTCTTGGAGTGGAACCCAGGTGTCCATATACAGGACGAGAGATATGTGTGGCTGAGGTGCCAAGGTATACCCCTAAACCTCTGGAACAGAAACACGCTAAATAACATTGGCTCTTTGTGGGGACCATCCTTTATCTGGAGGGTGATATAAGCTGTCCAGAATCATTTTCCTACTCCAGAATCAAAGTTGTTACTTCGTGCATGGAGCCCATCAGCAAAACTATAAACCTGGAGTGCAAAGGAAAGCTACATCCAATCTTTGTCTATGAAGATCACCTTGGCAGCTCAGAGGAGTCCTCTAACAATTTAGATGTGGGAGGTTGCAGCTCTAACGTCAATTTTTGCAAGGTAGTGGTAGGTTCTCCTTCTGAGGAGTGTTTCAAGGAGGAGGAAGATGAAGCTGAGGTGGCAGCAAGGTGTGACCTGTCGGGTGCTGGGGCCTCCCTTAATGAGGTGGCAAAAAGGAAGGAGCCTACTCACGGTCTCAATGAAGAGGATGTGGACACACGGGTTGAAGAGTCACCGTGTGATATGGAGTTCAACAGGTCTAGCATTGTAGGTGTAAGAAAGGCAATGATGGTGGAGTGTGCACCCTGCCCTAAGTGCAATGATAAGTCTGAGAAGTGTATAGAGCAAGTTTCCACAGTTGGTTTTTTCAAAAGCCTTAGTGGACCAAGGGAAGGTCTTGGGCCTGGCATCTCTCTTGAGGTGGACTTGGCCTCCCCATTTTGTGAGCAGTTTGCTCAAAGCCCATTTGAAGCTCAGAACATCAGGCCTACCTCAAATGGACTGTTGCTTTGAAATCCCCCTGGGCCTCATACTGGTATATCTACCAGTGGGTCGAAAATTCTGAGCTTACACTGCAACTGGTTTTTTGGTGGTCTGCAAATAGCTATTTCCTGGTATGGCTGGTATGTTGCTGGTCTGCAAATAGCATGCCTGGTTTGGCTGGTATGTTGCTGGTTTGTTGCATCTGTTATGGTGAGGTCTGCAAATAGCTATTTTCTGGTTGCTACTCTGTGCTATTTGCTGGTTTGCTCTGTATGCTGCTTTGTTTTGTTCTTGCTGGTTGTATGGAGTTGCCTCTGCCTGTTGTTGTGGTTGTTTTTTTGAGTTTTTTGTTCTCTTTCCTATTGGTTCCTCACCAACTAGCGCTTGGAGCTTTCTGTTAGCTCCAAGCTCCTCTTTATTGATGTATTTTATCATACCGTGTATGTTTATTCATCAATAAAGATTTATTTTGGCCGATCAAAAAAAAAATTCAAAAGAGACAACACCCAATTCACAATAAACACACATACTGATAAAAGGTTACAAAAAACAAAGAACAAAAAAAAAAATCCAACACATAACTTTAGGATGGCAGGACTTGAAACATTGATCCTCTCTTCTTGAATTAGCAAGAAATACAACTCAAGCTGAAATATGGTATGGCAGGATTGTAAGGGTTAAACACAACTTCAAAATAAGGGAACACCAAAATAGTGTTCTTGATCACTAGAACCCATGGCCACACAAAAATGGAGCACTGGAACCCATGCCAATACCAAAACGGTGTTCATCAAAGTATAAATAGCAAACACATGAAACCTGTTCAAACTTGTCGAATCAATCACAATTTACACGCAGCAAGATTAAATTTAATGACATGCAATGCATATGCTTAAACTAATACACATTTATACAGCAAAAGAAGGCATATGCACACATATTTTTGCATATAAGTTTTGGCAGATTCCATTGAAGTATTACATGACAAATTACTTTCACAAAGCCATACATCAAGGCGTTTCACATTTATAGGAAAACAGTGTGCCACACTTGAAAACAAAGTGATATTGATGCCAAGGTGTTTCGCATTTCAAAATAGTGTATAATTTTTCTAGTGGGTACAAACTAGATCAAAGAACACATTTCATTCAAATGGCTAAAACAACGCACACCCATGACCGCACTTCAAACCACATCATGACCACACCTTAAATCACATCATCAAGAAGGGAAGTTTTCGTAAGTCTCTACATACATAGGATTTAATTATAAAAAGTTATATAAGAACATACATCTCACTATATGATGAGCCCACCTTATGTGAAAACTATGAAGCATGAGAACTCCAAAATTGGTGTCGTGGCGGTGTCCGACACGCGGGCACGCTGGGGACACGAAGACACACCAGGAACATGTACAGGGACACGCCAGATGACGTGTCCCTTTAATTTAATGATTTTTTTGTAAGAGACGCGGCTAGGACAAGAATCGAACTCAGAATAGAGAGAGAGAGAGAGAGAGAGGCTCGTCGGGCATACATGGAAGCTCTTCGCTGGTGGGTCGTCGATGGTCGGTGGTTAGTGGTTGGTCTCCGATCATCTTCGTCGCTCTCAGTCTCTCTATCTCTCTTAGAGTCTCTTTCTCTCACTCTCTCTCAGTCTTCTCTCTTCAATCCTCTATGTCACTCTTCTCTATCGTCTATCTCTGCTCTCTCAGTCAATCTCCATCTCTCTCGTCTCGCTCTGTCTCGTCAATCTCTGCTCTCTTCTCTCTTTTCATCTCTCACCTCTTTCTCAGTCGTGATGCACCGGCTATTTCTCATTTTCTTTTCACGGATGACTGTTTATTTTTCATGGAATTTGATTTGGAATCTATTGGGTGCCTCAAATGGTTTTTGGAAGCCTTTTGGGATCAATCAGGTCTACAGATCAATTATCATAAATCTGAACTGATTGTTAGTCCTAATATGGGATTGGCTCAGCGAGGTTTTCATGGTGATTGTATTGGGATAAGATTGGTGGATAGACCTGGTATGTACTTGGGTGCGGTATTGGGTGCGGGGTCTTGTAAAACGGATTTGTTTAGACATTCTGAATAGATTTTCTGCAAAGCTATCGGGTTGGAAACGTAGTCTTCTTTCTTTTGCTAGGAGATGTGTTTTGGTTAGACATTCTCTTCTTTCAATCCCTTTGCATGTGTTATTTATGTTTAAATCCTCGATGTACTTTATTCGTAAAATTTGCAGTATTGTCGGAAACTTTTTGTGGAAACGCTCTGAGGCTAAGGGAATTACTTGGAAAAAATGGGATACTCTTTGCTTACCAAAGGCAGCAAGTGGTCTTGGATTTCGTGATCTGGGTTTGTTCAATCAAGCCTTGCTGGCTAAGGTAGCATGAAGAATTATTCAGAATCCCCAATCTCTTATAAGTAGATTTTTTTGGGCAAAATATTGTTTGAAAGATGTGTTTATGGAGGCTAAACCAAAATCAGGTTGCTCATGGGCATGGAGGAGCATTCTTTGGGGAAGTGATCTTCTTAAAAAAGGTTTGGGGTGGGTTGTCGGAAATGGTGAAAGTATTGATGCTTTTGATGTTCAATGGATTCCTACTTTAACTAATGATGAGATGATAGGAAGAGGGATGGGTAGATTGTTCAGATCCTTTAAAGTCGCTCACCTTATTAATCAAATCAATATGTCACCTTATTAATCAAATCAATATGTCGTTGTGATAACCTTTGATTCAAACTCTTTTTCCAAAAAATATGGTAAATCACATTTTGAATATAAATCTCCCCCCAATTAATGAACATGACCAATTAGTGTGGAGGCCAACTAAGGATGGTCAATATTCAGTTATATCTGGCTTTTTTCTTGCTATGAAAGAGGGACTGACAGTACATCATTCGGGTAATTGGGTCTTTAGTGGGTGTTGGAAGAAGTTGTGGAAGTTAAGGATGCCTCCATAATGGGTGTTTTTTATGTGGAAGATTCTACATAGAATTTTACCTGTTAAAAATTTTCTGATGCGTCGCGGTGTCCTATCTTGTGTGTTCAAGGTGTGGAGTGGAAGAGAAAGCATTAGAACATCTTTGTTTTCAATGTATTTTCTCTAAACACATTTGGAGAGTTCTAGTCTTGGGTTTAATTTTGAAAATGGTGAGGAATGTTCGGTTCATGATTGGCTGGGACAGTGGTTCCAAAATGCACCACATGATGATGCATTGATTGAATTTGTTAAGGTGTTGTGGGGAATTTGGCATCATATCTCCCCACCCGATTATCATCATCCACCGTCTCAACCACTTCCCCTTTTCTAATGCACTACAACCTTTTCTCCGTATACTACGACCCTTTCACATCACCCCACTCCATTTCTCACCTTCCGCAACCACCATAAGCTCATTAAAACTCTAGTCCTACCCACACTTGAAACCCTCTCTCTTTCTTGTGCTCCCTAGCTGGTGGGAGCAAGGGACACAATTTGGTTCACCACTACTAATACAATTTGGGAAAGGGCATTGCGATGGTGAAAGTAGTTGGTTAGAGTTCGTAGAGTAGGTGGTGTTAGGGCAGAATAATGGGAAAGACTAGAAGAGATGGTGGTGGTTGTAGTTGAAAGTCGAAAATCAAAAGTAAAAGAAGTAATAATTTGGAGTGGATGTAAGGTTAGGATTTGAAAAGTCAAAAGTCAAAGGGTGTAGAAAATATGAAAGGTTGGAAAATCTTTAGTGACGTAGTTTAATTTGTGTATTAAATATATAACAAAAAATGTGGAAAATGAGATCTAATTATGTGTGTCATTAGTTTAGAGAGTGAATGTGTATTCCAATGACATAATTAACTCTCTTAAAGTATATGTTATAAAAAAATAAAAGGATCAGGCTTGTGTCCAATCCACTTTGTGGAATGGACAGTGATGTTGGGCCCCTTAGACCCACCACGGGTCCTATTTCAATAATATGAACCATTTAATGTGTAAAGCTCGCAGAACACTTTATTCCTATAAAAATCACGTTGATCGGATATCGATAACTATTTTATCGGATTAACGTGATTTTTCACAAGGATAAAGTAATCGACAAGTTCTACACATTGAACGGTTCAAATTATTGAAACAGCATCCATAGAGGGCGCCCACGAATCCAACAACATGCTCCACTCCAATCTCAGACTGAAGACAAATCTGGCCCAAAATAAAATCCACTCAAATATATAAAAATATATATATGCATATATAGTGAGTGTTTGAGAAGCTGCTATTTCAGTAAGTTATTTTAGTTTTTGACTATTTTAATAGGTTAAAATTTGTGTGTTTGGGACGATGATTGGATTTTTTTGTAGTTTGATGTGATGTTTGTGAGAGAAAAAATGAAATAAATTATGAATTTTTTGTGATATTTTATCTTATTAGCTATTTTAGCCTTTTTGTGAATTTTAGTCCAAAAAATAAAAAATAGCCTTTAATAAATTGTTTAAAGAAAAAAAAAAGTACACACTGCAATCTCTACCCCTTTCTCTCTTGTGCCCACCCTCTCAAACCCAGCTAATTGTGTCGATTGCCACAATAAGCGAGTGCCTTATCGTACTAATGGAATGATTAAACGTGTGTTAAATTGTGTTATATGATACGAAGTGATAAAAGTGAGACTTGATTATGTGTGTTAAGTATTTGTTAGTTTAAAATTTGAGTGCGTGCTCCAGTGATATAGTTAAGAAGCTTGTTAAATGTATATATAAAAATAAAAATAAAAAATAGTGAAAGTATCAAACATCAAATATATATAGATCCCAACAATGTCGTTCAACAATCCAACTCGAATTAATTACCATTAATTAATATCTAAAGAAGTAAAATCTACCCGCTCATACTCATGGTAGCATTGTCTAGAGATTATTTCATTTTTACCCCTATACTTTGTCACAATTTTCAATTACCCCCCATACTATTCCTATTTTCACGCGTACCCTCATACTATGTGAATTCCTATCAATTTTACCCCTGCCGTCTATTTCCATCAAGGAAGTGGACGGAATGGGTGACGTGGCCCCCTATACTTTCACATTGAGAGAAAATTAAGGCTTTCCCTCCAAAACTTAACCTTCCCTTGTATTCCCTTCAACCTATAAAAATAGAGACCACTGCAAAAATAGAAGAAAAAAACAAAGCATCAATGAAATCAGTGAAGCCCAAGAAATCAAGGGAGATGGAACGCATGTGGTGTAGACGAGAGGTTTTGCAATGTTTGTGGAAGAAGAAGGCTGATACACACAGCATGGACCGACACAAATCCTGGGAGGAGATTTCTTAGTTGCCCTAACAATGGTTGCAATCAGTTTACCTGGGTAGACCCACCTATGTGCGATCGGGCAATGCAGATCATTCCTGGGCTGTTGAAGAAGTTGAATGAGATGGAAACACAACTGAAGAGAAGGACTGGAAGAGAGAGGAAACTATGGATTTCCTTGGTTTTGTCATGGTTGGTTGTAGGAATATGGTTTGTAATGTAAAGTTTGAAGTTGTATGGTAGTGTAAGAATGAATGGAGTATGTATCCTGTTTATGAATCATATGCAATGGGTGAACTGTTGTTAATGGAAAATATGGCCTTGTTTGGTTTGCTTTTGAGAGAGTAATTTTGGAAAAAAAAATTCAAAATTTTGTTTGGTTTAGTGATTTTGGAAAAAAAATTTCCAAAATCACTTTCTCTCTCCTATACATCAATCAATCAATCACTTTTTCTCTCTCCTCTCTCCTTCTTAATCATTTTTTCTCTCACACACATCTGCTCAACTATAACAAAATATCAAATCATCCCAAACTCTCATATACCAAAATTATTTCCAAAATATACAACCACACAAACCAAAAAAAAATTTAAACTCTCTCCCCAAATTTTTTTTTGAAAATTTATCTCTCAAAACCAAACCAAACACACCATGTTTTTGAGATGAAAATTGTGTGCTAGGTAACTTATTAATGTTGTCTCTATTATTTTGTGTTTGGTGACTCTGACATAGACAAAGGAAACACACAGAAGTTGAGACACAATATGTGACCATAATTGTCACTCCAAATTCAATGAACACTGAACATCAACAATTGTGAACATCACCAATGAACATCAAGACTTGGAAACAGCAACAAAAATAAAATAAATTATCATTCAAACTTTGATCAGTTGACACACTTGTCATTCATGCTATGCAAAACATATACTAAGAAAGGGGCCGCCAATACAAATACCAGGCTTCAAATGTACAAAAAGCCCCTACAACTATGAAGGTTATGGAATATGAACAAAAGTAGTGAGAACATTCACATCCATTACATTGTATTCCATGAACAGAAGTAGCAAAAACCTTCTCCAACATTATAAAAAAAACAACACTGGTCCTTCACATCCATTACTTTGTGTCAGCTGCATTCTTGGTTTGACCCACAAGAGATTTGACAGTACTCGCATTGTACAAGACTTCCTCTCCATCTCATTTGAAGTTGCAGAGGAATGTTAGTATCGGAAGTTACTGCAGACCCTTGCACATCCTGACTTGCATGCAATGGAGTTGAGTCAACAATGGCATAGGCAAATGGGAATGTATAATTATTTACATCTATCCCCACTGCAGTCAACAACACTCCACCATGTGGCCCCTTCAAATGACAACCATCCACTCCAATGATTGGCCTACAAACATTTTGGAAACTCTTCTTCAATGGACCCCAACACAAATACAATCTCTTAAACTTGGACATTTGCTTATCCTCTTCATGAACTTTTAGAACTTCTTTCACCTCCATGCATATTGTTGTTCCTAGATTACTACTTCTAATCTCTTCTACATAACCCCAAAGCATTGGAAATTGTTCAGTTGAAGTACCCTCAATCATTGTGACAACCTTATTTTTTGCCCTTCTCACTTTTTGCAGGTCAACTTTGACATTGTGCTCTGTTGTAATGGTGTCTGCCAATGACTTAATTGGCCAGATAGGGTTTAACCTAATCCTTTCCCAATACCTATTAACAATCCATCTACTACTCACATGTGGCACATCAAATGTTCTATTGCATGCGTGTTCATCTACAAAAGTTTTGATCCTAAACACCCCTTCACCCTATAAAAGAAGCATAGCAAACCCAAGGACAACTAGGTTTGCACTCTACCCTAACCCTCTGTTTGTCACTCTTAGTAAATGTGATTTGTTTGCCCCACTTAATAGCATACTCCTTCACAACATCTCTAAATAATACATTTGTTTTGAACTCCATGCCAAGTTGGAATGTAGGATTATGCATGTCAGTCTCACTGAAAATAAGGTATTTAATCCTAGTGCAATGACTATCTTCATCAGAGGAGCTATGAAGGCTTCTTAGCTCATCAGATGAGTTGTCCATGCTTTGTAGGTCATCATTGTCAGCCACATCACCCATAGCATCCTTACTACTTCCTAAACCACAAAATTGCACATCTTGGTCAACATGTAGAAAAACAGTAATATTATCCTTTTACCGGATTCATCTTTAACTGTTCCTAAGTTAATCCCCTCAATTACATTAAATAATATTGTAATTGTAATGATTCCTTATATAGCTTTTCGATGTACTTTTAAAACTTTTGATCCCAATTTCTCTCTCTACCCTTCAGTACTATGCTTTGCCAAGCACCCTGCTGGTTATACTTACATGTGTGTTTATAAAGTTATCAACTAATTCCGTGATTCCCGTCCTTCGTATCCCATCAATGAAGACTCTTTCCTTGGCAACAACATACACATGGGAAATAGTCCACGCATAATATCCTTTGTGGCAGGTCAAATAGTCATTCTCCGTTGCACATCCGTACAGCCCTTGCTTTAATTTTACATTAGTTTTTTCCTTTTTTAATTGACAACATATTTTCAATTCGTGCATACAAGATGTTTCTAGTTCAGTTTCATCTTACAAATTAATAACTGAATAGGATCATCCAATCTACAATGCTTGGACTACGAAGGTACAAGGTGACAAGATGATTAAATTACTTGTCTAATTACATCCTAGTATATAGCTCAGAAAAGGAAAAAGGAAATGAACAACCACATTTTCAAAATTTCTCATGGTAGTTAGAGCGATATGAGGTGAAAATAGAAAATTTGATAGATATTAGGTCTTGTCTTGTTCTTGTGAGTATTGCTGATTCATCAGGAGTTCCAAACGTACTCTTGTCACCAAACTAATTATACATGGTTGCGAATATTTCTCTTATTACAATAACTGCTAGATAAACAAGTTCATGCTTGAATATGTGAATTTCTTTTCTGTGAAGCAATTTTCGAAACATTTGCTTTTCTTTTGAAATCTAACTCTTGAATAGAATGCTAAATTATGTGATGCAACCGTCTTATTCACACTTGTATTACTACTCAATGACACAGGCAAGAGATGTTTTTCATTTTTGTTGGAGAAGGGGTTCAAAGAGATGATTTTATGATAAATAGAACGCACATTATATGGAACATGTGATCTGAAAGGGTTTGCTTTACTTTGTTGATCACAGGCCTTAAACATTTGCAAAAGCTACTAAGCTTAGGAGGATGGCAGCAGCTAAGGAGAAGGACCTTGCAAAAAGTACGTAAATTTTTTAGCATGTTATTTTTAAGCATTTCTTTGTACTTTTTTAGTCTCTCCCTCAACCGCCAACAGCCCCACGCCCCCCACCTCCGGGCCGGTTTTCTCCCCTTTCTTCTTCTTTTTTTCTATTTTTAGGATTCATACTCATAAGGGATCTAAAAGGTACTTTTTCGTGTTGACTATCAGGTTACTCAACACAACCCTCCTCTGTATCCAAGGTTGGAACCCACTATGTAAAAGATAAAACACTAAGCAAGACACAAGCAGAAGAGGATGTATAGATGGATGTGTGTGGTAAGACCAAGAAAGATAGAATTAGAGACGAACATATTCATGAAATGGTAGAAGTAGCACCAATTAAAGATATGTTGAGAGAATAGTTTGATCATGTGCAACAAAAACTTGTAGATGCAAAGAGGGGATATGATCACTGTAAATGGCAATGTGAAAGGGAGAAAAAGACTTAAATTGACATGGGATGCTATAGTAAAGAAAGATATGATTTTTTTTTTTGATTTAATTGAGCATATAGCGTTTGACGGAACAAGATGGTGAAAAAGAATTTATGTGACTGACCCCACTTGATTGTGACACAAGAGTTAGTTTGGTTTGATTTTTATTTTTCTCTAGCCTTGTGGTGTAGGTTTGAGTCTTTGGATTTGACTTCTCTCTAAAAAAGTAGGGGTCAGAATACTTACCTATTACCTTCTTGTGAATGGGAGCTGCACTATTTTCCCCTAACTTTGTGGTGCAGGTCCGAATCATGGAAATCAGCCTCTCCACAAAAAAAAAAAAAAAAGAAAAAAAAAGAGGACCATCTCTCTCAGACCCTATTTCAAGCAGGAGCCTTGCGCCCTAGGTATGGTCAAAGGAGTTGCCTTTGTGATTATGGAATTTTCTTGCAGTGATCATTCAGGGTAGAGTACTTAAGGAATGGGCCCAGTTTGAAATTAGTGACAATCAGAAAGCCTTCATGAATGAGGTTCAATATTGATGAAGGGGTTGGTCTTTGATTGGGCTCTATCAGCCAGGTTTCTCTTTGCAAAGGTATGAAGCTGGTCTATCAGGATCTATGAGCAAGAGGACAATTTTCAAATGCAATGTTCAGTGGGAGTCCACTGTGATCAGATAAAGGTCCTTATTTGTTGAGATGAGGAAGGGTAAGTGGGGCAGCATGATTTGAGGCAGTGATTGTTTTTTGCAAACCCAGAGCATGTTAGAAGGAAGACAGTGGCTTGCAGCAAGAGGCAGTGGTGATGGAAAATGTTGACAAGGGGAGAGCTCTGTGATTGACGATTGCTTGCAAATAACGGGTGAGTTGCTGAGATGAGAGAGATACTTCATTAAAAAAAAAGAGTTGGTGAGAGATAAGCATGTGATGGGAGCAACTGGTGTTGTATTACCAAACAGTGGTAGCAAAGTGTATTGATTGTGATTTTTTTTTTTGTCACCTCTGATTTTTTCTTTTGTTTTTACTTTGAAGGACATAATACGTATGGAGAGAATCAAAGTGTTTAGTTGCTTGTTGAGTGTGTCTCAGCTTGTCTCAGCTTGTCAACATATTGCCTTAAAATTTGAATCCTTGGTTCCTTACCGTGTGCTCATATGGTTGATTCTTACTTTTATTTATCTAAAATGCCAGGATTTTTATTTTATCATTAGCTGCAGTCTTTGAAGTTGGCCATTCTTTAATTTTGAATTGATTATTCTTTATTAGCTTTAAAGAGAGGCTAATGACCTTAAATGAATGAACATAATTTGTATACAGTTCAAAGCCACTGAGACGCAGAAAACCAAAAAACTTAGTTCAAAATGCAAAGCATGTGCATCCACTCGTCTTGGATTCTGACTTTCCTGCAGCATTGAATGAGCTTCTGGACAAAACTGATGGTACATGATTTTTTCTTATGGTTATATCTTTAATTTTATTGACTGGCAAGCCTTCTGAAGTTGTATTAGGAAACTGGTGTATGGATTCTTATGTATGTCTTATGTGAATAAATTGTTTCCAAATAATAATCTTTCATGGACTTGCCTTTGGGGCTGAAATGACAAATAAGCTGTTCATTTGCTGTAAATGTGGACACTGAGTAGTTGTGATGCATGATTTTCATTCATCTTTGCTAAGAGTTCTTAGGTGTATCCATTCAACTAGATTTTGATGCACTTCATAATCATGGTATAAAAAGGGGGGTTCATCTGGTAAGAAATCCCTGTGATGCTTATATCATAGCCTCAAAAGTTGTGTTACATGGACTCTTTTAAATTTGGGAAGTATTGCATCGGACACTTGGAACTTGAGTAAAGGAATGAGATATGCATCCATTAAATATGCCTAAGTGGCCGAGTTTCCTTGTAACAAGTTATAAGACTCCCATTATATTTACAAAATACCATATGTTAATTATGTTCATTTTTCAAATATTTTAGTTTATTCATTAGTCTAATTGGATTGGGTGACCATTTTCTTGTCTATTTATTTGTGCAAATTACGAATTGGCATCTATATTTTTGTAATTTATTCCAAGCAAAAGAATTTAGAGAATGACCTCTTTTTTTATTTTGACAATTTCTTTTAAAATAGTTTTATTTGATTATTTCAAGTTAAACTAACAAATTAAAGTGCATTAAATTTTCAAGTCAAGTTTGATATATGTTTTTGCAGGTATTTTGAAGGAGTAGTTGATATGATCGAGCGGGTGATGTTGGGAGCCAAACCAAGATTATATTGCTCTTTTTTTTTCTTTTTTCTTTTTTTGAAGACTTGAATCTTTTAGTACGATGTATTTTAACGATGATTGATGGATACTTGTTTTGCATGTATGAAAGTTTATATTTGTTTGCACACACACACACACATATGTGTGTGTGTGTGTGTGTGTGAATATAGGTTAATATTTCTATTATAAATTTAATTAATTTGTTAATTTTGTTATTTTTCATTAAAAAAATTGTTAGATGCTTGCAATTGATTTTTTTTTTTTTTTTTTTGTAGCAATCATATATATGATTGTTATAATAAACAATTATTTGCAACGGTAAAAAAAAGTCACTAAAATTGTGTGTTTTTTTTGCGACGGCAAAATAGCTATCGCAAAAAGTAGTTTTGGCAGTCACAAATAATTTGCGACCATTGCTTTGCCGTCGCAAAAAGTATTTGCCACACCCATATTTGCGTCCCCCATTTGCGGTCGCATGGGTTGTCGCAAAAGGTCTTTTGCGACTGTATTTTTATTATTTGCGACGGCTTGTGACAGTCGCAAAAAGTACTTTTTCTAGTAGTGACCAAAAGAGACATGGTACGTATTTATGCTTCAAATGGTTAAGTTTTGCATGCCATGTCTGAGTCATTAGCCTATTTGTCGGAGTTGCATTATCTTTATGTAGTTTTCTTCCTGTTGTAATTTGTATATCCTGCTAGTTCACTTTTGTTTTTTCAATTTGGATGTATATTGCCTCGTATGGATGGAATCTAACAGCTTTAACTAACTTGCAGTTCAAGAATTGCACAGCAAGGAGGTGAAATCGTCATCTGATTCATATTTGAAAGGTCTCATGATGTTAAAGGTGATCTTGGGAACAGTTTGATGCTTAAAATATTTACAAGTTTCCCTGAACAAAGTGCTGAAGTGTTTAGTTGCATGGTCACCCAACAGGTTTTTACATATTTTTTTGTTGATTTGGTGGTTTTGGGGAGTCCCTGTGGCTTTCATATATAAGAAACTTGTGGAGCCCTTTGGTAATGCTTTCTTGACATTAATATCCAAATTTGTGAATGCTCTGTTTTCTAGTTTATTGTTGATGTCTTCTACTTTCTATTACCCTCTGTTTTTTTGGGCAAAAAACATTTTCTGAAAAATGTTTTTTGTATTTTTTTAGCTTTTGGTAGAAACAACAAATGTTTTCCATGGTCAAGAGCTGGGCAATAATAGCTTCTCCGCATCCCAAAGTGTCCACTTTTAAATCGTGAAAAACATTTTCTGAACTAAAATCTTACCAATGGCACCACTCTACTACCACCATCGCCATCGCCACCACCATCACCACCACCACGGCCACCGGCTTCTACCTCTACTCCTCTACCACCACCAATACAAACCATTAGTACATTAGTTTCAACGATGCAACCAAACATATGAAAACGCTTTAGAAAACATTTTCTGTAGAAAATATTTTTTGCCTAAACAAACAGAGCATTAATGTTTAGTATAGTTTCTATCGTTGTGATGCTGCAATTTTTACTCGAATTGACAACAACAACAAAAAAAAATTATATATATTTTTTATAGATAACACACTACAAAGCTACACCAATCAGCTGGCATGATTATTTTTCCATTACTTGAAGAAATAGAAATGCTTGAAAGTTTACTGTTGTGTCTTGATTCTGTACAATTCTTCTTTTGCAGGGAAGGTGCTATCTTGGAGAGCAGGGAGTCCTTTGAATGATAATGTTATGGTTACATGAAATATTCACCATTTTCAAACCGTTTTATTTTATTTTTGTGTTGTCATTAGAGAAATGTTCCATTAAATTCTTTTCAGTTATAAACAATCTTGTCCTTTCTTACCATTTCGACCCTCGTCCTCTTTGGCCTTTTGCTGTTTCTTTTAACATCCTAATATGGATCAAATCATTTGCACATAGCCATAACTAGGGATGGCCACGGGGCGGGTTTGCCATTCCCCACCCCTGTTGCGGGCGACCAAAATATAATCCACCCTCGCTTCACTCGGCCGGGTATGAACGGACCCCCGCGGATCGGATTAAAATAACCATCCCTAGCCATAACATTTCAAATGACTTTTTCTAGTTCGGGTATGAAGCCAGAACTTTTCTTTGATGCATTCATTTTGTATCATATTCATCTGGGTAAATTATATTCATTTTGTATCATATTCATATTCATAGTGAAAAATCTAAAAACCTCCTAGATGTTGATTTGTGATTATGTATCAATTTTAAGCAGAATATAACAATCCCAATCAAACAATCAAGACAAAGAGACACAACGATTTTACGTGGAAAAACCACAATTGGACACCTCCAATTGTGATAAAAAAACCATGGGCAACAGCCACAAGAGCAATCCACTAAGAAGATTTAAAGGAATTACACAGGTATACTCTCAATTATCTAGCGAATCCACAACGCCTAATTGAACCAACCTCTATGTGCCTCTTCCAACCCCATCTTCACCACGGAATTGTCTTTCTGATGAGCCACTCTAGAATCCACCGAAGCTTCAGGCTCGAATTCTTCAGAATCCACCGAAGAACAACTCTCTCTTTTGTATAACAAACAAAACCTTTGATGTACTCTCTTTTAAACCATGAGTTGAATACTCAATAAAAACATCAAAGAAAACTTAACAAAATATCTCCAGATATAACCCTTAAGAACCAAAAACAAGACCTGGAGGAAAAATTAATGAATGCTCTAGTTTTGGAAGAAAACCAACTACTTATAGAAAATCCAAAGTAATCTTGTTTTTGGAAGAAACCAACTTCTTAAAGGACTCCAAAGTAATCCTAGTTTTGAAAGAAAATCAACTTCTTAGAGAAATCCAAAGTAATCCTAGTTTGACCCAACATGTGAATTTAAAAAATTACAACCTTGGGTTTGATCCATGGAATTTGACAACAAAGAGTCCTAACAATCTCCCCCTTTGTCAAATCCTGGACAAAACCATGCTACAACAATTTTCCTAACAAAAACACTAAAACAATTTTCCAATCAAAACAAGAACAACACCACCAACTAGGAACCAGCACTTATAACCAAATCTCTTTACAAACTTATTTCTCAAGGTCATGATCTGCAAAACAACTATTAGTGCCACAATCTCCAAAACAACTATTAGTCCCACAAGAGTATATGAAAAAACAATAAACATATGGCTAGATTATCTTGAAGTATGAGATGAAAAACATGAATAGATGCAACTTAGAGATTTTAAGAACATGTAGCATGAAAACCTGAAAACTAAGACATATGCACCCGACACATGACATGAATACATGAAAAACAAATTTTCCCCCTGTTTGTCACGAATTGACAAAGGAATCTCAAATAACAAAATCAAGATCAAAACCCACACAAGCAATGACATGATAACAATTAACCAAACTCCCCCTCACTAAAAGCAACCACAAATACTGGAAAAAAAAATGAACAGAAAGAAAACTGACAAAAATAATATGGTGGAGCAAGTAAGGAATTCCAGATTTGTACCTTAAAACACACAAGACTATCCAAGAAATACAATTACTTGAAAACATAATGTGCACAGTCTGTAGAAGATTCCTCATGAAAGAAAGTGATGCATTATGTGAAAAGCATAGATCCCATGATAAAAGTGTGTGTGTGACTCTTGGAGTTCGACAAACACGAGATTCAAATCCTAGTAGTGATCTGATAGTTGAACCTCCAACAAGAGAATCTAAGCATAACTACGGAAAGTCAAACCACTAGGAATCAAGGGGTATTTGGTGAGTAAAAGCGGAGGCTCCCCCTCAATCAATGAATCATTTATATTTTTTTTTATTTTTTTTTCACATCTTTTTCTCTGCTTTCTTTTGCACATCTGTTTTTTGTTTCTTTCTTTTGCACATTTTTTTTTCTTTTGCACACTCATTGGCGGCTGACACGCTCAAGAGTATGAAAACCGAACCAAAGAAGCATGGATATAATAAGGATGGCCTGGTCGGTGACTCTGAGGTAGCCTTTTCCTCATAGCTGGACTACAAAGAATAGAGGGGAAAGCCATAGAGATGCAAAAAGATGGAAAGTCGTTAAGAGACTCAACATCACCCATGATATGCTAGTATAGGTCAATTCCTCTAGAAAAGCAAAAGATACAATGCCAGAAATCAAAAAAAATAATCACTAAGGCAGAAGACTCCGATATTTGCTAATCCAAGAGTGTGTACAGAATGAGACATACTAATCAAAGAACACACACTCCATAATGAGTAATGACCACAGAAAGTACACACATATTAACATGTAATGGATATTCTCATCAATTCCAATATGCACTAAGGACTCTCAAAAATTTCAAGCTTGCAAAACCATACTAAGAAAATCTTTTTGGATTTTTTTTCTCTTTTTTTTTTTCTTCAACAATAAAGCAAGACAAAAAAAAGAAAAGCACACATTTTTTTCTAACAAAGCAAGACAGAAAGCAAACATGCACACATTAAACGACTCAAAAAGAAAAAAAAAACACACAGATACCCAAAAACTAAAAAGAATAAACAAATTAATACAAGTCAAGTTTTCTCACCCAAACCGCTTTAGTATAAACAAAGTTGTGAGAATTACGATTTTTGGGTGGTATCTTGACGTTATGGTTCCCTTCCCCTTCAATGAGAACCCGTCTTGACATGGTTTTCAACTTCCTATTCCTAGGTCTAGGTAAACACAACCTCTGTTCATGTTTGGTCTCAAGCAAATCAAAATAGCAAGGTTTATTATGACCCTTAACCTCCTTATGACCAATGAAGTGTCTCCTACCCCTTGAGATATTAGAATTTCTTTCATCTCTATGAGACATTCTCCCATGCAATTCATAAAAATAAGGGCGAATATGACCATGTATACCACAATGATGACAAATAAAAACAGAGTGTACCTTCTTTTCTTTGGCCTTACCAACTATAGGAAGTTTGAGAAGTCTATCTTCATGTTGAATTTTTTGTTCTCCCTTTCCTTGAGTTCTTGTATCACAAGATGTGGAAGCCTTCTGTTTTTGCTCTTTCTTACCACCAAAGCCAATGCCACTCTTGTCAGAACAAATTTGTTGAGACCCAATGATATTGTCCAAAGTCTTTGATCCTCTGTTCCAAAGACCAATGGTAGCCATAGCACACTTGAGTTCTTCCCCTTTCTTGATCATTAGTTCTTCCAAGGCAACTTAAGACATCTCGAGAGTTTCAATCTTTTCTTCCTATGTTGCATAGATTTGTTGTAGCTCATTCCTCTCTGTCTCACAAGTCAAGAGTTTTGCACAAAGAACTTATCGATCATTAGATATCTTGATGGCATCAATCTTAGCCTCAGAAATCTTCTCCTTAAGTTTGACATTCTCACTTTCACAAGCTTTGAGTTTCTTTGTGAGTTTGTCATTCAATTTGAATAAGTTAAGAGATTCCTTATACAACTTTTGATATGCTTGCTGAAGTTCTTCATCTTCACTCCCCGAGGATTCATCATCAGTGATAGAATTTCCCTCACGAACTGAATCCATTATCACAAATCAAACAAGATCTCGTTCTAAAAGATTTTTTTTTTTTTTTAAAAATAGAGCGTTCTAAAAGAAATTTTTTTAAAAAAAATAGAACGACCCGCTCTGATATCAATTGAAAAATCTAGAAACCTCCTAGATGTTGATTTGTGATTATATATCAATTTTAAGCAGAATGTAACAATCCCAATCAAACAATCAAGACAAAGAGACACAACGATTTTACGTGGAAAAACCACAATTGGACACCTCCAATTGTGATAAAAAAACCACGGGCAACAGCCACAAGAACAATCCACTAAGAAGATTTAAAGGAATTACACAGGTATACTCTCAATTATCTAGCGAATCCACAACGCCTAATTGAACCAACCTCTATGTGCCTCTTCCAACCCCATCTTCACCACGGAATTGTCTTTCTGATGAGCCACTCTAGAATCCACCGAAGCTTCAGGCTCGAATTCTTCAGAATCCACCGAAGAACAACTCTCTCTTTTGTATAAAAAACAAACCTTTGATGTACTCTCTTTTAAACCATGAGTTGAATACTCAATAAAAACATCAAAGAAAACTTAACAAAATATCTCCAGATATAACCCTTAAGAACCAAAAACAAGACCTGGAGGAAAAATTAATGAATGCTCTAGTTTGGAAGAAAACCAACTACTTATAGAAAATCCAAAGTAATCCTGTTTTTGGAAGAAAACCAACTTCTTAAAGGACTCCAAAGTAATCCTAGTTTTGGAAGAAAATTACTTCTTAGAGAAATCCAAAGTAATCCTAGTTTGACCCAACATGTGAATTTAAAAAATTACAACCTTGGGTTTGATCCATGGAATTTGACAACAAAGAGTCCCAACACATAGCTTTGACATAATTATGCTGGCTTCCCTTGAATTCCAAATTGCATAATGTTTTACCTCATTCTGTTAAAAGAGCATCATTTGTTTTAACCATACCATTATTTTATGTAATAGAATTTCAATATGCCCTTGTACTAATTATTAAAAACAAATTTAAAAATATAAAAGGAAATATTTAATAATGTGTGTGTAGCATGGAGGAGATATTCGATTAAACCTTTTTTTCTTCTTCAATGAAGTATGCATATGCTGCCAGTTTGAAATGTCATCATATGAAGCAAATAAAATAATTATTACAGACACAAATCATAAGACTTGAGCTTGATGATTTCTATTATGAGGTCTCTGATCATGTGTTTTGATGCAAATGTAGGTTGGGATTATACCTTGGTTGATATTATCTAACAGGGTCAACAAAATTATTGGTCAAAAAGTCTTCCATTAGAAGGATTTGCTACTTGAACATACACAAGTTGGAGAAATTTTTTTTTGTCTTTTTTTTGTTTTTTTCTTCTTCTTGTATTTACCAAAAAGGATTCAACGTGTAAGTTTTGGAGAGAAATTAAACTATTTGTCTAGAATTGTTCAAAACAGAAATTATAGTGAGAATCCAGATAGTTCATCAACAACAATAAGGGCAACAGATACAAAAGTTATAATTCCAAAGTTTGTTAAAATTGAAGAATAGAACAGATACAACTGATAATGTAACAAAAAAGATGACTCATACTTCCTACAATTTGCAGTGGAAAGCACAATTCAGACTCTACTAAAACATAATTTGAAGGGAAAAAAATAAGCAAGTAAATAAACACAACTAAATAATCCAATCCATGTTCACATTCAGATTGGGATTGGCTTGAGAGTCAGTGTCACTGCTGATTGTTTCTTCACCCAACTGAGGCTCAGTGATTTGCAGCGGATTCATCGTATACATTGACGCAAACAGAAGTTCATTGAGAGGCGAAGAAAATTGCAGACACATCTGATTAATATCACAGTTGTTCATGGCATTAAGAGTAGTCTCCTCCAATGTTTCATTAAACTCCCATGTCAATGGCACACTCAACTCACCACCACCACCACCATCACCACCACTACTTCCAGGAACTCCATAGCAATTCAATGGCCAAAGCGCATGAACATCGGTGGCTCAATTAATGGTTGGTACTGGTAGTGCATCTTACTGAACATCAACAACTCAATTCTTCTTGTTAATTCCTGTAATTTCAATTTCATCAATTTCCATAAACTCATCAACTGTTCTCTTGACAACCCACAAAGCCAACCATCATTCCAACCCAATAAACCCCTGATTTTATCATCTAAGCCACGATGATGATCAGAGGGTTGTTGCTGTTGGGCTTGAACCAATTGTTTGCCTCGGCGGTTATTCTTGTACGCGTTGATGAGAGTTTTGACGTGGGTTGGGTTTTCAGGCCATGTCTCAACCTCGTTGTTGGGCCCAAAACAGATGGTGAAGGCATTGATGTCGCACAATATCGAGAGCTCCATTGTTTTCTTGATGATACAGGCTTTTCTCTTCTTGTACATCACTCTGCTCCGCGATTTGTGGTTGTCAATGATTCTTCGCTTGATGGGTTTTTTTAATCTGAATTCGATTTTCAACCTCCATGGCTTGTTTTCTTGTGAATGAAGAAAGGAAGACTTACAAGTATACTTTTGATGAAAAAAAACAGAGCAATACTCACAGAAATTGCCACAATACAAGTATACTTTTGTGCGTAAGAATGTTAAGAGTAAGAAATGCACATAAATATATATATATATATAGAAAGAGAGAGTAGAGAGAGAGTGTCTCTGTGTGTGATTTTTTCCATGTGTATGTTGTGCCAAGGCAAGAGTCTTGATTGAGGATACAAAGCACGGGAATCACGGAATTAGTTGATAAACACACATGTAACTAAGTATAACCAGCAGGGTTCTTGGCAAAAGCATAGTGCTGAGGGTAGAGAGAGAAATTGAGATCAAAAGTTTTAAAAAGTACATCGAAAAACCTATATAAGGAATCATTACAATTGCAATATTATTTAGGGGAATTTACCAATAAATCCCAAAATTGAAACTTATGAACCAATGATCCCATTTTTATTCTATTTAAACCGTTTAGTCCCATTTAATTAAAAGAAGAGACGGAAATACCCTGGTATAACCGTTGGTGATGCGCATGTGGGGCAAAAAATGGGTGAGGCGCGTGAGTATATGG
>JAPPVO010000024.1:106711830-106850266 GCA_030407325.1 Camellia japonica | reverse complement strand
GGGAGAGAAAATAAATAAACAAAAGATAATATTTTAGGGTTTTTTTTTTTTGTGTAGTACATATATAACCCTAGGTTGCCTAATACAATATATAACAATCCTAGGTTCCTAATCTACACTATAGCAGCAGCAAACACAGCAGCCACGGGAGAGAAGGGTTGAGAGAAAAAAGAAGAAGAAAAAGAAAGGGTTGCAAACAAAGAAGGATTTTTTGGTGTGGTAGGTCTCCATCTCTCTTCTTCCTTTGTTTTTGTTCTTTATCCTACTCTATTATTATTTGGTTCATTGATGGAGAGGTTGTAGGTTTATGATGTTTGTTATATATATATATACTATTAAGAATTTGAGGAGTTAAATTCATATATAAAGAATGGGTATTATTCTTAGTTCAAAAATTCTGCGCATAATCACGAACTTTAAAAATTAAGAAACCATATCAAACGAATGAATTTTGAACTGAAATTTTTACAGTAGATCAATTACATATTGAATTGCATATCTGAATTTTTTTCATAATTTTTGGGATTCGAAAACCATATAATCTGATGTGTTTAAATCTGTCCAGAAAACTGGTTTTTAACAGTAAATTCGGGAGTGTTGTTCTCTTTGGGTATAAATCCAAAAATTATCAAATCAGCATCATTAGAACCAGTTACGAGTCTAGTTTCTTGCATTTTTTACCTTGCTTTGATTGCTCATGTATACTAAGAGAACCGTCAATTTCTTTAAAGTGCTGCAGAAAACAATCTGTTTGGATATAATAAATTGTAGATAATTAATTTGATAAGAAAATCAA
Source organism: Camellia japonica (assembly GCA_030407325.1). NCBI lineage: Eukaryota > Viridiplantae > Streptophyta > Magnoliopsida > Ericales > Theaceae > Camellia > Camellia japonica. The sequence continues at coordinate 106,849,470 of JAPPVO010000024.1, read as the reverse complement.
GTGAAACCAATTGGGTTTGAAACTTAGGATATATTAGTTGATATCTGGAGGGTTTTAGAATTTTTCGAATAACGTGGAGTGGGTTTTTAATTTTCAAAGTTAGCGAATAGATTGGAAAAACTCTGTTTTATCTTGAAGTTACTTTTAGTTAAGTTTCGATCGGAACCTATGTCTTGGGTGATTTTAGACCTTGAAGAACATGAACTTAGGTAATATTTAAGAGTAACGGTGAGTTGGGTTGAGCCGTGTTAGTGCGCTTTAGTTTGGGGTTACTTGGTTCGTATTCTTTAGTTTTTTTAAATTAGTAGTGACGTGTAGTTTTCATATTGGTTTAGGGCACTAGTTGGACTTTCATACTCTATTCGAGGATTATATTATTTCGTTTCCAGGTGAGTAGTTTCATGCTACATATTTTTATAAATGTTCCCCTACCCTGAACTGTTGGAAAATTAAATTGTTGTTTCAAGACTAAACTGTTTTGATAAATTATTATATTATCAATGGAATCAAATTATTTCTGAAACATGTGTGAACTTGGCATACTGTAAACTATTTGTTTTGGTCTCATGTTTATAATGATGAACTACCATGTTTTGCGAAACTGATGTGTATTGATTATTGGGACCATTTGTGTATTTAGTCCAGGGAAATTATTCCACTGTGTGTGGTGACTCTGGCCACTAGGGAACAGATCCGGGTTGGGCCGTGATGACTCTAGTGCTCAACGATTGTAAGGAAAAGACCTTTAAAAAAAGCTAGGTGACCTTCAATCGGATCGTCTTTGAGAAAAGGCCCAGGTGCCACCCTGAGGATGACTCTTAGTTCGGTATTGGATCCAACGGGGCTTATAGCCTTGAGAACTGTGTGGCATATTATTTGTTTTTTCTTGGTACCCAGAAAATTATTGGTGTTCATGTTATAATCTGTTTTAAGTGGAAAATGTCGTTTATCATGTTCTTGCGAGACATGAGTATTTTAAGTGTTGAACTGTGAAACCTTCTTTTTGAAACAGATTGTATTTTCCAAACTGTATGCCAATCTAGTTTCTGTGATATATATCTTATTTTGGAATTTATCCCTGTTCTCAAAACTGTATTTACTATCTATGTTGCTACTCACTGAGCTATCAGCTGACTTAGTTTTTTATCACTTCCAGGTGTTAGAAGGACTTAGAGTGGATTTATGGCGTAGCGGGGACTCAATTGCATGGACCTCTAGGACATACATTTATTTTGTTTTAGATTGTTATATCAAGTTTGTGCATACTTCTTATTTTATTGAGGTTCATTTAGGATTATTTTGATATGTGGGCTGTTTATATCCCATAAGTTTGGATGGTATTGATTACGGTTGGTTTTGCCGTTTATACTTGTGGCATGTCACTGGATTGAGTTTGGTTATTTATTACTGGACTTTTGTATAGTTGCTCAATGTGATTATGGATTAGTGGTTAGGCTTACTTGTGCCTTGGGCTAAGTCCCTGTGGGCCACGGCCGGTCATGCCCGGATTTGGGGTGTGACATTTGCTATTTATACTTTGATTAACACCGTTTTGGTATTGGTGTGGGTTCCAGTGCTCCGTTTTTGTGTGGCCATGGGTTCTAGTGATCAAGATCACTATTTTGGCATTCCCTTATTTTGAAGTTGTGTTTAACCCTTGATCAAGTAATAACTCGTAGGGCCTACAATCCTGCCATACCATATTTTAGCTTGAGTTGTATTTCTTGTTGGAATAAATCTTATGTTTACAGTTGTAACATGCACTAATTGTACCAAATATATTACCAAATTATATAAAAAAAAAAATATAAGTTGAATATAATGTAAATTGTTTGGGTTAAACCAAACGAAATCATACACCGAGAACCAAAACTACTTACAGAGAAGTAGAAAACTTACAAACAGATTGTAAAAATTTGGAAATGAAAAACAATTTGATTGAGACGTGTGTTGGACACAATTTCCTTAAGACAAATTCGTCGCTCACTACGGTGCTCACGAGTTTTTATTAGACGTTCGTCTCCCAAGATACAATTGAAACTTGCAGCAGTAACACTACCACGGCAAGTCTGGCGAACCTTACTGTGTAGAATTCTCTTCTAGAAAAGACAGAGTGCAGAAGGAAAGAAACATAAGATGAATTCCAACCCCAAAATGAATGCAATGGGGGCCTGCTTATATAGATGAATTGGTGCCTCTTCGAATGGTCATGGTGACTTTTCAAAAGAGTTACATCTTTTCCATGAAAAGGTGCAACTAGAAAAGACTTGATTGTTCTTTCAAAAGAATTTGAATTCTGAATCGAATCATGTTCAAATTTGACCCAAAAAATTAACGAATTTATTTAAATAAAATCAAATTTTACATTAAATAAATATTGTCTTAAAACCATACTCAAATGGTGCACTTTGGAGTTAATTTCTCATTCAACTATTAATGGTTTCCAAACCATTTTTCCAATAACCCCCTACATGAATGAAATGATGGAAAAATATGCAAGACACAATGCAGACTTAGAGAGAATTCAATTGGGAATATCCTGCATGGGGATATGTAGCTTTTGGCCTTGAACCTTCCTTAGTGAAAGACTATCGAACTTACTAACTAATCAGTGGACGTGATGCTTTGAACTGTTCAACTATTTGTGTAAGCCAAGACAATAGAATTCACACAGAATATCTCCAGACACAGCTTAGTTCTCACAGTTGTGCCCGTTTTGGCCTAGGCATGTCCTGGTGTTTCGTGAGTGCTTTAGAGAATTTAGCCTTATCAATTCTCATAGAAATGACCCCTTCACACTCATATAGGTGATCCTTATTTCGAGTCTCTTAAATACTCCTCTTGAAAGATACCCCTTTAGGTTTTTCAAGATATAAGTGATCATTAAAAGCATAGCTTACCCTAAGTCCCCTACATACAACATATGTTGCAGATATCACTCTCATCATATGAATGGATAGGAGATAGACTCCTTTAGTGATTTCTGGTAAGCCACACATAACTTAGTTGTCCCTTTGAATTTAGTTCTTGGGATTTCCAGTCATTTAAGTAGGGTTACCATTATGATGATTCTTATGTAATAGGCTTTAATCACATTTCCCTTGATGAACTTTCCCTCATTTGCTCTCTGGTCAAACCTTTTGTTTAGCGGCCCCTATTTTTTTCGTTTGGCTTTCTCAGTTATATATCATTGAGTAGTTCGGGGATCCACTATATTATCCTTAGACAATATTCACAACTGAAAGCAAATGTCCTACGGTATTAAGTCTTTGATTACATCAAGACTTACCGTTACTGTATGTCACTCCCATTTTCAAATAATAAATATAGAGGTGTTCCTTAGGAGTTAATGAAATCATTTTTGCTTCTACTCCAACTTTGTCCTATAGATAGAATTGAGATTCTTCGTGGACCTACTATCGAAACCGTTACTTTGGTAAAATCCTCCAAGTACCCCCACATTTTAAATACTCTAAGAAAAATTAATTTTCTTATTAAGATATTACCATACAAAAATATCAATACACCCCCACAATTCTAATATAAATCAGAATATAACATTCATTACTTATTGACTTCGTTGTGCTTGAATAACAAATTTCTAAATCAAATGTATAAAATAGAAAACCCAGAATAATTATGACTACACAAGTCAGAATTAATGCTTAGATAAAATCATATTTTCATAAAGATTTTTCCTAAGAACCAAACAATTCAAAAACCTCATTTGACTGTATAAATTCTAACAATGCTAACAAAGAGAAATACTTGTACCTCCAGATTAAGGTTCAAACTCTTAATTTTGAGTGTTATTTATATTTATTTATTTATTTTTTTATTTTTTTTCGAGTTTTTGTGGGTAACTTGTCGTGAATCATGATTAGTAGACAATTCTACTTCTCTCCTCCACATTTGTGATAATACATAAATTAGCACAAACAACATGACTCATTTACGAACAAGTGTTACTGTCACAGAAATATGTGTGACAAAAGTAAATTGAATCATGTCTTCTAATTCAAGAGATAAACTCCCACATTAATATTATGGTTCATGGTTAAACAAATTCCACTGCACAAGGCTCATAATTATTTATGACAACCTAAGTCACAACATTCAAAACTATGATTATTAATAAAATAATAATCTATTCATTTGTATGGTTATCAAATGATTCCACGATTCATATTCAATTAAATAGAATGTAACGCCCTCAAAATAATAGATAAAACCCAACATTCTTAACATGCATTGATATAAGAGAAATAAACATCCTTCCATTCATCAGAGTATTCTAACAAAAGATATTACATGTTGTCCACAAAAGTAAACGCCCTACCGGCTTATAACTTTCCAAGCCAATACTTGGATACAAAGAAGTGAGTACTAACTCAAATACATATTAAGCCCTTGGCTTGAATTTACATGTAATATCAAAACAACGAAACCACAAAAAAAGTCTTCAATTCTCAGAACCTTCCAAGCTAAGTCCTTGGAGGTAGCATATCACCCGGACTTGAAAATGATGTTCCCATATAGGGTGAGCCAATGCCCAGTAGAGATATACTAAACAAAATATAAGCAATGACTAAAACGATAGCATTTGATAGATGGTTAACGCTTATAAACCAGTTATTTCACAATACAGTTACATGACAATATGTCCATGTTACGTTCCTCTTTCCTTTACTTATTCAAATTATTTCATAAACATGGCTCAGAACCTGGCCAAACAATTAGTAGGAATACATTCCTTATTAAACATTCCCTTTATTCACAATTCAAATGAATCTACAACTCATATTAAAAGCACTTCCAACATTTCAATTTAATACACACATTTGCTGTATTAACATTTCAAGTGATACACCTAATTGCTGTATCCATGGAGTCCATCCCCTATCTCCTCCCAAATAGGTTTGAGAGTCCATCCCCTATCTTCCCTCAAACCATGGAGTACATCCCCTATCTCCTCCCAAACCATATGCATATACAATGTATTCAACATTTGTTATACACAATAATCAATCAATACACGTATTTGCTGTATTAATCCACCCGTCATATTCTATGACATATTCAATGTGATTAGTTTCAGTTTTCCCTAATCAACATACAGTGTCTACAACAATCAAGACTATCCTCCACTGATAGCCCAAAGCAGTTATTTCTAAACAGAAAATAAATGTATTAAATAAATATAATATCACAATTTCATCGGTGAGTGATAAATTAATCCAACTACACCATTCGATCCCATAATTTCCCAATTTCATGGATGTCAACTCAATTTCATGTTTTCCCAAATTAATTATACTAACTAATTTATTTCAATATTTAGGGCATTTTCCCCCTTTCCTCAATATCAACCCTAAGGCTTGATATCACCAATTTAACATCAACAATACCATTTTTTTCCAAAGTCTCAAACACACATGGGTTTAAATATTTGAAAACCCCTCTTTTCTAAATTACACAACAACCCTAATTTTTCCCAAAATTACCCAACATCACCAACTAATCAAAATGACCAAAATTTAAGACAAAGCTCATAAGATGGAGTAGGTTATCCCTACCTCGAAGTGAAGAGACGAAATAAAGAAGATGGTGGAAACCCAACGTGCTCCAAATCCACTATTTCTCAGATTAAAAGGAAGCCCTCGCGACCCTCTATCTTTCTTGCAAAGAGACTAGGCTAAAAACTCACTCTATATAGATCAATCCCTAGAGAGAAGGTAAGTGTAGAGAGAGGAAGAGTCGGCTCTAGGGTTTGATAGAAAAAGGGAGATGAAAAAGTGATGTTTAACCCGCTGCTGCGATCTGATATAACACAGGCTCGCTCGAGCGAAGGATTGGTCGCTTGAGCGACCAGACACAAAGAATACTCGCTCGAGCCAACAATACGAAGCTTTAGGTTTGCAACCCAGAAGCATGCTCGAGCGACAGAATGCTTGCTCGAGCGAAGAAACCCAAAATATAGACCTCGCTCGCTCGAGCGAAGGAAAGCTCGCTCGAGCGAAGAATTGCATCTCACAGGTCCAAAACTGGACGCAGACGCAAGCTCGAGCGAAGGAATTCTCGCTCGAGCCACAAGACACAAACTCAACTCTCGCTCAAGCGAAGGAACCCTGGATCGAGCGAAGGATCTAAAACACGGAGCTCGCTCGAGCGACAAAAGTCTCGCTCGAGCGAAGGACCAAAATTCTGGGCAGCAACACTTGGTTCAAACTCACTACCAACCTGAAACAAACCTGCCCAAAACATCGTATAACTCAAATACAAAGTATTGAAGGATGAAAACAAGACATATACAACATCAACTCCACGGAACCTAAGTCCGGAATACAACAACCAAAAGGGGAAAGACTGGGATCGCTATATAGAATGACACTACTATGTAAATAATCTTATTTAAACTTCTATGATGTCAACAACTGCCATGATGATGCAAATATGCTACTACCATAACGGAAAAAATATGACATTTGCATGATGTATACTCTTCAAAAAAAAAAAAAAAAAAAAAAGAGTTTAGAAGCACTCAATTTAGGATCACCATATGTGGAGAAGTGGATTGAAATACTCTTGGATCCTGCAAGACTTTCCTGATCCTCTGATTGCCACCTAAAAAAGGGATTAACACTCCGGTCGGGGGTGCCAGAATTAGCACTCCGATGGACATGTCTCTTGTTTGCTTGTGTCTTAAGTTTCTTGGGTCTGTTCTCACATACCTCTCTTTGGTTGATGTTCATCTATTTATATTCGCCTCTGGGCCCTAGGGTCGGGCCCACTTTTAATCCATCGCATGATTGCTCATTCGGCCCTTCTGTCGTATACCAATTCCCACTCGACTTTTTGTTCAACTGGTTCTATGGCCGATTAATCTATTCGGCTTTGGGATCGTCCAGGATGGAGCCGAATAGAATATATATATATCCTGATTTTCTTCAGATTCATTCGCTTTCCTGCATGTACCGATATTCGGATCCCACACCATATATTTATCAAAGCAGGTAAAAGAATATTATAATTTGTTAACCACCAATAATGGATATAAAAAGCCTACACAAACGTAGCAAGTAAGGAAAGAAAAAAAAAAAAAAAACACCAGTACTATTATAAATGTTGAGAAATTTTGCATAAATGACAAACAACCTTTCAAATGAAAATAGGTTGCGATATTTATAATAGACGTTTTAAATACTACATCATCATAATCATGACAGACACCACCAAGTGCCTTTATGTGAAAATCAATGAATGATAAAAACAATTAAACACATCAATGAACAATAAATAAATATAAAAATTGGTAAGTCAATTTTCTATAAATCTTTGAAAACCATCAATCCAATGGATTAGACCAACTATGAAAATCAATTCACAAAATATGATTAATCTAAATATGTATATTCTATACCTAGAAAGTATAATCATAATCAGCCCACCCAAATACGGAAGTCCCCATTATTCTCCACCAGTCAAAATGAAAATTTCATTCACTAAAAACAAACTTCCAAACATGGCATAAGAAGTAAATACACAAGCCTATTAAAGTATAACAATTACGCATGTGCACACAGAAATCACAAAAAATCAAACAGATGCCAGTGTAACAACATTTATTAGTTTTGTTGTTCATATACTACGTTAAAGCCAAAACTTACACCGTTTCAAAAAAATTCAAATCTCTACAAAAGTAGTTACTAAAGCAACCAACCAACCAAAAATAAATTTGCCTTATGATCAAAATTGAAAACATATTCACAAACTAATAAAGAAACAAATTCTATCTATAGTAAATTCTGATTATGCAGAATCATATTGATTCTGGATAAGACAATTTGAACCAAGAGATAAACTCCCATATTAATATTGTGGTTCATGTTGGAACAATTCGCCTTGAATTCTTTAATTGGTGGTCTTCCAGTCTTCAAAACTTGGCGATGAACTTGTTTATGTTGAACATAAAATTTTGTGCTTCAAGTCACGTTACTCAGTCAATTTCCTAAAGACAATATTTGTACCCACCAAAAGGTGTGCAGGGGGTTACAACAAATTTGCCTCCAGGATACAATGAAGCCTGATCTAGAGATCAACTCTATCGGCGTCTGCACTAACGACAATAGATTAGAACACTCTTGAAATAATCAAGAAAACCAAGACAGTGATAATCAAATCCGCATAACTTGATTATCAGTAAGAAAACAGAAATTTGCTTAAGATACTCTTGATCGAAAACTCAAAATCAAGAGGGAGGGAGAGAGAGAATTGCAGGAATGCTTTTCAGGAATTTGGATGGATTGATATGGCTGAATTTGTAGCCTATTTATACGCCTTGATGCACTTGATTGAATGGTCATGTCCCTTGATCGCAAACAATCAGATCTAACCGTTGGATCGACGATCTATGGTGCAAATCATTCTCATAACAAATAGACGCCTTGACTAATCACACCTGATCACGATCGGGTGCCATCTCATCTGTACAATCGCGCACATCTCCAATTGTAATGCCCCAATTTTCTAGCCCAAATGATAATACAACAATCATGGCTCTTTGAAGGAAAACCGAATATAAATCTCCAAACTTATATTACATGATACAATAGTTCTTCATGCAACAATACATTAATCCAACAACAAGTAAATAAACAAATAAATACCCCCAAAGGTTTACAAGTTTCCAAGGCTTGAGCCTGGTTACACAATACGGTTATTCAAACCCACACACATACAGCCCTTGGCTTGCACACAGAGTCAGAGCAAAATGAGAGTCCTGTACTCTCAACACAAATTTCCTCGCCTTTAGTTAGGTGGCATCATCACATCTTTTCCTGCACAAAAATCCCGTAGGGTGAGCATAAAGCCTAGTAGGAAATCCTTAACAAAGTATATACATTTTATACAAGTCTCAAGAAATGGAATGCACATGCCATGCTATGCCCTTTTTGAAGATAAGTCACATTTTCATCTTTTGAAAACCATCATGTTCAATGATGTCATGTAATTTCAATTGTTCAAAACTTAACAATTTATTTCAAGGCGGTAAATACGACTCTGGTAATCCCTAGGTCGGTGTCTGCAAGCAGACTATACAAGTACTACTAAATTGTCATTTTTACCGGTATTAACCGGAAGGCTCGACACCTATCCGCGTGGGTTTTCGGTCTTTCACCCCGAACTCTCAAACCAACTTATTCAATATCATCTACACCACCTATCAAGACTTACCAATGTATTTACCCCAAAACTATTTCATGAAAACTTGTTTCTCAATGCAAGTTTTCAAATCAACTTTCAAAGTTTAATGTAATCAAATGAATTGTTATGCCAATAACACAAGATGAATATAAATACTTTTATTCCAATTCATCATCCAAGGAATAACACAATTCCCTCTTCTCAAGTATCCTCAACAATTAGTCATTTCAAGACTATTTCAACGTTTTGAACAATAATTTCCAAAATGAACAACAATTCTCATATTCCCTGAAATTCATCATTTATATAAATATAAATAAGAAATTTTCCAAGCATCCATTTATTTTGACACACAAAATAAATACAACAATATCATTCATGGATTTTCAGTCTCTTTTAAAAACTCCCCAAATTCTGGGTTTTCTTACCAAAACTATACAACTCAAATCCTTTGAAAGAAAACTTTCCAAAATCATGTTTTCTTCAATCAACGAAGATCAAAACCCATAAGATCATTTTAAAAGAACAAGAGACAAAACCACTTTCAAAATCGCTCAACTTCTTGAATCAACAATCAATTTTCAAAGCTATCGAAAGATGATTTCGAAAATCATATAGATTTTGCAAAAATATATATATAACTCTAAGAAAATCCCTACCTCAAGTTTTGAAGAAGAAATGAGATGAAACCCCCAAAATCAACGGTGTCGAAACTCGATCTTCACCGCACACAACGAAGCCCTCGAGATGATAACCAACTTTGGTGAAGAACTTAGGTCTAAATCCCAATGGATTTGGAGAAATCAAACAGAGAAGATGACTTCTAGAGAGAGAAGCTCCCGATCTGGAATTCTGGAGAGTTTTAGAGAGAGAGAGGACTGAAAAAGTGATATGAAATATTAGATTCATGAACTGAAATAACATGGTCCACTTGAGCGTGGAATGCCCCGCTCGAGCGTCAAATACACTAACCCAGTACTTTTGCAGATAGGTCAAACTTCTGAAACCCCCACTAGGGCGCTATCTCCTGGACCCCCGTGAGCTAACCAGGCAGCTCGACCCCCGACCAGGCTAGTCGAAGTGGCAAAACATGAAAGAAGGATCGAAACCGGGATCGCTACACCAATCAACAACTATGATCAACCCACTCCAGATTGGACACACAACCGTTTGATCGGTTGGTTGACTTATCGCCAACGGATGACACATCACTGCCACGTGGCGCTGACTGTACTCCATGTAACCCATGCCATGTCATCACTCCAACCTATTCGATGCAATAGGAAAGCGCTGTCGCGGCGCCAATGCATGTGTGCTAAGTGCAAAGTGAACCATCAAATGCCACACAGCCCACGCCATGCCCACGAGCGAGTGTGCTTGTGCGAATGGTGCGAAGCACCATCTTTGCGGAGTGGGTGCATGCACACTAGCTTTCATCTCATAATTTCATATTCAAAAGAATATTCCATGTAGCAGTTTATTAAGTGCTCCATGTTTTGCTCTCTTTCCAATGTGGGACAAAGTCCTCAAGCTTATTTCATGCTTTCCAAAGAAAAACATGGAAGGTTTTGAAAACACCCAAAAACAAACTACAAATTTGAAAACCCATTTTGAAAATTCCCCAAGAGTTCATGGTTAAACAAATTCTACTGCACAAGGTTCATAATTAATTATGACAACCTAAGTCACAACATTCAAAACTATGATTATTAATAAATAATAATCCATTCATTTATTTGGTTATCAAATGATTCCACGATTCATATTCAATTAAATGGAATGACACTACTATTTAAATAATCTTATTTAAACTTTATGATGTCAACAACTGCCATGATGATGCAAATATGCTACTACCATAACGGGAAAAATATGACATTTGCATGATGTGTACTCTCCAAAAAAAAAAAAAAAAAAAAAAGTTTAGAAGCACTCAATTTAGGATCACTATATATTTATTAAAGCAGGTAAAAGAATATTATAATTTGTTAACCACCATTAATGGATATAAAAAGCCTGCACAAACACCAGTACTATTATAAATGTTGAGAAATTCTGCATAAATGACAAACAACCTTTCAAATGAAAATAGGCTACGATATTTATAATAGACGTTTTACATACTACATCATCATCATGACAGGCACCACCAAGCGCCTTTATGTGAAAGTCAATAAATGATAAAAACAATTAAACACATCAATGAACAATAAATAAATATAAAAATTGATAAGTCAATTTTCTATAAATCTCTGAAAACCATCAATCCAATGGATTATTCCAACTATGAAAAACAATTCACAAAATTTGTATATTCTATACCCAGAAAGTATAATCATAATCAGCCTACCCAAATACGGACGTCCCCATTATTCTCCACCAATCAAAATGAAAATTTCATTCACTAAAAACAAACTTCCAAACATGGCATAAGAAGTAAATACGCAAGCCTATTAAAGTACAACAATTATGCATGTGCACACAGAAATCACAAAAAATCAAACAGATGCTAGTGTAACAACATTTATTAGTTTTGTTGTTCATACACTACATAAAAAACCAAAACTTACACCATTTCACAAAATTTCAAATCTCTACTAAAGTAGTTACTAAAGCAACCAACTAAAAATAAATTTGCCATATGGTCAAAATTGAAAATGTATTCACAAACTAATAAAAAAACAGATTCTATCTATAGTAAATTCTGATTATGCAGAATCATATTGATTCTGGATAAGACAATTTGAACCAAGAGATAAACTCCCACATTAATATTGTGGTTCATGTTGGAACAATTCGTCTTGAATTCTTTAATTGGTGGTCTTTGAGTCTTCAAAACTTGGCGATGAACTTGTCTATGTCGAACAGAAAATTTTGTGCTTCAAGTCGCATTACTTAGTTGCTTTCCTAAATACAATATTTGTACCCACCAAAAGTTGTGCAGGGGGTTACAACAAATCTGCCTCCAGGATACAATGAAGCCTTGAAAAATCTAGAAATCCCCTAGATGTTGATTTGTGATTATGCATGAATTTTAAGCAGTATATAACAATCCCAATCAAACAATCAAGACAAATCGACACAACGATTTTAACGTGGAAAAACCACAATTGGAGCACCTCCAACTGTGATAAAAAACCACGGGCAACAGCCACAAAACAATCCACTAAGAAGATATAAAGGAATTACACAGGTATACTCTCAATTACCTAGCGAATCCACGCTCGAATTGAACCAACCCCTATGTGCCTCTTCCAACCCCGTCTTCACCTCGGAATTGTCTTGACGATGAGCCACTCCAGAATCCACCAAAGCTTCAAGCTCGTATTCTTCAGAATCCACCGAAGAATAACTCTCTCTTTTGTATAGAACAAGCAAATAATCCTTTGATGTATACTCTTTAAACCATGAGTTGAATACTCAATTAAAACATCAAAGAAAACTAGCGAAATATCCCCAGATATAAACCTTAATATCCAAAAGAAGATCTGGAGAAGTAAGTAAAGTTTTGGGAGAAAACCAACTACTTATAGAAATCCAAAGTAATCCTAGTTTTGGAAGAAAACCAATTCCTTATAGAAATCCGAATTTTGAAGCTCGCTCGAGCGAAGCTTCTCTCGCTCGAGCGAGAACCTTAACTCGCGTGATTTCCACTAGTGCCTTCGCTCGAGTAACGAATCCTTCGCTCGAGCGAACAATGAACTCTTTCAGGTTTTTGTATAGACGCAATTTAGCTCGAGCGAGGACTTCTTCGCTAGAGCGAGCAAGGGCGGATAGCCAACTTTGAATGTAATTTTGCATTTTGCTTCGGGCGCGAGTTGATCGGGTAGCTCGACCCCCGTCATAATTAGCGAAGTGGCAATCTTGAAAGCATTAATATCACAAACTTCTCTACAAGGCTCGATTCGGGTTGGATTTGCATCTAATAAACTCATAGCCTCACTGAAATAAAAGTGCGAAAACAAATACAACTGAAAGGAGTTTTGTCAAACGGGATTGCCAAGAATAAAAACCTAACAAGCCTGACCTAAAGATCAACTCTATCGGCGTTTGCACTGACGACAATAGATCAGAACACTCTTGATATAATCAAGAAAACCAAGACAGTAATAATCAAATCTGCAGAACTTGATTATCAGTAAGAAAGCAAAAATTTGCTTAAGATACTCTTGATCGAAAACTCAAAATCAAAAGGGAGAGAAAGAGATATATATATATATATATATATATAGAGAGAGAGAGAGAGAGAGAGAATTGCAGGAAAGCTTTTTAGGATTTTGGATGGGTAGAAATGGTTGAATTCATAGCCAATTTATAGGCCTGATGCACCTGATCGAATGGTCATGTCCTTTGCTCACATTCGATTAGATCTGACCGCTAGATCGATGATCTATGGTGCAGATCAGTCTCATACTGAATAGACACCTGTCTAGTCACACCTGATCACGATCATGTGCCTTCTCATCCGCACAATTGCCCATATCTCCAAAGAGAGAGAGAGAGAGAGAGAGAATTGCAAGAAAGCTTTTTAGGATTTTGGATGGACAGAAATGGCTGAATTCGTAGCCAATTTATAGGCCTGATGCACCTGATCGAATGGTCATGTCCTTTGCTCACATTCGATCAGATCCGACCGCTAGATCGACGATCTATGGTGCAGATCAGTCTCATACGGAATAGACACCTTGTCTAGTCACACTTGATCACGATCGGGTGCCTTCTCATCCGCACAATTGCCCACATCTCCAATCAACGACTATGCTCAACCTACTCCAGATTGGACGCACAACTGTTTGATCGGTTGGTTGACTCATCGCCAACGGACGACACATCATTGCCACGTGAAGCTGACTGTACTCCATGTAACCCATGCCACATCATCGCTCCAACCTGTCCGATGCAAACAGGAAAGCGCCTTTATGGTGTCGATGCGCCCGTGCTAAGTGCAAAGTGCGACATCAAATGCCACACAACCCACTGCCTACGCCACGCATGAACGCGCGGGTGCTTGTGTGGATAGTGCGAAGCACCATCCTTATAGCGATCCCGATCTTTTCCCAATTGTTTATTGTTTTCCGGACTTTGGTTCTGTGGAGTTGGTGGTTGTATATCTTGTTGTCATCCTTTAATTCCCTATGTTTGAGTTTTAGGATGTGTTGGGCGTGTTTCGAACAGGTAGGTTGAGTTTTGGTCTCTAGTGTTGTTGCCCAGATTTTTGGTAGTCCGCTCGAACGGGTCCTTTCGCGCTCGAACGTAGTTCGTTTCTTTTGGTGGTCCGCTCGAGCGGGTCCCTTTGCGCTCGAACGGAGTTCATACACTTCCAGCATTTCGTGCCTCTGCAAAAGTACTGCAGTTGTGTTTTTCGCGCTCGAGCAGATTCCTTTACGCTCGAGCGGGTCGCGCTCGAGCGGGCCTATTGGCGCTCGAGCGGGTAGCCATTGTCTGTAAAAGGGAGATGGTAATCTGCGCTCGAGCGGACTTCCTTTCACGCTCGAGCGGGTGTGTTTTGCTGTTGTGTCTTGGCGCTCGAGCGGGTATCTTTGCGCTCGAGCGGGTCCAATTTGTGTGCTTGACGCTCGAGCGTCCTGTTTTCCGCTCGAGCGGACTAGTCGTATATCAGATATCAGCTGGGTCTTTTTAGATCACTTTTCAACTTTCACTCTCTCTCTTACTTTTCTAAAAACCCATTTTTGAGAGCCTCTTTCTCTATATTTCAACTTCTCTCTAGGGATCGATCTAGTAGGAGTATTTCTTTACCCTTGGGCCTTTGTAAAAAGTGTGGGGATCGGTGAGGGCTACGTTTTGATCTGTAGATCTTGAAGTTTGGAGCATTTTCGATTTCTTCACCTTCTCCTTTGGGTTTCATCTTGTGAGGTAGGGATTCCTACTCATTTTTATGAGCTTTAACCTAGATGTTGAGCTTTTGTTTAAATGGTTTGGTTTGGGGAAGTTAGGGTTTTGAAATGTGCTATTTTGAAAAGAGGGGTTTTATGGTTTTAACCCATAAACATGTAATTTGGGTCTTAAAAAGAGGTTGTTAGTGTTGTGGATAACATTTGGACCTTTGGGTCAATTTTGAGAAAAAGAATGGGGGAAATGCCATGTTTGGGTATATTTGGGTCATTTGTGTAAATAATGACATTTGTTGAGAATTATGAAATTGAGTTGAATATAATGAAATTGGCTCATATTGAGATGGAACGGTGGAGTTGGATTTTATTAATCACTCACTTTTGAAAGTATTGATTATATATCTGTTGATGCATTTATTATCTGTTTAGAAATAATTACTTTGGGCTACCGATGGAGGGTAGTCTTGATTATTGTAGACAATGCATGATGATTAGGCAAACTAAAACTAATCAATTGAGTAAGCCATCGAATATGGCGGTTGATATAATACATCAAAATTATGTATTGATTGAATGAACTTGTATATGATAATTGCTTATATGCATTGTATTGTGTGGGAGAAGATGAGGGATGTACTCCACGGTTTAGAGGAAGATGGGGGATGGACCTCTAAACCGGATTTTGTTTGATATTGATACAGCACCAAAATGTGTATCATTTGTGAAGTATAGAAGTGTTTTTGTCTGTGATTGATACAACACTAAAATGTGTATCTATTGTGAATATGAAATGTTTAATATGAGTTATTATCTCACCTGAAATAGAAATACTGTTGATATGAGGGGTGACCTCATTTAAATTGATTGGTTAGGTTCTGAGCCACAGTTATGAATTGAGAATTGGATAAGAAATGGAAACAGGAATGGAACATGGACATAATAGTCATGGGACTGAAATGTGTTAGAAGTTGTCGAGCATGAGTTGGACATTTATCAATTGCTAACGTTTTAGTTATTATTCATACTATGTTTAGCACATCTCTACTGGGCGTTGGCTCACCCTATATGGGACATCATTTTCAGGTTCAGGTATTATGCCGCCTCCGAGATCTTAGCTTGGATGGTTGTGGGAGTTGAAGACTCTTCTTTTGTTAATTTTGTTGTATTACGTGTATATCAAGCTAAGGGCTTATTCTGTGTTCTGAGTTAGTACTCTCTTTTTGTAACCCAAGTGTTGACTTGGAGAGTTGTAAGCCCATAGGACATTTATGTGTTCTGAGTTAGTACTCTCTTTTTGTAATCCAAGTGTTGACTTGGAGAGTTGTACGCCCATAGGACATTTACTTTTGTTGTCAACATGTAATACATTTTGTAAGAACACTCTGATGATTGTAATATAATATCTCTTTTATGTATCTTGATTGTATGATATTATGGGTATATTTTGAGGGTGATACAATCCTTGCGGTGTGGGTGCATGCACACTAGCTTTCATCCCATAATTCCATATTCAACAGAATATTCCATGTAGTAGTTTATTAACTGCTCCATGTTTTGCTCTCTTTCCAATGCGGGACAAAGTCCTCAAGCTTATTTCATGCTTTCCAAAGAAAAACATGGAAGGTTTTGAAAACACCCAAAAATAAACTATAAATTTGAAAACCCATTTTGAAAATTCCCCAACAGTTCATGGTTAAACAAATTCTACTACACAAGGTTCATAATTATTTATGACAACCTAAGTCACAACATTCCAAACTATGATTATTAATAAAATAATAATCTATTCATTTGTATGGTTATCAAATGATTCCACGATTCATATTCAATTAAATGGAATGACACTACTATTTAAATAATCTTATTTAAACTTCTATGATGTCAACAACTGCCATGATGTTGCAAATATGCTACTACCATAACGGAAAAAATATGACATTCGCATTTTGTATTCCAAAAAAATAAAATAAAATAAATTAGTTTAGAAGCACTCAATTTAGGATCACCATATATTTATCAAATCAGGTAAAAGAATATTATAATTTGTTAACCACCATTAATGAATATAAAAAGCCCACACAAACGGAGCAAGTAAGGTAAAAAAAAAAAAAAACACTGGTACTAGTATAAATGTTGAGAAATTCTGCATAAATGAAAAACAACCTTTCAAATGAAAATAGGCTACGATATTTATAATAGATGTTCTTCATACTACATCATCATCATCATGACAGACACCACCAAGTGCCTTTTGTGAAAATCAATGAATGATAAAGACAATTAAACACATCAATGAACAATAAATAAATATAAAAATTGATAAGTCAATTTTCTATAAATCTCTAAAAACCATCAGTCCAATGGATTATACCAACTAAGAAAATTAATTCACGAAATATGATTAATCTAAATATGTATATTGTATATGCAGAAAGTATAATCATAATCAGCCCACCCAAATAGGGAAGTCCCTATTATTCTCCACCAATCAAAATGAAAATTTCATTCACTAAAAACAAACTTCCAAACATGGCATAAGAAATAAATACACAAGCCTATTAAAGTATAACAATTACGCATGTGCACACAAAAATCACAAAAGATCAAACAGATGCCAGTGTAACAACATTTGTTAGTTTTGTTGTTCATATACTGCATTAAAACCATAACTTACACCGTTTTGACAAAATTTCAAATATGTACAAAAGTAGTTACTAAAGCAACCAACCAAAAATAAATTTGCCTTATGGTCAAAATTGAAAACGTATTCACAAACTAATAAAGAAACATATTTTGTCTATAGTAAATTTTGTTCATGCAGAATGATATTGATTCTGGATAAGACAATTTGAAGCAAAAAATACAGAAGAACAATTTGTATTTCACTTGAACAGGAAAATAAGAAGAAAAAATTCTTATGCGAATTTGTCGTAAGATTGTTGGAATAATTCTTTTGTGTACGGTGTGAAACACGTAATCAATTATGCCAAATATATTACGAAATTATATAAAAAAAAATATTAGTTGAATATAATGTAAATTGTTTGGGTTAAACCAAACCAAATCATATACCGAGAACCAAAACTACTTACAAAGAAGTAGAAAACTTACAAACAAAAATCTGGAAACGTAAAACAATTTGATTGAAGCTTGTGTTAGACACAATTTCCTTAAGACAATTTCGTCCCTCGCTACAGTGCTCACGAGTTTTTATTGGACGTTCATCTCCCAAAATACAACGATCGAACCTTGTAGTAGTAGCACTACCATGGCAAGTCTGGCAAACCTTACTGTGCAGAATTCTCTTACAGAAAAGATAGAGTACAGAAGGAAAGAAACACAAGATGAATTCCAATTCCAAAATGAATGCAATGGGGGCCTGTTTATATAGATGAATTGGTGTCTCTTCGAATGGTCATGGTGACTTTACAAAAGAGTCACCTCTTTTCCATGAAATGGTTCAACCAGAAAAGACATGATTGTTTTTTCAAAAGAATTTGAATTCTGAATCGAATCATGTTCAAATTTGACCCAAAAAATTAACGAATTTATTCAAATAAAATCAAATTTTACATTAAATAAATATTGTTTTAAAACCATACGCAAATGGTGCACTTTGGAGTCAATTTCTCATTCAACTATTAATGGTTTCGAAACCATTTTTCCAACATTTCTTGCTAATTCGGGAAGGGAGGATCAATGTTTCAAGTCCTGCCATCCTAAAGAGAGTACAAGTAGCTGCAGAAGCACTTTGCAAGAAGTTTCATCTGGGGGCTTTCTATGAAATCAATTGATTCGATGGGGGTGAAATTGCTCATCTTTGAAGCATAGCTTGCTCGGGCATTGACTAAGCTTTAGCATAGCTGCGTTAGGCAGCCTTTCTATTGGGGATTCAGATGGTGGGTGGGTTAGTGACACTAGAATTGCAACGGGGGAAAGGTTTTTTTTTTTTTTAATAATTAAGAAAATAATGAAAAATAGAAATAAGTTTCTTAGAATCTCAATGTTTTATATGTAGTGAATGATATATGGTTGTAAACAATAGAAATTGCATGAATATCTTAATTAGTAGACAAATCATTCTGATACACTTGGTTGGATTTGCAATTCCAGATATAATGAACACACCTTTTTTAGTGTATGGCTAAATTAGTCAATTAATTTGATTGCTACGTATCTATTTTGGTACATTTCACAATCAGTAGAGAGTTCTAGCTAGAAAATCTTGAATTTGAATATGACAGTTAAGAATCTTTGATGATCACGCTTGCAATGTTTGACTACTTTATAAACCAAAATCTCCTGCAGGCCCCCATTTGTTTCTTGTTTTTGAGAATGTCCACCAGGTATTAACATTTTTTTGTTTCCTGAGCAGCACATACCTATGCTTTGTTTAGACATTAAAACATGTTTAAGAAAGTGTACATTCTCTTTAAATTATGATGAACAAGATTTTTAATGGGCAGGAAGTTGCTTTGTGTGACATTTGCAATTGCTAGATGGCTATGTCGAGCGACTAAAACTTGAAACATCAATTTGCAAGTGAACTTGGAATACTTTAAAGTAGTGTTTAGCACAGAAGACATGCTTTACCATGATACAATTATCGGAATAAATTTGCACAAAACGATGACAGATGGATTAGGTGTTGCTGGCTAGGAAGTTGGCGGGACAGAAGCTAAAGTTGTAATGTTTGGTGAGGTATAAGAATTTGCTAATCTATTTATGAATCTCTATACAACATAATAAGACGATTTGAAATAGAATCTCCAATCAATCTTATATTTATTATTTGCTTAGATTTCTTGATGACGATTTAGCTCCTCTAATACCCACATTAATGCAATCTATGAATGTATATTTTTTAGCAAGTAAATTCTTGACCCCAGTACACTAACATATTGTTTTTGTATTTTATCAACAATTAATCATATTTGTATTTTTGTATGAATATAGTTCTTCTTGGTGTAGATGGGTTTCATTTATCTGAAAAATTAAAAAAAATGGAGTCTTCATAAACTACGTCGCGATCCCACGCACGTAGCGCATGGGGTCCAACTATTAAAATAAAATAAATAAATAAATAAAAAGGCACATGGGACATCTTTGTTGCTTATTATTACTTTTTTATTTGATCTTGTTGTTTTCCTCCAATTCTGTTTTTTTGGTGGTCCACCTAAAGGGATAATATTTATTAGTATTATCATTAGAGAAAGCCTATTATATATACTCCTAAAAAGGGACATGTAGTAAGAAATTTGTGATTTTTGTAATGAAATTTATAATTTTTGTGATGTGTGTTATGTCATTTTGTAGTAAAGTTAAGAATGATAAATTTATGTTGTGTATTCTAAAATTACAAATGACTAAATTGTCACTTTATGGTAAATTTTTATTTTTATTTTTATTTTTTTATGCTTGGTAGGTCAACAAGGGAAACAATATATCTTTTAAGGAGAGTAATAGAAAAGTATAGAGAAAAGAAAAGAGACATTCATATGGTTTTTATTGATCTAGAGAAAGCATATGATAGAGTGTCTCGGGATATAATCTGGTCGGTGTTAGAGAAGAAAGGAGTGACAAAAGGACACATTGATGTAATTAGGGACATGTATGAAGATGTGGTGATCACTATTAGATCGCCTGTTGGAGAGACAAATGAATTTCCAATTACTGTAGGGTTACACCAAGGGTCAGCCTTAAGTCCTTATGAGTTGACTAGGAATATTCAGGATAAAGTGTCGTGGTGTATATTTTTTGCAGATGATATATTGTTAATTGATGAGACTAGAGAATGAGTTAATACAAAGTTGGAGACTAGGAGAGAAACACTTGAAGCTAAAGGTTTTAGGATAAGCAGAACTAAGACGAGTACATAAGTGTAAATTTAGTAACAGTAACAATAGAAACAAAGGAGAAGTGAAGATTAAGAACCAAGAACTACTTAAGAGTGAACATTTTCGTTATTTAGGATCGATCATTACAACGGATGGAGAGATTGGAGCGGATGTGGTCTATAGGATTAAGGCGGGGTGGTTTAAGTGAATGAGTGCGTCAGGGATACTGTGTGATAAACGAGTATCCACTGGACTAAAAAGAGAGTTCTATAGAACGGCTATCTGGCCAGCGATGTTGTATGGGATAGAGTATTAGGCAACTAAGAAATAACATGTAGGTAAGATGAGTGTTCAGGAGATGATGATGATGTGGATGTATGGCAAGACTAGAAATGACAGAATCAGGAATGAGTATATTTGAGAATGGGCAGGGGTTACACTAATAGAAGAGAACTTGCGAGAGAATAGGTTAGGATGGTTTGGTTATATTCAACGGAGATCAACAGAGGCGGTAGTGAAGAGATGCGATGCAGTAACGGTAAATGGAAAGGTTAGGGAATGGGGTAGACCTGGATTGACGTTGGCTAGCATAGTAAATAGAGATATGAATCTACTTAATTTGAATGACGGAATGGCATTTGATAGAGTCGAATAGAGAAGAAAGATTTATGTTGTCAACCCCATTTGATGAGAAATAAGGCTTGGTTTGATTTCGTTTGGTTATTTATTTATTTTTATTTTTTTTGTGGTGAGCAAAAAACTTTAATTTTTGTGGTGCAAAAAATTATGTCATTTTATAATAGAATTTACAATTTTATGTGATATTGTTATGAGTTACATAGCATGTGCATCTTATTATTATTATTATTTTGTTAGCATTCTTTCAAACCACATTTTGAAGTTGATTTAAAAAATGTTTCTCTAAAGTCAGAACGACATATTATGGAGTGGCCGTAAAAACAAATATCTCCATATACATTGCTATAATCCAATGATTTATGAATTATATGCATTTACCTGTGGATATACTTTAATAAATATACTTTAAAAGGTTTTTTTTTTTTTTTTTGACATGTGTTTTAAGGTTTTTTGTTTTGTTAACATGTGTCTTAACTAATTTTTTTTTTTTTTATAATATTTATAATGAGACCAAAATATCCTTTTGCTTTGTACCCTTCTCCCTTATTTTTGTATGCCTTTTCACTTTCATTCAAATTTGATGTTTTATATTATTTTTCTAAAAAAAATTAAAATTTAGATTGGTGAAAAAATTTAAAAAGATCAAATAATAATTATTTTCATATTTTTAGAACTTAAAATAATATTTAAAAATTCAAATATATATTTTATATTTATTTTTGTCAAACTAATGTATAAGTTTGTAAAAATAAATTCTAAATACAAATTTTAAAATTTAAACAATTTTTTCTTATAAAAATAGGGGTACTTATGCCTATATAAAAAAAAAAATTAAATCTTCGAAAACATCATAATTAATTTTCGTTATACTTTTATATTACCCATGTAAGTGGAGGAAGTTAAAATCATTTATTGCTTTCTTAGGGCACATGTCAAAAATACAAGTAATTTTTGTATAGTGTGATTGAATTTGACAATAAAGTGTAATAAACTTTTTCCAAAAATAAAATATTAATAGACACACATTAATCTCTATTCATGTGAACTCTCAAAAATGAAACAAAAAATGTGTCAATAAATATCTTTTCTTACATTACATTTCAATTATTTTGACATTGAAAATGACATCCATACATATTTTTCATACAAAATTTAAGACAACAATAATGTGGCGTTGGTATTCTTAGAATTACTGGTAGGAATTACTAGTAGAGGTGCACATGCGTTGCATATGATAAATTTTCTTATTTCTTTTTGTTTTTGTTTTGTTTTGTTATTTGTTTTTTGTTTTTTGTTTTTTTTTTTTGTTTGTTTGTTTGTTTGTTTTTTTTTTTTTTTTGGGGGGGGGGGTATTAGCATTTATAATAGTTTTTAGCTTTATCTGTTGTACCTTTTTATAATAGTTGCTTTGGCCAGATCATATGAGTGGGCATTGAATGTATGAAAAAAGAACAAAAATTAGCATAAACATTTCACATATTATGCTATATTTTTATATTAATGTTTAAGTATTAAAATTTTGAGAGTAGATCGAAACCAATCATATAAAATAATTGTAGTCCATATCACATGGTTGGACTTCTTATTATTAAGGGGTTGTTTGGGATGATCTAAGTAAGTGTACTTTTTGACTTTTTATGAAATATGGGTTGGGTATGAAATGGGTTTGAAGTAATGTGATAGAGAGGTGATATAATTTAAATAAGATGATGTGACTTAAATAGGATAATGACTTTTTGACTTTTTTAGGACACCCCAAACAAGGCCTAAATATATAATTCACCAGGTTATTTTACTTTTGCTATATGTATATATATGTAGAAACCACTTGGTAATAAAATGGTAAAGAAATAAAACACCCAACTAATATTGTAATATTACTATTATTATTAAAGGTGAAGAAATAAAACATATAACTGACGTCATCTGCTAACGTGAGCACATGTTTCTGAAGTCAGCTGACGTCAACCCTGGTTTCTTGAGTGTCGTTGCTGCTGCTGCTATGGTGCGCAACTCGCCTCTCTGCTAACGTGCACCGTGCACGCTGACGTCACCCTCTTGTTGTGACATCAGCCTTAAGTTGACCAGACTGGTCAACCCACTTTGACCAGCCATTTACTTGCCCTTTTTGGTGTGTTTTTGGCCCGTTCAAACCATATCCCACCTATTTTCGGCCTCTTGAATCTGCTGGCGGGTTCTGTTTTGGCAAAATCAGCCTCTACAAAGCACCATCTTTTTTTTGCCCTGTTTGAGCATTATGGATCATACCGAGCACATCCACTCTGTTTCTGTCATCCTTGATGGGTCAAATTATGTTAGTTGGGCCCAAGCTCTCTCTAGCTTCATCAAAGGGAAACGTCTTTGGCGGATCATTACTGGTGCTCTTCCCAAACCCAACCAGAGGGAGGATAAGACTGACTCTGCGTTTGATGATTGTTTTGACGATTGGGAAAGTAAGAATTATCAAATTATCACCTGGTTCTGAGCTACTTCAGTTCCCTTCATTAATCTCCAGTTTGGCTAGTTCCAGGATGATGCTCAAATTACTTCCCCTGCCAAAGCAATTTGGGATTTCTTGAGGGACCGTCATCAGACCACTAGCTATGCTCATCAATATCAACGGTTACAGACTCTTCATCACATGCACCAGGCACCCGGTCAATCTATCAATGAATTCTTATCCCATATGTCGTCTGTTTGGGACTAGCTAGCTCTTTTTGAGCCTCCATGGGCATATTCTGAGGATGCACAGCTGTTTATTACTTATCGGAATCATCAGCGACTATTACAGTTCCTTATGGCTCTTCATAGCACTTTTGAACCCGTATGTGCTTCATTGCTTTAGAGCAAGCCATTACTGAACTATTATCAGAGGAGACTTGTTTTGGGACTCTCAAAACTCAGAATATGGATTTTGTTCTTACTACGCCATCATCACATAGTTTCTTATCTTCACAACCCGCTAGTTCATGCCAGTATTGTCTCAACCATGGCCTGCCAGCCACTCATTCTTTTGTTCAGTGCCAGGTTCGTGAATGCTTTACTTGCCATAAGACTACTCTCGATCATCTTCAACACCATTGTCCTCGAGCCCCCTCCAAGAAAGGGTCTTCTCGTTCTGGATATCAGTCCAAATCTGGCCAAGGTTCTTGCTCTGCTGCTGTTGCCTCTGAGGGTTCTTCTACTCACCACTCCACTGATTCCGCTACTCTTTCATTCTCTATGGATGATGTTGAGTCCATCATCCAACAGGTGCTTGCCAAATCTAGTACTCCTCCTTCTACTGCTCTTTCCGTGACTTCAGGTAATTCTCCCTGGTATTTTGATTCTGCATGCTGTAATCATATGACTTCTGACTTTACTATGTTTTCTTCTATATCATCATTGTCTTTTGTCCCCATTATACACACTGCTAATGGTTCTCATATGACTGTCCGTCACACTAGTCACATTTCTACTACTATGTCTCTTTCTAATACTTATCACATTCTTGCTCTTCACTTGAACCTTATCTCTGTTGGTCAGTTATGTGAACTTGGTCTAACCGTTACCTTTTCTGCTAATGGTTGTTTGGTGTAGGACCCTCAGATGAGATAGATGCTTGGGATAGGCCGTAAGCATGGACATCTGTTCGAGCTTACCCATCTTCGCATTCCTCACAAATCATTTACTACTACTCTTCTCACATCATCTACTATTGCTCCCATTACTTCCTCTGTTGCATCTACTTCTGCATTGTCTTCTTTACAGCTTTGGCATTATCGCTTAGGACATGTCTCTTTTAGTCGTTTGAAAACTTTAGTTCTAGTGGTCAGTTAGGTCGTGTCTGTCTTGAAGATATCGATTGTTTATCTTGTCAAATTGCTAAACAACCTGCTTTATCTTTTAATGATAGTACTTCTATATCTACTGCTCGTTTTGATCTTGTGTATTTAGATATTTGGGGACCTTCCCCTACACCGACCATGCAGGGATCAAGATATTTTGTGATTTTTGAAAAATCTAGAAATCCCCTAGATATTGATTTGTGATTATGTATCAATTTTAATCAGTAAATAGCAATCCCAATCAAACAATCAAAGACAAATCAACACAATGATTTTGTGTGAAAAAATCACAATTGGAGCGCCTCCAATTGTGATAAAAAAAAATCATGGGCCAAAGCCACAAAACAATCCACTAAAAAGACATAAAGGAATTACACAAGTGTACTCTCAATTACCTAGCGAATCTACGCCCAAATTGAACTGAGCCCTATCTGCCTCTTCCAGCCCCATCTTCACCTTGGAATTGTCTTGCCGAATGTTGAATCCACAATGCCGATGTCGAATCACGACGATGAGCCACTTCGGAATCCACCAAAGCTACAAGCACAAATTCAACGGAATCCACCGAAGAACAACTCTCTCTTTTTTATAGAATAAACAAACAATCCTTTGATGTATACTTCTTAAACCATGAGTTGAATACTCAATTAAACATCAAAGAAACCAAGAGAAATAGCCCCAGATATAAACCCTAATATCCAAGAAGAAGATCTGGAAGTCGTAACCCTAAAAACGGATGAAACCACATATTTATAGAAAACTGATCCGCGATCTCTGCTCAAGCGAAAAATCCCAACTTTCAGTACTTTTGTAGACAGGTCAAACTTTTGGAACCAAACATTCTCCTCTTGAGCGCACAAACAGCCGCTTAAGTGGATAAGAAACTTCGAATGCATTTTTTCATTTTGCTTTGGGGGCGCTGCCCCTCGACCCCACCTGGGCTCTGCTCCAGACCTGCCAAGGGGTGCTGCCCCCTGGACCCCTGTGAACTGACTGGGTAGCTCAATCCCCGACATAGTCAGCGAAGTGGCAAACATGATAGGATTTCGGAGCACAAACTCCTCTGCAAGGGCACAATTCGGGTTGGATTCGCATCTAAAACTCATAGCTTCACTGAAATAAAAGATCGAATACAATTACAAATGAAAAGAGTTTTGTCAAACGGGATTGCCAAGAATAAAAACCTAACAATTTTTGTTGATGATTTTTCTCGTTATACTTGGTTTTTTCTTCTAAAAAATCAATATGAACTTAAACAGATTTATTATGATTTCTCTGCCATGGTTCGCACTCAATTTTCTCGTACTATTAAAATATTTTGTTCTGATAATGCTAAAGAGTACTTGGATTCTGAATTTTTGTCTTTTCTTCGGGCTAATGGTACACAATCTCATCGCTCTTGTGCAGGCACGTTCCAACAAACTGGATGAGCCAAAAGAAAGCACCGTCATATTCTAGACACTACCTGAGGCTCTTTTCATCTCATCTTCTTGTCCTGAACAATTTTGGGAGGAAGCTGCCCACACTACCATCCACACCATAAATCTTGTACCTACACCTGTCATAGCTAATATTTCACCTTACAAGCGCTTGTATGGTTCTCCTCCTGACTACACCACTCTTAAAGTTTTTGGTTCTGCTTGTTTTGTTCTGCTTCAGTCTCATGAACACACTAAACTAGAACCTCGCTCTCCTCTTTGCTGTTTTCTAGGGTATGGTATAGAACATAAAGGGTATCGTTGTTGGGATCCTATCTCCAAGCGACTTCGTATTTCTCGTCATGTGGTCTTTTGGGAACATAAAATGTTCTCAAATCTTTCCAAGTTTCACTTACCACAGTCCACCCACTCACCGATCTTTACTGATCTCTCTATAGACCTGTTTTCTGATGACTTTGATGTAGATTCTGACTCCATGCTTTCACAACCGCCTACGTCTATTGTCCATCCTGAGGATCCTGTGTCTGCTGATGGCCCAACACCTTCTGCTATTGAGGTTCCTCCTCCACCAGAGCGTCATTCCACGCTGGTAAAGTAACCTTATGTTCTTCTATGTGATTATATTGTTGGTTCCACTACCTTTTCCTCTTATGAACCTACTTCCTATCAAGAATTTTATGACTGATGAACTGCAGGCTTTCGATAAAACTCATACCTGGGATGTAGTTGATCTTCCTCCTGGCAAGAGTACTCTTAGTTGCAAATGGGTCTACAAGCTCAAAACTCATTCTGACGGTTCCATTGAGTGTTACAAAGCTCTCATTGTCATCCGAGGGTTTACTCAAGAGTATGGCATTGACAATGAAGAAGCATTTGCTCCTGTTGCTCGTCTTACTTCTGTTCGCAGCTTACTTGCAGTGGCTGCTGCTCGACACTGGAGTCTTTATTAGATAGATGTCAAGAATGCATTCCTCGATGGTGATCTCACTGAGGAAGTTTACATGCAACCTCCTCTTGGTTCTTCTGTTCCATCAAACAAAGTCTGCAAACTTCGTCGTGCTTTGTATGGTTTGAAACAAGCTTCGCGTTCCTGGTTTGCCAAATTTAGCTCTACCATTTGTGACTTTGGCTTTTCCTCCAGTGCCCATGATTCTGCCTTGTTTATACGTAAGACGGAGTGTGGTACTATTCTCCTTCTCCTCTATGTGGATGATATGATTATCATTGGAGATGACCCTGCGGGTATTTCTAGTCTTCAACAATTTCTCTGTCGCCAGTTTAAGAAAAAGGATTTGGGTTTGCTTAGCTATTTCCTTGGCTTGGAAATTTCTCGAGATTCATCTAGTTACTTTCTTACCCATGCCAAGTATACTTCTGATCTCTTGGCTTGTGCTGGCCTTACCGATTGCAAGACTGCTACTACTCTTGTTGATCCTTAGACTCGTCTTATACCTCTTGAAGGTTCCCTATTGTCCGATTCCATCAAATATCATCAACTAGTTGGCAGTCTTGTCTATCTTATGGTTACTAGTCCAAATATTGCTTATGCTATTCACATTGTCAGCCAATTCATGGCTGCCCCCCATTCTCCACACTATGATGCTTTGATTCGTATTTTGCGCTATCTCAAAGGCACTCTATTTCATGGTCTTCACTACTCCGCACAGTCTTCTTTACAGCTTCATGCATTTTCTGATACAGATTGAGCGGGGGATCCTACTGACCGTCGTTCCACTACTGGGTTCTGCTTCTTCTTGGGCACCTCTCTTATAGCTTGGCGTAGTAAGAAGCAAACTCTTGTTGCTCGTTCTAGTACCGAGGCTGAGTATCGTGCTCTTGCTGACACTACTCAAGAGCTTGTGTGGCTTCGTTGGCTTCTTTTTGATATGGGAGTTTCTCATTCTTCTGCCACCAATCTTTATTGTGACAACCAGAGTGCTATTCAGATTGCACATAACAATGTCTTCCATGCTTGCACCAAGCATATTGAGATAGATTGCCACTTCATACGCCAGCACGTTACTAGGGGCACTGTTCGTCTTCTCTTTGTTACCTCTGCTAATTAGATAGCCCACCTCTTCACTAAAGCTCATCTTCCAGGACGCTTCTCTGATCTCCTCGCCAAGCTCAAGTTATTATCTGCCTTACCACCTTGAGCTTGAGGGGGGGTGTTAGTTGTTATCTATTCATATTATACTTAGGACTCTTGTTATCTATTCCTATTATACTTAGGACTCTTGTATTCTTGTACACCTAGGTTTCCTATACACCTAGGTTTCTTGGCCTATATATACAGGCTTCTCCTATTGTAATTGATACATTGAATATATACAATATATATTATTTTCTCACTCTCTCTACTATTCTAATAGGCAGAACATTAGTTGATTGCTAGAAAAGCCTCTAAACTTTGGTTTCAATGAGGCCCAAAACAGAACTGGTTGCCATGTCCTCTTCAATCTTGGATTAGCGCCTAAAGGTAGCCCCAAAAATTTCATTGAAAGCTTGCTATAGCAAAATCATCCAACATCTCATCCTCAATCCCCACACCTCCTACCATACTTTTGTGAAAATTCACCTTCAGCCCTGATATAAACTCAAAACATCTCAAAATTCTTCTAACATTAACAACTTCAGCCCAATCTGCTTGATTGAAAATAATTGTATTGTCGGCGAACTATAAATGTGTCAAGCAAGTAGTTTCAAGTTGAACTCCCTTTACCAACCCCAGTTGTGTGGCCCTTTTGAACATGATGTTCAAAATTTATGCTCCAATAATAAAGAGAAAATGAGATATCGGATCTCCTTGCCTTAAAGCTTTTTGTAGGCTGAAATCTTCTGGTGGAGATCCATTCACTAACATGGATAGAGAGACTGAAGATATTCATTCTTTTATCCACTAAATCCATTTTGAATGGAAGCCAAACCATTCCATAGATGCAAGTAGGAAATTCCAAAGGACCAAACCATTCAACTTTTTAACCTTCCAATAGTTTATGATCTCATTGGGAATGAGAACCTCGTCTTGAATATTTTTTCCCCTTACAAAAGCCGTTTGAACCTCACCAATGGCAGAATGCAAAGAAATCTTAATCCTTGCTGCCAATACCTTTGACAATACTTTATAAATGCTTCCAACTAGACTTATAGGTCTGAAGTCCTTCAGTGATACTGGGTTTTCACTTTTTGGGATCAACGCAATAAATGATGGAAAATATATTTAAAAACTTCTTGAATACCATACAACTTGTTCATGTAACGCCCTCAAATAATACAAACAACCCAACTCATGAGAGAAATGAATATAACGTAATTGGTACACTTTCTCATAACAGAATTCGTATTACAAAAGGAGTTACATGCATTATACATTCATAAACGTTCATTCTGAATCTACAACATGTAATGCAAATTAATAACAACAAATTAAATGCCCTATGGGCTTACATCTTTCCAAGGCATAGCTTGGTTACAATCAAAAGTGAGCTTCGCTCATTACATCTTAAGCCCTTGGCTTTACAAAAATATATAATCAAAATGAGAAGCCCTTGCTTTCAAAAGTTTTTCCAATGCTATTGCCTTGGTGGAGGCATGCCATCATTACCTGAAAATGTTGTTCCCAAGTAGGGTGAGCCATAGCCCAGTAGAGACTATCTAACACAGTATATGAAATTTAGCAAAGGTATAAGTACACTATGCATATACAACGTCATAGATAACGGCATCCACATTATGTATAGTCTTAAATTACCAAACTCAATCATTAATCCATTTCCCTTCATTTCATTTAATTACATAAGCCAATTTCATCCTTTCTCAACAACCTAAATAAGATTACAACTCATTAGTTCTAGTACCACATTATCAACACGTAAGTACTTCAAACTTTTCTTTCACGGATATTTCGTCCGCGGGCAGCCGTCAAACGGGACCCATGTAAGCGTAGGCTATACAAGCACTATTATTGCCATTTTACGGATATTTCATCCGCGGGCTAGGCACCCATGTATAATTTCGGGACTTTCACCCAGGACACTCCGGCCAACTTAATTATAATGGATTCCATCCCCTTTCTCCTCCCAAACAATCATTCATACATACGTAATATATTTAATCACAAACACAAACAATGGAGTACATCCTCTTTCCACTCCCAAATAACCATACATATACAATGTATATAAATATAGTCATATTTAATGACAAACACAAGTGATTAGTTTCAGTTCACCTAATCCGCATGCAATTTCTACAACAATCATAGCTATCCTTCACCGATAGCCCAATACAGTTATTTCTAAATAGATATGAAATCTCATAACAGATAGTCTATCCGAAACTACCAAAGAATGGAATAAGACATAACCAATCCCACCATTCATATTTATACCCTTTCAATTTCACATTTTTAATGTCAATTTCCATTATTTATACAAAATAATAATTTGATTCAATTAGGGCAAATCCCTTTTTTTCCCCAAATACTAGCCAAGTGCCAAAATCATCAAATCATACACAATACAACATCATTTTCAAACCCCTCAAGCATTTATTTCACCTTCACCCAAAAACCCCTCTTTCCATTTTGTGCCTAAACTCTAGGTTTGCGTTAAACACCCCCAAATCGCATCATTGTTACACAAGATACAAATAACTAAGCTAAATATCATATGGAAGTGTAGAAAAGATCCCTACCTCCAGCTTAGATGAGAGAGAAGAGAGAAAAGCTCAAAAATCGACGGTGACAAAACAACTATTTACCCCGATCAAAACGTAGCCCTTGACAAGCTTTACACTCAATCTCAAAGAAGCAAGGTGAAAAGATCACTCTAGGTGAGTAGATCTAGAGATTTAGGTGAAAAAGTTTGAGTTTTAGAGAAAGAGAAGAGAACTCACAGTTTGAAAGGAAGAAGGGGAGGAAAAATGATGAGAAAAAGTGGTTTGGGCCTATTTATAGTAGTAGCAAATAGCCCTAAGGTCAAATAAAATAATAGGACCAAAACCCCCCCAAAGGCAGGGCCCAATCGAACCCCAAAAATTTGAAAAAAACACGTAGGGGTCGACCCTTCGGGCAGGGGGGTCGACCCTTTAGGTAGAAAAGACAATCTGGCAACAAGCAAGGGGGTCGACCCTATTTTCCAGCAACTAACACACAGATTCTACAACATAAGAGGGTTGACCCTTCCCAGACTGGTGTTGACCCTATATTCCAGCAACACTTCTAGCAACTTCATCAATAGGTAAGGGTCGACCCTTAGGAAGTCCGGTGTTGACCCTAGAATAGAATTTCTAAGTCTCCAAGGAACTATTGACAAGAACAGGTGCGAACAACCAAACCCAACAAGTTTAAATCGGATTATACTCCTCCAAAACCAACATACAACAACACCAAAGATTTTCAAAATAAAAATTAAAGGATTCGAATACACTTTCCCAAAAGCTTTGAAGGATACAGGTGCTACAGTTCAAACCATTACATAATCAAAAATAAAAAAGAAAACCCTATTTACTTGGCTAGGGTTTCATCAAAACCTTAGAAATAGAAGAACTAGCCACTCATGGAGGAGTGGGAAGAGATAGAGGAAGAGAAAACCGCCATGAGAGATATTGAAGCTTGAAACCCTTCTCTTCAAACCCTAGCCCCTCCTATTCTTTGGAAAATTTTAGAACCCTAATCCAACCTTTTCTTCTTCCTTTTATATCTCCAGCTTTTCCAAAACAGGTTCAAAACATCAGGCACAATTTTCAAGGTACGGCTGCATGTGTGGGAAATACCACCGCACGTACAAAGAGGGTTTCGCATATGCGGGAAAAACCCTCCGCACATGCATTTTTTGCAATATCTATTTGGCTTCATTGGTTGGGCCGCACGTGTGGGAATGGTCCTCCGCACGTGCGGTAAGCACTTTTCTGGCTAAAATGTTGTGTTTTTGCTCATTTTGTGCTCTAACTGCATCCAACTTGTTTGGCATTAAATAGACATAAAATATACAATTTGACTGGCAAGTAAGGTTAAGAGATCTTAATTATCGACCTTAAAGATGTACACTTCGGCCTCAATCATGCACCACGGGTCTTCGAAGGAGCTTCTGGCAGATAATAGTGATTTCCACAATCTATATCTGGCATCCACTTCATTTGGACCATACATATTCACAATTGTACAAGAAAAATTAAAGGAGATCATACCTGCTAATACGATAAAATTATGATTATTGCATGAGTTTTTGAGGCTGAATTGTTCTGGGTTCCAAATGCAATGTAGTCCTCCAGACCTCCCGATCGCATTCACTTTAACAAAGTTAAAGTTAGAGCTTGGCCACACCTATTTCACTAGCTTTTCTAATATCACTTCCCTTTTCATTTATTGAATCAAAACCATGTCCACCTTCCATTCTTTAAGCTTCCTCTTCATGCTACTCCTTTTAGTTTTCCTCCCCGAACCTCTAATATTCCAGATTAAGATCTTCATTAAATAACAAGCATCACCCGACTTTCTTAACAACAGATAATTCAACTGCTGGCCATTTCTCCTCATCGCTTCTTTCTTCATCAAGTACTTCAAGTTCAACAATCTTGTTAATGATTTCCTTTTCCGACTTTCGAGCTTTCAATCCCAACGCTTTGTCCATCTCCCAAACTACATGGGTTTCGGTTAGAATGATTCGATTTCTATTGATGATTGATCCTGATGAAATTGATGAAGAATTTGATTTCTATCGATTTCTTTTGTCTTCTTCTGCGTCTAGATTTTTGGGTATCACCTCACTCAATCTATTATGATTCAATTTCCCCTAAGCTAGACTGATGTGGTGAAAAATGCAAATAGTTTTCAGATCCAGCCCATCCATCAGACCCTCTTTCCTATTAAAATCATTAACCACTTTTTGAGTCGTTGCAATTCGTGTGGGCAACTGTTCATCTTCCAATGCATCATCTAGTTGCTTCTCATTTCCCAATGTAGACACCCCATTTTTGACCGCCCTCAAGACTTGGACGTCACCGCTTGAATACTCGGTGATCATCCATGTTTGTGTTCGTCTTGAGTTCCCGGAGGTCTCGGCCACGCGCCTTGCCTCAGGATCTCTCGACTCGACTGTTTTGTGTTTGGTTTTGCACCAAACACTTGTATTTTGCTTTTGAGGGGTAGGGAATGGCTTGTTGGCCATCCCCACACCTCACCGGCCATGGCTTGAGGCCACCGGCCATGTTTTGTTGCCACCGGCCATTGGTTATGGCCGGCCGACACTCTTTGTGGCCGGCCGACCATTGTTTTGGTCAATTTGGCATTTTTGGCTGGCCGACCACTGTACATCTGCTTTTGCAGATATTTTTATGCTAGCTGTGCTAACTAGCATACACTTTGCCCCCCTCCATACACGTGTATGGAGGGATTTCACTCTTGCTTAGCTTGTTTTGTAAGCTTTGCAAGAGTGAATCTCTATAAAAGGAGGGCCTCTCCTCCCTCCTTTAGGGTTACAAAAAAAGCTGAGGGAGCTCTGGTTCTAGGGTTAGCATAATGTATCTATTCTATGTCTATTTCTTCATTTCTTTTGCTCTAAGTGTGTATTTGTCCTTAGTTTTGCACTAGGACACCTACCATCACACCTTACCTTGGTTGCTGAGGCATTAGGAGGTTCTCCTTGAAGTTCTTGAGCTGGTTTGGAGCTAAGAAAGCTGCTGGAGTGATCCTTGTGAAGAAGGTCTTCAGGGTAAGATTCTTGCCCTTTTTATCCCATTTTTGCATAGTCTTTTTGCCTACCTTGCATCTATTTTTAAGCTTAGTGTATAACATATAAAAGTCTTGTTTTTACTTGCTTAAAATAGTTGTTTAAGGTTGCTTTGAGCTTTGGGATTGTTTGACCCCTCTTAGGCCTTGTTTGGCCCCCATTTTGTGTTATTTTGGTGAGCTCCGGGACCACCTTGTTTGGGCCTCCTCACCACTAAAATCTTGATGGATTTTAGTGGTGAGGATAGTGTCTTAAGGTCCTAAGAAGGAGAGGGCCATCCCCCCTCCTTGTTGTCTTCAAACTTGCCATCTTAAGCCTCATGTGTGAGCATCATTTTTGAATTCATGTTGGCCATGTCTCGGTAGGTATTTGGTAGTATTTTGCCATGTTTTACCTCTGTTTTAAGTTGGTTTAGACACATCATGCTTGCTTTGCATACTTGTCTTGTAATGCCATGAATTGCCTTAACATGCTTTGTGCTTTGAGCCTTGTGTCTAGCATGTTTTTGGCCTAGCTTTGTGAAGCTTTTATGCTTGTTTTAGCATGATAAAGGTCTGTTTTTGGTCATTTGGGTCATCCATGCTTTTCTTTGTATAGCTACCATGTAATCACCCTTGTATGCCTTGAGCATTGACCCCTCTAGCATGCCATCCTTGCTTTGTTTCAGTGGTTTGGAACCACTTACCATGCCATTTCAGTCCTTGTGGTGTGCTTGTATGCTTGCATTTGATGCCCCTTTAATGTGTTAAAAGGTTGTTGTCTTGTGCTCCATGTTTGGACCCTTTTGTATGCTTGCATGTTTAGACCATTTAGAGGCCATCTAGGTGTGTCTTCGGTCTTATTTAGACCTGCATTGGGGCTGTTTGGAGTCCCCTTGGCCCTTTGAGGCTTGGTTGGCATGGCCATGGTTTGAGCCCTTTGGTTGGTCTCAAGCTTTAGGCTTGTTAGCATGCTTTGATTGCTTGGTGTAGGTTGGTTTGGCATCATCCTTTGTGTGATTTTAGAGCTTAATATGCATGCCATATGCTCATGATGTTCCACTTTTAAGTGTGCTTAAAAGTTGTCTCTATATGCTTAAGTGTTGGACCTTATATGCATGCATGTTTGTATGTGCATTTGGCCCCATTTCCATAGCTGTTGGCCACTGTTTTGGGCTTATGTAAGAGCTGTCCATCTTGGCATAAGTCTACCCTTTACATGTTGGTGCATGTTTACCTTGTGTATTGTCATATACTTGTTGCATATTTTGATGAATTACATGTTGTAGCATGCTAGTTCAAATGTGCCTCATTGTGTGCTTAATCCATGACACGTTGTTGCATGCTTAGGTTGTAATGCATTTTGCATGCATTGTTCTTAACATGTTGTCCATATTGCACTTTGCATGCATGTTAGCTTATATGTTTGTTTGCATCCCCATGTTGCACACTAGCTCACATGCCTAGGTTGCATTGCATTGGCATGCATGCCTTGCCTCTTGATCAAGTGATAGAGGTTGGGCCTTATGTGTTTATTTGGTTTGCATTTCATTTGAAATCAAAATGCACAACTTAGTTCCTTGGGCCATCACGCATTGAAATACGCGATTGGTGGTCCGAGAATCAAGGGACATCTTCCTTTGAGTCATAAACATGATAAGGGGTGGTTGGTGCAAACATGTTTGAAATGCATTGCCATGCCATGTTTGCCCTCTACTGCTGTCAAAACAGTTTTCTGGCAGGCACAGATGGCCGACCGACCCACTTAGTGTCCGCCGGCCATGAATTAGTGGCCGAGAGCTCAATAGATGGTCGATGACCACTTTCCTTTGGCCGGTGGTGTTTCCCCTTGGCCGGTGGTGTTCCACAGTGTTCAGAGAGTGTTCCTTGAGACTTGTGCATTTCCAGAGGAGCAGAGCAGGGTAAAACAAGGCAGCTTCTACAACGCATTGGATTTCCGGGCGAAGCAATCTGAGCATGCGCGCATCCTCTCTTCCCGAGGCTTTTTTTAATGCTTTCCTTAGCTTAATTGATTTGTTAATTAATTAGGTGGTCTGTAACTATTTAATTAGCTTGTAGGTTAATTAAATTGTATTATTCTTTTGGTTCTTCCGAGCGAGGGCGAATTTGTAATAAGTGTGGGTGTGTGTGTGCATGTCTTCCAACCCCCACTTCTTTCTCCCTGCTTTGATGGTTAGTATTAGGGCATGTTTAATTTAGCATACCTCATGCTATGCATGCGTGCATCATTCATCAGTCTTGCATGCACCGGGCTCGGCGCATCATGCTAACTGCATAGTATTTCAAATCTAACTTGAATATGTGTTATTTGTTGCATTCCACATGCCATACTAGGATTAGCCGCGCCTATTACAGTTGCATTTTGTATGCGATGCATTAGCCACTTAACATGGACTAGGATCATGCACGATTACTAACTAGTTTCCTATTTTGGCTCGGAGTACTAGGTAAGCATTTATGCTTTAGTATCTTGCATGTGTGTGAGTGTTAACATGACAGCATGCTTGCCATGAGGCTAAGTGCTTATGTGATATTACTGCCTGAATGCCTGTGGGTGAAGGTTGGATTGTTTTGAGTTGGAATAACTCGTTGAAATCTGTGTTTTAGCCTACTTGCGAGTAGCAAATTCCAAACCATTTTTCAAACGAGCAGATATGCAATGCTTTGTTCCAAATTAGGCGATCTAGTCTATACTTTTGTGTTGTGCGCATCACATAGTAAGATTAGCTAATTAATCGGAATAAGAACGCATAACGTTTTCAAAACAAGATATCATGGTTAGTAGAGGCCGATCTTTGATCGGGAGCGGGGGTGCTCATAGCTGACCTTCCCCAATCGTACCCAAGTTCCCGAGCTGAGGCAACTTTGGTGATGACGGACACGTGGCCTTAGGCAAACGAGTCAGGGTTTCCTAAATTCCCCCCATAAAAAATATTTAGGTGGTGACTCTGTATCTGGCAAAGCAGTCCATGTTTGGCACTTCTTTACAAAAATCTATTTTCCAAAAATGATTTGCCGGATTTGGACTCTTTGGTTCAGATTAAGAATCGTGACAATCGAGTCTGAACTGTAGCGTGAGGCCCACGCGGGCGTGTCTACACCCAACTCACAGTTTGTTTCTCCTACCAATGATGAGCATGTCTCTTCTGATGCACACTCATTACCGCTACCCCTCCAATGCCTTGATTCCAACTCAGCCATGGATTCCAAGTCACCATCCACGTCCTCATGTACATCCTCCTGTTTACTTCTTAGCTAAACTTTCTGGGACTGTTGATGAGTGGTCGGTGGCAGTTCTTCAAGCTTAACAAATAGTCTCTTCTAATAACTTCTTCCACCACTCTGATTGGATATGATATCCCTTTACTCACCATGTTTATCATTTGATTAATCATCTCAAGACGTTTCGTAAAGATCATCACTCTCCCTACTGCAAATGACTTGCCTTCCATAGTTTCATCTTCCAGTTTGACAATCTCTCTCCATGCTTTTCCAATATTGATAAATGTGATTGAATTCCAACATTGAATTGAGACGCCATAGCAACTCAACCACACCAATCTTCCAAACTCATGCTTCATGTTTGAGCTCAATTTGACTGCATCCATCAAATCACCTTGGTCTTTCCTACGCCCTCTTCATTTCTTCTACTAATGGAAAAGTGATAATCATGCATTTGCCACCAATTTCATGAACTTGAATATTAAGAACCCCTACACTTCTAAGAAATTCCCCATTCGCTTCTACTGAACAATAGGTATGAGTTTTTCCTAATGCACTTTGACTTAGCCATTCATTATTGTACTCATCTGCTTGAACAGTTGGAAAAAGATTGTTGCAGGCCTTGTTGCCTCCTCTTACCACATTTGCGAAAGATTGGTTACTAACAAACTTCCTCTAGGGGTATCCTGTTGCAATCATGTTGACTCCACAGCAACACTGTCTTTGTCACTTCCATCATTCATTTCCCTTCCCTGCGAAAAGTTTCCATCTTTGCAAACAACCTGCAGTCCCTCACTGTGACCCCATTGACTGTTTCCATAACTCAATCTGCCTCCTCCTTGGTTTTGAATCTGATATAATCGAACTTGTGTTTGGATCTTTTACTTAGTTTTTTAGAAATGTACACATCCTAGACCTCCCCTACACCTCCATATAATTGCATCAACCATTCATTATTCATAGAGTCTAGCGAGTTATCCACGAACATAGTAACCAGTGACTTCGGCCGATTCCCATTGCTTGCATTGCTTGATTTCCTATGTCTTCTTACCACCCTCCATTCCCCTTTCTCTTGGTTGAACTCCATTCTCTCTCTTTAGCGCACTGCTTATCAAGAGGTTTTGCTGATAGAACTTCTTATTGCATGCTTTGCAGGCAATATATCAAGGTTGGTTCAAATTGTTTATACGAATGATTGTCGCTTTGAAGGAATAATGTGTATTCTATATAGATATTTTTATTCATAATGTATTAACATTAATATTAATTTGGCGAAGTGTAGCTCTACTTTTTCGCGCCCCCTTTCGGAAGGTTCGAAAGAAGCCCTATAGTTTGGACTCCCACGGTTCTAAATCTATTTTCACAAGTGCAATATGAAATTGATAAACACCAAAGAGTCCAAATCCAGCAAGTCTTTTTGGAAAATCAATTTTGAAACAAAATGCCAAAATTGGACTGATTTTCCAGATATAGAGTTGCCACCTAAATATTTTATTTTGGGGAAATTTAGGAAACCCATGACTCGTGCCAAAGGCCACGTGTCCGTCATCACCAAAGTTGTCTCGACTCCGAAACTTAGGCACGAGAGGGGAAGGTCATGAATTGAGCACCCTTGTTCGCCCGATCAAAGATCGGCCTCTACTAATCATGATATGATTTTTATCAACATTATGTGCTCCTGTTCCGGTTATTAGACTAGCATTACTATGTGATGCGCGCAAG
Source organism: Camellia japonica (assembly GCA_030407325.1). NCBI lineage: Eukaryota > Viridiplantae > Streptophyta > Magnoliopsida > Ericales > Theaceae > Camellia > Camellia japonica. The sequence goes on along the minus strand of JAPPVO010000024.1, from coordinate 106,809,999 downwards.
CAAGTATAGACTAGTTTGCCCAAATTGGAACAATTCAACTTCAATGTTTGTTTTGTGAAAAGGGTTGATTTTGCCACCTCAAGTGGGCTTAAAGTTTGCGAATTTGCCACTCAACAAAGTGGGCTTAAAAACGTACATTCATTGAATCGTTCCAATTCAAACAACAAGTCTTCATCCACAAGCACTTAAGCAGTTTAACAAATAAGCACTTAGCCTCATGATAAGCATGTTAGACATGGCAATCACTCACACTCATGCTAGTATGCTAAAACACTAAAAACTCACCTAGTACTCCAAGCTAAGAATATATGAGTTAGAAAAGTATGCATAATTCCTAACTATGCAAAATGTCTAATGCAACGCATGCAATAATGCAATTAATAGGCTCGGCTACTAATATGGCATATGGATTGATTTTAATAACATGCGGTTAAACACGTATTCAAAGAATGTATTGAAATGACAATGCAGTTTGAATGATGCGTCGAGCCTCGGTGCATGCAATACAAGATGAATGAATGCAAGCATAAGGTATGCTAATTGAAATATATCCCTAATCTAACCATCAAAAGCAGATAAATAAAAGGGAGAAAGACGTGGGGTTGGAAGACATACACATTATTACAATATTTTGCTCTCACGAAAGAGAGTCCAAATGAATAAGCTAGCTAAGTTAATTAAGCTAATTAAGCTAAGCTAATTAAACTAATTATTACAAATCAAAATGAATAACTAGTTAAACTAATTAACTAATTATTACAACAACAAATGAACTAATTAGCTAACTAACTAATTAAATAATTACAAAACAATTGCAACTAATAATTAAACTAAGTAACTAAACTAAGCCAATTAGCTACTCTGCCTCGGGAAATGAAAAATGTGCACGTGCATGCTCGGTTTTCGCCCCGATAAAGACCTCCGCTTTGCTCTCGGAAGCCTCTGTTTGCACAATTGAACACTTCCAAAACAATTTTGCTCCTCCTTACCAACACTCTGCTGAGATTTACATCGGTGGCCAGTCGGCCACTGGTGAAGATTGTCGGCCATCTGCCAGCTATAAAAGTGGCCTGCCGGCCATGGATGGTGGTCTGCCGGCCACCTGTCGGCCACTGATGCACTGGTTCATCTTGCTGCAACAGAGGACAGATAGAGAAAAAAGAAGGTATTCTCATAGATTGTTTGCACAACTCACCCCTTCTTTTCATGAACAAATCCAAAGAAAGGCGAACTTAAGCCACAAACCACCAATTCAAGCAATTTCATTGCATGATGGCTTGTGATTCAAGATGGTTCAATAAATGCAAAATGAGACACAAACCTCCTCCCTTTCATGGAAGATCAAGGAAAGAAGTTGACTTTGGAGACTTGGATCATTTAATCACTAGCAAGTATGAAATGGTCCAAGTTCCATGTGTTCAATTAACTTCCAATTGAACACATCAAGTTATTATCTTACTCATCTTTTAGTCCCAAGTTTTAGTTACTCATTTTAACTTACCAACCATCATTTAATCCAATTAAGTCCCAAAGGTGAATTAAAGTCATCTAATGGAAAGAGGGTTCAAAACACAAGTTGCTTTAGGTATGAAAGAAGTATCATACCGTTGGTAATGAACCCCTTAAGGGATTAAACCATTAAGTATGAAACCTCAATTCCACAGTTAGACAAACAAGTGACTTGGAACCACTTTCAAAGCAAAATTAAAAGCCAAGAAAGGAGGGAGGTTGCAGAGATTATTAATGCTGAAATTAAGTGTGGAAAGCACCAAAAACATGCAATCAACTCAAACAAGTGGTGTCTAAAGGCCTAAACACCAAGCTTGTGAGGGCTATTACACTACAACTATGTAATATAAGACTCAAATGCAACAAACAGCCAAAAACAGAGGCAAAATAGTCCAATTCAGAGCCTAAAACATGCTGAAATAAAGATACAACAAGCTTGAAAAATAAGCTAAAGCATGGCACCAACTAGGCTAGCAAACAAGACACAAGGAGGGGAGACTAACCCCTCTAAATTTGGACTTCAAAACCTGATTTTTACCACTGAAAATACTCTGAAAATCAGTATTTAAAGGCCCAAAAAAAGATGGCTTGAAAATGGGAAATAAAGGTGAAATCGCCTTATAAACAAGAAATGAAAATGGGTGAACCACCCCCTAACCTTAAATGGCCAAAAACAGCAATTTCAGCCCACAAAAACAGAGTTTTTTATAGCTCAAAAACAACCCAAAACAATGGGAAAAAGATAGGAAAACAAATATGTAAAACAAGCTAATAAAGCAAGTATTATACCTTTTGAAGAGAAGAGTAACTCTAGGCCACAATTCCAAGCAAATACACCTTCTAGAGCTCAAACCAAGCACAAGAACACCTCAACTTAGATATGAGAGGATTTGGTTAAGGGTGTATAGGCAAGAGTGTAGTGTAAGTAAAAGTGTAGAGAATTTAAAGAGAGAGAGAGAGAGAGAGAGAGAGAGAGAGAGAGAGAAAATTGTAGAGAGGAAAAATTTTGAGTCTAAAATTTTCTAACCTCAAAACATGAGAGAGGGGGTCCTTATATATAGAAAACATGAAATTTCTAAAAGGAGATCCAACCGTCCACGTGTAGACAGATGCAAGCATCTGTGCAAACAGTTGGCACAGATGGCATAAAACATCTACAGAAAACACTGGTGGTCGGCCGGCTATCACTAGTGGTCGGCCGGTCATCATTGGTGGCCGGCAAGCCACATCAGTGGCCGACAAACCAAAAGTGATGGCTGACAGCCTCTAGGGATGGCCAACAGGCCACCAGAGGTTGTAGGCTGAAAAGACCAAGGCAGGGTCAAAAAATGAGACAAAAAGGATGCAGGGTTTGAAAGGCTCAAAGTTGTGGTGTTCCGTTGAGGACTTCGAGCGCTTGGCGAGCAAACAAGCTCATCATCGGGTGTACTTGCAAGGACATCAAAGTCTTGAAGAGCCGTCAAAAATGGGGTGTCTACATGAAGTAGAAGAAAAATCATGATATTTGGAAATTTTAATTATTATTAGGATAAATTATGTACCTGAAATTAAGTAATCAACGTTCCATCAAATCTTCTATCTTCACTTGTTTAAGACTTTGCTTATTTGTTGCCCATAATGTTGTACCTGACTTGCTTTCAACTGTTTTTTTATTGCAACTGCACATATAATATTTGTTAATTTTCTTATTGTATAAAAATTGTAAATATAGAAATAGACACAATTATGTTTTTTAATAAGGCAAATTACACTAACGGTTCCTGTAGTTTAGGTCTTGTCTCACTTTGGTCCCTGACTTTTCAATTATGACACATTTGACCCTCAATTTTGAATCTTGTTCCAAATAAGGACAATTAAAGATACCATTGCCTAATCCAACAGTTCGGCCATCTCTTCGACGGAGTCCAGCAGTGTATTGCTTCTCCAAATCCAGTTGTAGTTCCTTTTGCTTCTCGGCTTGGAGGCCATTGCTTTCTTGGTTGTCGGGTTTGTGCTCCACTTTCGGTTCTCCCTTCACTTCCTACAATTGGCCATAGGTACCAAGGCAACCTCAGACTCTAAAAGTGTGTTAGTAGATGGCAAGAAATTATAACTAAAGTGAAGATAATAATAATAATAATAATAATAATAATAAAAACAACCAATCAATCAGAAGAAAGAAATGGAAGGTGCATCAATTTAAGTTTCATAGTTAGTATAACTGTATAACAATAAAACAAATGAAAGGATCGGAGAATTACCATGAGTTTGTTGAATTTTTCTTGCCGTTCATGATCAGAAAACAAAGCCATATCCCAGTGATGACCAAACTGTATAATATTTGAAAAAGAGAATTGAACAAAAATATGAACTAGCAATACAGATGGTTAATAACATAGAACATTTGATAGTGTGCGTTATATAGTTTGAAGGAATATCCAGATGAATTTGGGCCATCTAACTTACAAATCTTTTCGGTGCTCCAAAAGCAACCACCACCAACTAATCTAACATAACAGAGTTTAATGACTCAATAGCAAATTATGACAGTTTTTTCCATTTGGAAACATTAGGCGTTGAAACTATGTCTACATTCTTCCTCTTCAGACACATCGCCAATGAGAAGGATAAATAAACAACTAACTATAAAACTACATGAAATAATAATCTTAATTAATACCTCTTCAACAATAGTGCTCTTTTTATTCCCTCACAGCAGCTTCTTCTTTTGATCAGTAGACATGTAACCTGTTCCAATGAGGTTCCTATTAACTACGGGAGATAAACAAAAAAATAAAAAACAATCAAAAACATGAGCAGACTGCATTGATGTCAAAAGGTGATAATTATTTGGGAGACTTACATGTAGGTCTTACTAGGTGAATTTATTACCCAATAGGTCCTGTGAGAATTAATGACATCTTTTTATCAATACTATTGAAAAACGTTTCTAATTGTTAATTTTTAACGATAGTTTGAAAATTTTGTCACAAAAAATGTCACTAATTATAAGTTTTAACAACAGTTTAAAAAAATTGTCACAAAAAAAGTCGCTACTTTTTAACTTTCAGTGACAATTTGAAAAATTCATCACAAAAAAACGTCACTAATAATATTTGTTGATTTTCTTATTTGTTTCCCATAAGGTTGTACCTGACTTGCTTTCAACTTTTTTTTTTTATTGCAACTACACATGTAATATTTGTTAATTTTCTTATTGTATAAAAACTGTAAATATATAAATAGAAACAATTATGCTTTTTAATAAGGCGAATTACACTAACGGTTCATATAGTTTAGGTCTTGTGTCACTTTGGTCCTTGACTTTTTAATTATGATACATTTGACCCTCAATTTTGAATATTGTTTCAAATAAGGATAATTGAAGATAGCATTGCTTAATTTCAAAGGCAAAGTCGTCAATTTGATAAAATATAAACTAATTTGACGAAAATAAATGTCAAAAAAATATTTTTGAATGTTTAAAAATTATTTCTACCCACTAAAGATAAAATTATATAAAAATGATAAATCTTTTAGACATTTATTTATTTATTTTTTACCAAATTAATTTTTATTATGTGTTTGGATGATTATCAAAAGTCAAATATAGCGACAACTTTGATATTATTATTAAACCAATCCATTAAATCTAAAAATCCAAAACTAAGAACATTTCATATATTAAATATATCGATTACACATTAAATGCCTAATAATCAACCATTACATGAGCATCATCCAAACACATAATAAAAATTAATTTGGTAAAAAAAATAAATAGTAAATGTCTAAAAGATTTATCAATTTTACATAATTTTATCATTGGTGGGTAGAAATTATTTTTAAAAATTCAAAAATACTTTTTTGACATTTATTTTTGTCAAATTAATTTATATTTTATCAAATTGATGACTTTGCCCTTGAAATTGAGCAATGGTATCTTCAATTGTCCTTATTTAGAACAAGATTCAAAATTTAAGGTCAAATATGTCACAATTGAAAAGTCAATGACCAAAGTGACACAAATCCCAAACTATAGGGACTGTTATTGTAATTCACCCTTTTTAATATACCATTCTCTAATACTATCAGCTTCAGGTGTTGTCGGGTTTATTTGAATCGTAGTTGTTGAGATTGTGGATATAGATATTACACTTGATCCAAAAAAAATTGTGAGTATATATATTAAACAATGTAAAATTGTAAATCTATATAATTAGTAATTTATATATTTTCATCATGAGGCAATAATAATAATAATAATTTAATATATAATATTATTTTAAGTGTTTAAATGTATCTGTATATATTGACACTTTTACCTTAGATATTGCAACTACTGGTCTTTCTTTTGTCATATCTTCTAGTTTTTCTCTTTTGTTTTGGGCTACATCCCCCGATAATGTAAGCAAAATAGATTGGGGATGTGACAATGAAAAATATAAAATTTCAGTACTTTCAATATTTTTTATTTTGTAACTTAAGAGTTACTATAATTCATACCTTAAATCTTTCAAATATATATTTTTCTTCATTAATTTGCCAATTGCTCTTGTTCTTGTGATCAATGAAAGAGGCTCAACTTTGTGTACTAAGCCAAATACATCTGACATAATAGTAAAAATAATTTAAAGTTAACTATTATTTCATATTAAGTTATATATAATAATTGCGTAAGAGGTTTTTTGTTTATGTACATAAGAAAATTTTGAAGACATACCAATAAATACCTCATCTAGAATTTGCCAATTCTTTGTCTAATTTGATGCCAAACGATATGAATGCAAAAATGCTATTATATACTCATATATGTCTACAAAATTCAACAGTCTCTACAGTTCGAGAAGTGAATATGGATTTCAGATATTTTCAAACTTCAGGGCTTGCAAGAACTATTTCTCCATTATAGCATCAAAATCTTGGAGATTCATATTCAAACCTTTTAGTCTTACAAAAGTTATAAGGTATCATTTTACGTAATTCATGTGTGAGAACAAACAATTTGCAATGATGTGTCACCTATTTTTCTTATATATAAAACAAACTACAGGCATTAGATTAAACCCATAATATATAAAATTAACATGCTTGGGCCTTTGCATGTTCTTTTCTTATTATTTGAAATATTTTCTGTAACGCCCTCAAAATTAAACCCATAATATATAAAATTAACATGCATCATTATAAGAAAACAAGAGTATTATTCCATTCATCAGAGTAAACTTATAAAAAGACATTACATATAATAAAGAAAGTAAATGCCCTATGGACTTACATCTTTCCAAGCCAACACTTGGACACAAAAATATGAGTACTAACTCATTTACAAGTTAAGCCCTTGGCCTGAGTTCATACATGTAATATCAAATAAAGCAAATAACAACTAATCTAAAATGAGTCTTCAACTCTAAGTCCTCCCAAGCTAATTCCTTAGAGGTAGCCCATCACCTGAACCTGAAAATTATGTTCCCATATAGGGTGAGCCACAGCCCAGTAGAAAAATACTAAACCAAGTATAAGAATTAACTAAAGCAGTAGCATTCGATAGATGGTCAATCACAAGATAGTCAATTACATCAATATACAATTTCATGACACTAATGTCTATGACACCTTTCACTTTCCAATTATACGGATATGGCTCAGAACCTGGCCAAATAACTCAACAGGGGTTTCATCTCTTATTAAATATATTACCAATTCAACAGGGATAACAAATCAAGTTAAACCTTTCTTATATCATAACGGATACACATGTTAGTGTTGTATCAATCTCAATCAAAATTCACTTCCATACTTCCCAATTGATACACATTTTAGTGATGTATCAAATCAAACAACAAATAATCCAGTAGATAAGCATAAGAGTTGTATCAAAACTGTAATGGCGAGCATATGAGCTGCGACCCTGGGTTCATCCCCTATCTTCCCTTAAACATTAACCGGTTTAGAGGTACATCCCCTATCTTCCCCTAAACCGTGGAGTACATCCCCTATCTCCTCCCATACACAAGTAATGCATATCAACACAGAGTCATATACACAATAATTCAATACATAAATTTAATGTATTATTCCAACCTTTATACACAACATCCTAATCAATTGATTAGTTTCAGTTTTCCCTAATCCACATGCATTGTCTACAACAATCATGACTATCCTCCACCGATAGCCCAAAACAGTTATTTCTAAACGGGAAATAAATGTCTCAACACATATATAATCTCAATTTCAAAGTTGAGTGGTTAAATTACCCAACTACAACATTTAATCTCGCAACTTCCCAATATCATGAATTTAATCAATTTCTACACCTTTTCCAAAATTAATTATATGAATTAATTTTATTACAACAATTAAGGCTTTTTAAATTATAAAACAAACCCTAGCTTTTCTCAATATTACCAAATAAACCCAACATATCAGAAATACCAAAACTTAGGATTAAAACCTATAAGATAGAGTAGGAAATCCCTACCTCGAAGAAATTAACCCGAATGAAGAATACGTAGATGAAGCCCCAAACTCCAAAGTGCTCCAAACCACCAAAAGTTCAGATTAAACTGAAGCCCTCGACTCACACTCTCTTATTAACAAAGCAACTAGGGTAGAATCACACTCTAAATAGATCAAATCTAAGAGAGAAGATGAGTAGGGAGAGAGAGAAGTCGGACCTTAGGGTTTGGAATCCAAAAAGATCAAAAAAAAACTGTTTAAAACCCGCTGCTGCCTATATAAACTGAACAGGCTCGCTCGAGCGAAGACTTGGTCGCTCGAGCGACCAGACACAAGAAATCCACACTCGAGCGAAGAAAAGCTCACTCGAGCCAAAAACTCGATGCTTCAGGTCTGCAACCCAGAAGCTCGCTCGAGCGAAGAACTTCTCGCTCGAGTGAAGAACTCGAATACATACACCTCGCTCGCTCGAGCGAAGAAAAGCTCGCTCGAGCCAAGAAACACAACTCTCAGGTCCTAAGCCCAGACGCAGACTCTCGCTCGAGCGACCAAACCCTGGCTCGAGCGAAGGACAAAAACAACAGCTCGCTCGAGCAACCAACTCCTCGCTCGAGCGAAGGTCCAAAAATCTGGACAGCAACACTTGGTTTCCAACCCAACCAACCTGTAACAAACCTGCCCAACACAACCCATAACTCAAAATAAGGAATTAAAGGGCAACAACAACAATAAAATAACAACTGAATCTACGGAACATAAGTTCGGGTACAACAACCAAATGGGAAAAGACCGGGGTCGCTATAACCTCCCCCCCTTAAAAGAATTTCGTCCCCGAAATTAAGCATAAGTTTTTGAAAACAGGTTTTTCTCAAATTCCAACAATATGACATTACAATAGTAAACAAATTGACCCAAAACTGGTCATTCCATCTCTTAACAAGAGGCATCTCATAATATGCATATAAAACAACATATATTACAACCTGCATCAGTATTATGCATTTTTTTCCTTTCAATTACAACAGTTTTCAATATCATATTCAATTTCATGATAGAACTCTAATTCAACAATATATTCAACATATTCAATGTTATACTAAACTTCCATTATGAGGCAAGTTCCAAAATATTTCCATTAAACCAAAACATTCTCAATGTTTTCCAACTTAAGACATATATAAAGTTCTGAAGTTCAACAATATTACAAAATCTACACACAAGATTATAAATCAATAAACATGTCCGGATATTTCTCGCGGACTTCCAATTCACGTTCCCAAGTGGCTTCTTCCACCCCGTGATGTTTCCACAGAACCTTTACCAAAGGAATGGTTTTGCCTCGCAAAACTTGATCCCGCCCCTCCAAGACCCAAACCGGTCTCTCCTCATATGAGACATCCTCTTCAACCACTAAATCAGTCCAATCCAACACATGCTGATGGATCCGGCTCTTCCGAAGTATACTCACATGAAACACGTCATGTACTCCGGACAACTGCGGTGGCAAAGCTAAACGATAGGCAGCCTCGCCAATCCTCTCAAGGATTTCAAAAGGACCAATGAACCGAGGGGACAACTTCCGCTCTCCCAAACCTCATCAATCCCCGCCTAGGTGATATCTTCAAAAAGACATGATCACCCACCTCAAACACCAAAGGTCTCCTCCTACGGTCGGCATAAGATTTCTGACGACTCTGGGCTGTAACAAGCCTCTTACGGATAAGCTCAACTTTCTCCGTCGTTTCTCTCACCAACTCCGGACCCAACAAAGGTGCATCACCCACCTCGGCCCAACAAACTGGAGACCTACACGGTCGGCCATACAAGGCCTCAAACGGTGCCATACCGATACTAGACTGGAAACTAATGTTGTAGGCAAATTCCACCAAAGGCAAGTGCCTCTCCCACGACCCACTGAAATCAAGAGCACAACCCCGAAGCATATCCTCAAGGATCTGAATAGTACGCTCGGACTGCCCGTCAGTCTGAGGATGATAAGCCGTGCTAAAGGTCAACTTAGTGCCTAAGGCACTCTGTAAACTCTGCCACAACCTAGCAGTAAAACGAGGATCTCTATCTGAGACGATCGTCACTGGGACCCCGTGCAACCTCACTATGTCCCGAATGTACAAGTCGGCAAGATGATCTACCGAATCTCTCTCACGCGCATAGGAATGAATGCGCCGACTTAGTCAACCGGTCTACAACCACCCAAATAGCATCACTACCCCGCTGAGTCCTCGGAAGACTACAACAAAGTCCATAGTGACATGCTCCCACTCCACTCGGCAATAGGCAAGGGTTGCAACAAACCCGCTGGCCTCTGATGTTCGGCCTTCACTTGCTGACAAGTAAGGCACTTAGACACGAACGCTGCCACATCTCTCTTCATACCCCGCCACCAAAACTGGCGACCCAAATCCCGATACATCTTAGTGCCTCCCGGATGCACCGCAAGGCGTGAATGATGAAACTCTCGGAGTATTTCCTCTCGGCAAGACTCGGAACCCGGCACAAACAGACGGTTTCGGTATCTCACACTCAGGTCGGGATACACCGTCAAACCCTTCTCAACCTTCCCACTAGAGACAGATCTTCTCTCGAAGGGATTCTACCTCAAGGTCACCCCTCTGAGCCTCTAACACTCGAGTCACAAGTGTAGGCTGCGCAACAATAGAACAAGGCCGCCGCCTCAACAGATTCGCCCAGAAGCAAATCAAACAAACTCCAAGTGCACCCAACATCTCCCACTCCCGGATGGCTATACTAGCTATGTCACCAACAGATTTCCTGCTAAGGGCGTCGGCCACCACATTTGCCTTCCCCAGATGATAGTGCAACTCAAAGTCATAATCCCCAATGAACTCCATCCACCTCCTCTGCCTCAAGTTCAAGTATTTCTGTGTGAACAGATATTTCAGACTCTTATGATCCGAGAACACCTCGAACCTCTCACCGTAAAGATAATGCCTCTAAATCTTCAAGGCAAATATCACCGCTGCTAACTCTAAATCATGCGTAGGGTAATTCTTCTCGTGAATTTTCAATTGACGTGAGCCATAGGCAACCACTTTCCCCTCTTGCATCAACACACAACCCAAACCCTCTCGTGAGGCATCACAGTAAACAGCATAACCCAACCCTCTCTCCGGAATAATCAAAACAGGAGCGGTGGTCAATCTAACCTTCAACTCCTGGAACGACTTTTCACAAGTCTTACTCCATACAAATTTGACTCCCTTCCGAGTCAATCTAGTCAAAGGCGAAGCTAACCTGGAGAAATCCCTCACAAACCGGCGATAATAACCCAGCTAACCCAGAAAACTGCGGATCTCAAACACACTCTTAGGCTGTACCCAATCTTGCACTGCCTCAGTCTGGATGTATCAACAGACACCCCTTCCCCAGAAACTACATGGCCTAAGAACTTGACCTCTTCTAGCCAGAACTCACACTTCCCAAACTTAGCATAAAGCTTATGGGCTCTAAGTAATTCAAGCACCACTCTCAAGTGTTCCTCATGCTCCTCCTCCGAAGGTGAATAAATCAGAATGTCGTCCACGAAGACGACTACAAAACGATCTAAGAATTCCCGGAATATCCGGTTCATCAAATCCATAAACACTGCTGGTGCATTGGTGAGCCCAAATGGCATCACTAAAAACTCATAGTGGCCATACCGCGTACGGAATGCCGTCTTCGGAATGTCCTCCTCCCTGACTCTCAACTGATGATAACCCGATCTCAAGTCTATCTTCGAGAAACAACGGGAACCCTTCAACTGATCGAACAAATCATCTATACGGGGCATAGGGTACTTATTCTTAACCGTAGCCTGATTCAATTTCCGGTAATCTATACACAATCTCAAAGCACCACCTTTCTTTTTAACAAAGAGGGCCGGTGCTCCCCACGGCGAAACACTAGGACGGATATAGCCCTTATCTTGTAACTCCTGGAGCTGAATCTTCAACTCAACTAACTCGGCTAGGGCAAAACGATAAGGTGCCATAGAAATCGGTGCCGTGCCGGGCACTAAGTCAATAGAGAACTCAATCTCTCTGTGAGGTGGCAAACCAACAACATCCTCGGGAAAGACGTCCGAGTACTCACAAACCACTCTTGGCAACACAGGCTGGGTCTCATCACACTCACCACTCTCAAAGCTAGCAAGTAGACCACTAAGCTCACTCCGCCCTCGCGAACCATACCCCGGTGGCAAAACACTACCAACGGGTCCCCCCCAGAAAATGAAAACTCTCCGCCCACGGTACAACAAGTGACCCTCTGGCGATAGCAATCAATAACTACCCGGTATGACGATAACCAGTCCATACCCAAAATAACATCGAAGCCCTTCATAGGCATAACTACAAAGGAAAATGGGATTCTATGATAGTCCACCTCTATATCACAACCCCTAACACCTTGTTTCAAAATCAACTCACCCCCAAGAGGTGACACTACACAAATAGGAGACGCTAACTGAGCCAACTCCAACTCCAAAACAGATACAAATGCAACAGATACAAAAGAATGAGATGCACCCGTATCAATCAAAACATTAGCAACCGAGTTGCAAAACAAGAAAGTACCTCTCACAACAGATAGAGCCGGTACAAGATCCTGCGCGGTAACAGCATACACGCGCCCAGATGGCCTCTGATCAACCTGCTCACCCCTAGGAGCATAAGACTGCTGCACAGACTGGGACGATGAAGCCCCCTGATTGGCCCTCGAGGCCTGACCTGACTGAGCTGGCTGCTGACCCTGAGTCTGCCTCAAACCAGATGCACCAGATGTGCCATCCAACTGCAGGCAAAACCTCTTCATGTGCCCTGGCTGACCACACTGATAACACGAGAGCGGCTGGCCTCTACCCTGACTCTGGCTCTGAGATCGAGCCGAAGATGACGCTGCTCTATGTCCTCCTCCCTTCTGTGGGCAAGCTGGAGACTTGTGGCCCAACTGACCACACTTGAAACAGGTAATGGCTCCCTGGCTACCTTTTCCAGAACTAGCACTCGGTACTGGAAAAGTCGATCTAGAAAAGCTACCCTGAGACTGCTGAGGAGTGAAACCTCTTTGTCTCCTACCATCACTCTGCCCATCCTGACTCCTCTTGGAGCCCTTCTGCCCTTCCTCCTCCTCCTGCATCATAATCTCAGTATGGGCTGCAGCATCAACCAGACGCCCATAATCCCGAATTAAAGACCCTACTACTCTCAACTTAAGGCCACGCCTCAACTTCTTCTCAAACTCAATACAACGGCGTTCCTCCGACGCCACCAACTCAGGTGCAAACCTGGACAAACTAGTAAATGAGGCCTCAAACTCGGCCACTGATGAACTGTTCTGCTTAAGCTGGCAGAACTGATCTCTCAACTTCTCCCTAACTGCTGGAGATAAAAACCGCTCCTGGAAAACATTCACAAAAGCCTCCCAAGTACCCCCGATACGACCCTTGGTGAACTTCCACCACTGACCCGCATCCCCTTTCAGCTGGAACGATGCCAAGGTCACTTTCAACCCCTCGTCTTCGATGCCAAGCATCTCAAACGTTTTCGTTGTCTGTTCGAGCCATTCATCTGCTTTAAGCGGCTCTTTAGGATCACCCACAAATTCATCCGGATTAGACCGGAAAAACTCCCTCTTCAGAAAGGAAGGTCCTGCATCCGCAATAACAACCTGAGCCTGATTCTCAGCTCTGAGAATGCCTACTGACTCCCTGAATGCCCCTGCTATCTCTCGGGCTAAAGCGCCCATAGCCTGCTGGCCTACTAGCGGGCCACATTGGCCTGACCAACTCCCTCCTGCACTGCTGGAATCTCCTGTACTACCGGAATCTCCTCCGGCACTGGCACTTCCTGCCTACCCGGCTCCTACCACGCCTACCGCGTCCTCGTCCTCGTCCTGACATCCTAAGAAAGGAAACAAAGACGTTAGCACATTAATAGATGTGCCGAAACTAAACACTCGCGTCCTAATGCATTGGACAACAGTAATTCATTCCATGTAAGCACATAATCACATAAGCACCTACGAATTTCATTCCTGGATGATAATAGTCCCGAAGCGTTACTATAGTTCCGGTTGGAAGCAGCATTGATCAAGTGCCTTTCCAACAAAACTACTAGGAACTCAAGGGTCCAATCAACATCCTAGAAACTACGTTCCATACCCACATAATCATATAAACATGTTATCGTATAAGCATATAACAGTACAGCTAAGTCTCTATCAAACGAGACGAACCCATTGTGATACTAATCACTTCCCACGTACCCAAAGTATTCAAACCCGGTACGCTCTGATACCAAGTTGTAACGCCCTCAAATTAAACCCATAATATATAAAATTAACATGCATCATTATAAGAAAACAAGAGTATTGTTCCATTCATCAGAGTAAACTTATAAAAAGACATTACATGTAATAAAGAAAGTAAATGCCCTATGGACTTACATCTTTCCAAGCCAACACTTGGACACAAAAATATGAGTACTAACTCATTTACAAGTTAAGCCCTTGGCTTGAGTCATACATGTAATATCAAATAAAGCAAATAACAACTAATCTAAAATGAGTCTTCAACTCTAAGTCCTCCCAAGCTAATTCCTTGGAGGTAGCCCATCACCTGAACCTGAAAATTATGTTCCCATATAGGGTGAGCCACAGCCCAGTAGAAAAATACTAAACCAAGTATAAGAATTAACTAAAACAGTAGCATTCGATAGATGGTCAATCACAAGATAGTCAATTACATCAATATACAATTTCATGACACTAATGTCTATGACACCTTTCACTTTCCAATTATACGGATATGGCTCAGAACCTGGCCAAATAACTCAACAGGGGTTTCATCTCTTATTAAATATATTACCAATTCAACAGGGATAACAAATCAAGTTAAACCTTTCTTATATCATAACGGATACACATGTTAGTGTTGTATCAATCTCAATCAAAATTCACTTCCATACTTCCCAATTGATACACATTTTAGTGATGTATCAAATCAAACAACAAATAATCCAGTAGATAAGCATAAGAGCTGTATCAAAACTGTAATGGGCGAGCATATGAGCTGCGACCCTGGGTTCATCCCCTATCTTCCCTTAAACATTAACCGGTTTAGAGGTACATCCCCTATCTTCCCCTAAACCATGGAGTACATCCCCTATCTCCTCCCATACACAAGTAATGCATATCAACACAGAGTCATATACACAATAATTCAATACATAAATTTAATGTATTATTCCAACCTTTATACACAACATCCTAATCAATTGATTAGTTTCAGTTTTCCCTAATCCACATGCATTGTCTACAACAATCATGACTATCCTCCACCGATAGCCCAAAACAGTTATTCTAAACGGGAAATAAATGTCTCAACACATATATAATCTCAATTTCAAAGCTGAGTGGTTAAATTACCCAACTACAACATTTAATCTCGTAACTTCCCAATATCATGAATTTAATCAATTTCTACACCTTTTCCAAAATTAATTATATGAATTAATTTTATTACAACAATTAAGGCTTTTTAAATTATAAAACAAACCCTAGCTTTTCTCAATATCCAAATAAACCCAACATATCAGAAATACCAAAACTTAGGATTAAAACCTATAAGATGGAGTAGGAAATCCCTACCTCGAAGAAATTAACCCGAATGAAGAAGACGTAGATGAAGCCCCAAACTCCAAAGTGCTCCAAACCACCAAAAGTTCAGATTAAACTGAAGCCCTCGACTCACACTCTCTTATTAACAAAGCAACTAGGGTAGAATCACACTCTAAATAGATCAAATCTAAGAGAGAAGATGAGTAGGGAGAGAGAGAAGTCGGACCTTAGGGTTTGGAATTCAAAAAGATCAAAAAAAAACTGTTTAAAACCCGCTGCTGCCTATATAAACTGAACAGGCTCGCTCGAGCGAAGACTTGGTCGCTCGAGCGACCAGACACAAGAAATCCACGCTCGAGCGAAGAAAAGCTCGCTCGAGCCAAAAACTCGATGCTTCAGGTCTGCAACCCAGAAGCTCGCTCGAGCGAAGAACTTCTCGCTCGAGCGAAGAACTCGAATACATACACCTCGCTCGCTCGAGCGAAGAAAAGCTCGCTCGAGCCAAGAAACACAACTCTCAGGTCCTAAGCCCAGACGCAGACTCTCGCTCGAGCGACCAAACCCTGGCTCGAGCGAAGGACAAAAACAACAGCTCGCTCGAGCGACCAACTCCTCGCTCGAGCGAAGGTCCAAAAATCTGGACAGCAACACTTGGTTTCCAACCCAACCAACCTGTAACAAACCTGCCCAACACAACCCATAACTCAAAATAAGGAATTAAAGGGCAACAACAACAATAAAATAACAACTGAATCTACGGAACATAAGTCCGGGTACAACAACCAAATGGGAAAAGACCGGGGTCGCTATATTTTCAATATATTGTTTTCATTGTTCAGGTGTAAATTTGGCATATCAATTTCTTTGTCAAGCATGACGTTCTGAAATTGCATCTGTGATAAATCTTTTCATTAGAAATTGCAACAAATCATAATTTTTTTTTTTTTTTTTCATTTAAATTGACATGTAAGTTCATACCATTAGTTTTGTCCATCTCTTTTTGTTGGTGGATGAGTATTTTTTTTTTCCTTGTTCTAACTGAAAATCTAAAGAAAAGAAAAAAAATTAACTAAGAAGAATGAACAGGCATCAACTAATAAAATTACTAAACTTATTAATAAAAGGGAGACTTACGTTCAGTAGCGGAGCCACATGGTGACCAGGGGTCACGTGCCCCCTTGGGTTTTGAATTTTCATTTTTATTTACATATGTATATAAATAAAATTTTAAAATAAAAATAATATTTAGAATAAAATGTCAATGACATTTTTAAATTTATGAGAATAATAGTGATTGTTTTATTGAAAATAAAAGGACTACAAAAAATTATATTTTTATGTATGAAAATTTTGTGAAAAAATCTTAACATAAAGGTAATATCCATCATTATTGACATGCAAATATAATTAATCTCACTATATTTATAAAAGTTACTAGAGTGTTAGTTAAATTTGCATATAGAGTTCACCCTTCATATGTTACTTTACTATTGGTTGGTGTATCATATGTCAATGATAATGAGATATTACTATTGTATGAAATTTTTACTCAAATTTTGTCAAATTTTTATTTGTCTTACCATTATATAATTTATTTTAAAACTTAAATATATGATTTTTTTGCATTATCCATGATATACTAGTTACACGTAATACTTTCCTTTCAATTTTATGTGAAATACTATTGTAATAATTTATTTAAGTTTTTGTACTCAATATTAATTCAAAAATTATCATTATCTTCTTATTGTTGGTTATGGGAAAAAAAAAAAATTGAAGTTGTAATTAATAAGTGTCCTTTCTGATTTAGTTTTTTAGCTCTGCCACAAGTTACATGTAGGTCCTAATAGGAAAATTTGTTGTCTTATAAGTCCTGTGCGAATTAATAGCTTTTTTCAACAAACACTATTAAAAAATATCACAAATTTTTAATTTTCAGCGACAATTTAAAAATGTTGTTACAGAAAATGTCACTAATTATAAGTTTTAGCGATAGTTTAAAAAAAACGTCACAAAAAAATACGACACTAGTTTTCAACTATAAGTGATAGTTTGAAAAAAATTGTCATACAAAAAAGTCATTGATTGTAAGTTTTAACGACAATTTATAAAAATCGTAACAAAAAATAGTCATTAATTGTTAATTTTTAGCGACATATGCAAAAAATATCACAAAAATTATATTTAGTGATGATTTTAGTAGGACTTATTTTCAATAGGACTTAACGGGAATTAAGTTCAACTATTATGACCTATTGGTAGTTTACCTGGTTCATTTGTTATGAAATTAGAAATTTCAGGGGGTGGGATTAATTTCTAGAACTACATTAGGCAGTTTATATTTTAAGCAAATATCATAGGGTGTATTTACAATGTATCCAAAAAAAAAAAAAAAAATTAGAATTTCACTGTGTTAGGTTTCAATTGTCTGGATTCAATTTTTTGAAAATTGAGTTTTTTTATTTTTCGTATTTTTTTTTGTTTTTAGTGAATATTTTTAAAATTTCAAGCAATCTTTTTACTTTTTTAGATACACCTTACTTAGATTTATCTAAAAAGTAAAATATTTGTAAAAAAATGTTTTAAAAAATCAATAAATACACAAAAGTATGAGAATGTACTGAATTTTCATATTTTCATACTTTTGTGTATTTATTGATTTTTTAAAACATTTTTTTCACAAATATTATATTTTTTAAATGCATTTATGTTTGGGGCAACTAAAAATTTAAAAAATTGCTTAAAATATTTTTAAAAAAATAGTGAAAAAAAAAACAAGGAAAAAAAAAAAATTTTTTTGATAAGTGAATTCTCAAAAACCCAACCAAACAAGCTCATTCAGCGACATGTAAAAAATCGTCACAAAAATTATTTTTAGCGATGATTTTGCTAGGACTTATTTTCAATAGGACTTAACGGGAGTTAAGTTTAATTATTAGGACCTATTGGTAGTTTACTTGGTTCATTTGTTATGAAATTAGAAACTTTAGGGGGTGGGATGTAATTTCTAGAATTACATTAGGCAATTTATCTTTTAAGCAAACCTTATAAGGTGTATTTATACCTTATCCTAAAAAAAAATTTAGAATTTCAATATGTATTTTATATATTTCTATACACTTTTATATGTTATATTTTATATGTATTTTATACATTTCTATATACTTTTATATGTTATATTTTTTCTCTTATTTTACACTTATATCAAAATTAATCAAAACTCATTAAGCGATGATTAGCTGAGTAGGCGTACATTTCTTTCAGTAATGAGCTCACATTAGTAAATAAATGTGAATTTTTTTTTTCAAATATATGTGGATTTAATTATGGTCTTATAATATAAGATTATAAGAAAATCTTTCTCAATTGATCTCTTTGGCCCTCCTTTTCAAATGTTTAATTTGTTCATTGGAAATTTAGACTATTCTCCATTTCATTTTATGTAGTATTAAATAAATTCTAAGAATTTTTCCTCACCTTTTTGTTTATTTATTACCCTCCCTTAAATGCCATAGATTTGCTCCATAGATTGATTCATTTTCTCAAGTCAGAAGTACAAAATCTTATTTTCACATTGAGTGAGGGGTACAAAATAAATTAAAAGAGAAAAGTTAGGGATCATGATAAAATTTTCATGAAAATGATCATGAAAGAATTATGATCCTTGGATTACCTTGATTAGTGTGTGGTACTTTATTCTCAGCAATGCTAGGTATCATGAAAAATCTTTCATGAAAATAATCATGAAAGCTTTGTGACCTTTGGATTACACTTAGAATAAAGTACCACACACTAATCAAGGTAATCTAAGGATCATAAATCTTTCATGATCATTTTTATGAAAATTTTTTCATGATCCCTAACTTTTCTCCTTTATTCTAAGTGTAATCTAAGGGTTACAAAGCTTTTATGATTATTTTCATGAAAGGTTTTTCATAATACCTAGCATTGTTGTAATTAAAATGGTTTTTTCGATCAAAATTATTAGTTATTGGTACAGGTAATTTCATACAACCTAAATTTTCTTATCAAATGTAACAACTACTTCGTAACTAAAGAAGATTAAGCTACAAAAGAATATTTTTAGAGGGCAAATTCGAGACTCCATAACTAGACTCACTAGCTGACCTAGTAAAAGAAGAGCATCAGTTTGTTAAAAGATTGAATATGTAGTACATCCTCTAACAGAATATTTTCATTATTTTCATATGGCAAATCCAACACTCCATAACTAGACTAACGAACTGAGTTAGTGAAAGAAGAGCATCATTTTGTTAAAAGATTGAATATGGAAGAGTGCATTCGCTATATAAAATGCAATGGGAAATACATTGAAGTTGCACCCATTAACTCGATTGACAACTACTGATGACTATTTTTTTCAAATTACGCCCATTAACTCGAATTAATGGAAAAATCAAGTTACTAGGGCCCTTGAGATAGATTGACACCATGCTAAACTTTAGATAGAAAATGTCCATTTTCCCAATTTACATATTTGAAGGAATGAATGTTGGACTTCATGGATCCTCATCAATTCATGTAAGGATTGGACAACCCCCTTTCTAGAGTAACTTTCCCAGCAAAAGACAATATTGCATTCTAGACCTGTTTGGGATATGAGAAACAACAGCTACGGTCATGGTGCATGAGACAATTTTAATGCTTGATCAGCTAAGCCACAATGCTAAAAAATTCCAATTCAAAAATTCAAAAGGCCAAGAACATGTAATCTCAGTTCTAATAATGCCAAATATGTATCACAACACCTATTTGTATCATGATCTAAAATTTTGAATAAAAATGGCAAAGCACAATTAGCCCTTACAAGCCAGAAGTTAAAAATGAACACAAAAGACAAGATGCTTGCAAAGAAGTACAACACAACGGAGCTAAATGTCATTGTCCAACTACAAAAACATCCCAAGTAGACTCTCAGAGACCTACTCCGACAGTTCGGCCATCTCTTCGACAGAGTCCAGCAGTGTATTGCTTCTCCAAATCCAGTTGTAGTTGCTTCTGCTTCTCAGCCTGGAGGCCACTGCTTTCTTGGTTGTCGGGTTTGTGCTCCAGTTTTAGTTCGCCCTTCACTCCCTACAATTGGCCATAGGTACCAAGGCAACCTCAGACTCTAAAAGTGTGCTAGTAGATGGCAAGAAATTATAACTACAGTGAAAATAATAATTATAATAATAGTAATAATAAAAACACCCAATCAATCAGAAGAAAGCAATGAAAGGTGCATCAGTTTAAGTTTCATAGTTAGTATAATTGTATAACAATAAAACAAATGAAAGGATCGGAGAATTACCATGAGTTTGTTGAATTTTTCTTGCCGTTCACAATCAAAAAACAAAGTCATATCCTAGTGATGATCAAACTGCATAATATTTGAAAAAGAGAATTGAACAAAAATATGAACTAGCAATAAAGATGGTTAATAACAAAGAACATTTGATAGTATGTGCTATATAGTTTGAAGGAATATCTAGATGAATTTGGACCATGTAACTTACAAATCTTTTCGGTGCACCAAAAGCAACCATCACCAACTAATCTAACATAACAAAGTTTAATGACTCAATAGCAAATTATGACAGTTTTTTCCATTTGGAAACATTAGTCGTTGAAACTATGTCTGCATTCTTCCTCTACACACACATTGCCAATGAGAAGGATAAATAAACAACTAACTATAAAACTGCATGAACTAATAATGTTAATTAATACCTCTTCAGCAGTAGTGCTCTTTTTATTCCCCCACAGAAGCTTCTTCTTTTGATCAGTAGACATGTAACCCGTTCCAATGAGGTTCCTATTAACTACGGGAGATAAACAAAAAATAAAAAACAAACAAAAAAAATTAGCAGACTGTATTGATGTCAAAATGTGATAATTATTTGAGACTTACGCGTAGGTCTTACTAGGTAGACTTATTACCCAATAGGTCCTGTGAGAATTAATGACATTTTTTTTTTATCAAAACGTTACTAATTGTTAATTTTCAACGACAGTTTGAAAATTCTATCACAAAAAATTGTCACTAATTATAAGTTTTAGCGACAATTTAAAAAAATCATCACAAAAAAAGCCACTAATTTTTAACTTTCAACGACAATTTGAAAAATTCGTCACAGAAAAACATCACTAATTGTAAGTTCTAGCGGCAATTTATAAAAACCGTGATAAAAAAAAGATCGCTAATTGTCAATTTTTAGTGACATGCAAATATCACAAAAATTATTTTTAGCGACGATTTTACTAGAACTTATTTTCAAAAGGCTTAATTGGAATTAAGTCCAACTATTAGGACTTATTGATAGTTTACCCTAATTATCATTAGTGTTTTTTTTTTTTTGATAAATAGTTTACCCTAATTATCTAGCATATAGACTGAATGACTATATAGATTGCCTATCAAACTAAAGTTGGAAACAACTTTTTTTGTCTTCCACAAAATTTTAATAGAAAACTTAAAAGGATGGTAAAATACTTAAATTAAAGTCATGATTGGCCAATATTAACCATGTTAACCGTTTCACTTACCTGGAAAAGACTATTTATTCAAGGGTGATAAAGTTGATTAAGAGGACTTCAGCAAGCTTGCCAACCTATTTTTTGTTTCTTTTCTGTTCTTATTCAGTGGTGAAAAGACATATTTTGTTACGGGAAGATATGGGGGAAGGAACTCAAATTCCAAATCAAGATTGAGTTTGCCATTTTTGCTAGTTTAACCAAGAGCTACTGGGAAGTGGCTGTGGAGATACGTGAAGGAGGATGGGCAGTTGTGGAGAGAGTGATCAATTGCAAATTTAGTGTCGATCAGAGGGGATGGATGTCCATGGAAGACCATGAAACATATGAAGTGGGTATGTGGAAAGGCATCGAAGGAGGTTGTGAAAATTGAGCTTGGTGATGGAAGAAGGATTTAATTTTGACATGATGTGTGGTGCAAGGCATTACTTTGTTGGTGGCATTCCCAGTCCCTATACAGCATTGTGGTTAACAAGAGTCCTTCGGTAGCAGACTGCTAAGGACTTTACAGTGGTAAGGGAACCACTCCTTATTAGATACCTTTATAATGGGGAATTCGGGGCAATGGTTGCATTCCTTTAACAAATTGAGATTCCTAGAAATAGGATGGGATGGGATGGGATGGAATGGGATGGGATGAGATAGATACATGGCAATGAGAAGTTTTTGGAGAAATCTTTTCACTTTAATCATTGGTGAGGAGAGAGATTATTTTCCTTCGAAGAGTATTTGGAAGTCTGGTGTAGGACCGTATGTGTCTTCCCCTTTTTTAGGGACTCCTTGTCCCTGTTGTACTATGTAACGCCCTCAAAATAATACATAAATCAATCATTTATAAGATGCCAAAATCATAGAAGAGATATTATATTTCCATTCATCAGAGTATTTTCTACAAAGGTATTACATGTTGACAACAAAAGTAAATGCCCTACGGGCTTACAACTTTCCAAGTCAACACTTGGTTACAACAAAAGAGGGTCAGAAGCCCTTTTACAATTTAAGCCCTCGGCTTGGAAATAAAAACATGTAATACAGAAAAGTAACAACACAAAAGTATGCCTGCAGCCTTTAAAGTATCCAAGCTAGGTCCTTGGAGGCGACATGTCTGCTGTACCTGAAAATGATGTCCCATATAGGGTGAGCCAAAGCCCAGCAGAGATATGCTAAACCAAGTACGAGAAACAACTAAAACATTAGCATTCGATGGATGGTTAACACTTATCAACCAATTTACATCCTTTACAGGGCCACCAATAAGTACATTCATGTTCCAATCCACTTCCCTTATTTATTCAATTCAATTCATAGACATGGTCCATTATCTAACCAAACAATTTAAATAAGACTACAACTCATCTTATTAACACTTCCATTATCCACAATTCAAAATGAGACTACAACTCATATAATCAACACTTCATATATTCAACACTTCAATTATTAACATCATTTAGATGTACATGAGGTTTCGGGACTCTCACCCTGGACACTTCGGCCAACTTAATTATCAATGGAGTCCATTCCCTATCTCCTCCCAAACAATGGAGTACATCCCCTATCTTCTCCCAAACAATGGAGTACATCCCATATCTCCTCCCAAACAATATACATATACAATGTATTTAAATACATAGTCATATACAATGACCCAACAATTTACATATTCAATGAGTTAATTCCACCGTCACATTCAAGGACATAATCCAGTTGATTAGTTTTAGTTTACCTAATCATCATGTAGTGTCTACAACAATCAAGACTATCCTCTACCGATAGCCCAAAACAGTTATTTCTAAACAGATAAATAAATCTATCAAACAGATACTTTATTTTCATTTTCCATCGATGAGTGATTCAGTGATCCAACTACACCATTCAACCACAATCCCATCTAATTTCATGATTTCCAAATCAATTTCATATTCCCACAATTTACCATATTAATTATACAAATTAATTATTCAAACTTAATTAGGGCATTTTTCCCATTTTCTCAAACATCAACCCTAAGGCTTAATTTCATCAATTCCACACCCATAACCCCATTGTTCGAAGGTCTCACATACACATGGAACTCCACATTAACAAACCTCTCTTTTATAATTTCAATTTCAAAACCCTAACTCCCAAAATTTCCATGACTCACCATTTATACAACATGACTAAAATTTATGTTAAAACTCATAATAAGGAGTAGTTTATCCCTCCCTCAAATGGAGAGACTCAAAGGAGATGATGAAGAAAACTCAAGATGCTCCAAATCCACAAATTTTCGGATCAATGGGAAGCCCAAGCCAAGCTCTAACTTTTATACAAAGGGACTAGGGTAGAAAACTCCTAGAACATGGAGTATTTGTAGAGAGAAGGAGTGTGTAGGGAGAGAGTGTGTCGGATCTAGGGTTTGGAGATAAAAGAAGATCAAAAAGTGAAGGGGAAGACCCCTGCTGCGAACTGATATATGCGAAGCTCGCTCGAGCGACCAGACACAACAACAACCTCGCTTGAGCGCAAGAAGCGTCGCTCGAGCGAACAATGCGAAGCTTCAGGTCTACAACCCAGAAGCACGCTCGAGCACAAGAGTTCTCGCTCGAGCGAAGAAACACAAAACATAGAGCTCGCTCGCTCGAGTGAAGGAAATCTCGCTCGAGCGAGGAAACACAACCTTCAGGTCAAAAAGAGACACAGATGCATGCTCGAGCGTAAGAGTTCTCGCTCGAGCCAATAGACACACCACTCAAAGCTCGCTCAAGCGAAGGAACCCTGGCTCGAGCGAAGGAACTAAAACCCAATGCTCGTTCGAGCGACAAAAGCCTCGCTTGAGCGAAGAAATCAAAATCTGGACAGCAACCATTTGTTTCAAATCACACCCAGCCTGTCACAAACTTGCCCAATATATCCCAAAACTCAAATACAAGGAATTAAAGGATGGAAACAAGATATATATAGCAACCAACAACTACGGAACCTAAGTCCGGAACACAATACACAATGGAGGAAAATCGGGATCGCTATGTACTACCCTTTAGTATTGTTGACATCTTTTGGGGTTTTTTTTTTTAAATTTTAAAAAGCTGATTTGACAACAAAGTAAAATATTTGGAAACAAAGAGGGGGTAAAGTGGAAAAATTGCATTTTTTTTTTTATCATATCCCAATGTGTCCATAGCCTACCTTTTTTCAAAATCGCTATGTCCCATGCCCTTGCCATGCCTCTTAGGCCTAATAGCTTAAGCTTTTGGAAATAGTGGTGATTTATCATGATACCAGAGCAAGCAATAGGTCATGTGTTCAAACCTCTACATCTACCCAATAATTATATAACTTTCATGTGTTTGGCCCACTCATGGAGGAGAGATTGGAGGTGCACTGTAATGCCCTGAAAATATTATACAAATAAACCATTCATAAGGTCTAGAGACATAATAGAAATGTTATACTTTCATTCATCAGAGTTAATATTACAAAAGATATCACATGCATTACACTTTCATAAATATCCATCTTGAAACCATAGCATGTAACTCTAGTTTAGAACAACAAAATAAATGCCCTGAAGGCTTACATCTTTCCAAGTAATCACTTGGTTACAACAAAAGAGAGAGTCAGAAGCTCTTTACAATTAAAGCCCTCGACTTAAAAGAAGACATATAAACACAAAAATGAAATCACAAAAGTAGAGCCTTTAGCCTCTAAGCCTCCCAAGCTATGTCCTTGGAGGTGGCATGCCACCTGTACTTGAAAATGGTTTCCCAAGTAAGGTGAGCCAAAGCCCAGTAGAGATATGCTAAACCATACATGAGAATTAACTAAAATATGAGCATCAGATAAATGTGCAACATTTTTAACCAACACATATTCTTTTCAAGGTCATTTAATATAGATAACCAATATCTCAATTCATTTCCATTCTACCATTTCAGGTAAATCAATTAGCCAAATTCATTATTATCAAGCAACCAATATGAGACTACAACTCAATGGTTCACAATTCAATACATTCATCAAATCCAACACTTCTATTTCTTGCCATTTTACGGAACCACGTCCGAGGGAATCGGCACCCATAAACATATAATATAGCGACCTGTGGTTGAGTGTTGTAGTTTATATCTTGTTTTCCACCCTTGTTTCCTTATATTTGAGCTTTGGGAAGTGTTAAGTGAGTTTGGAATAGGTTGGTTGTGAGTTTGTACATGTGGTTGCTGCCCAGGTTTTTGCCTCTTCACTCGAGCGAGGCTTCTTGCACTCGAGCGAGCCTTGGGTATTTATCTTTTTGCTCGAGCGAGCTTTCTTGTGCTCGAGCGAGCCTTGTTTGGCGTGTCTCTTTGCTCGAGCGAGCATTCTTGAGCTCGAGCGTGCGTCTGCGTTGGTGGGTTGTAGACCTGAAGTCTTGCTTTGTTCGCTCGAGCGAAGCTTCTTGCGTTCGAGCGAGGTTCGTTCATTGTGTCTGGTCGCTTGAGCGACGACTCCTTCGCTCGAGCGAAGCTTCTTGCGTTCGAGCGAGGTTCGTTCGTTGTGTCTGGTCGCTCGAGCGATGACTCCTTCGCTCGAGCGATCTTCGCATATATCAGATTTTAGCAGCGGAAATTTTACCTCTTTTTCATTATCTTCTTCCTCCGAAACCCTAGATCCGACTCTCTCTCTCTCTCTCTCTCTCTCTCTCTCTCTCACTCCTTCTCTCTAAAAATACTCCATGCTCTAGGGCTTTTCTACCCTTCATCCCTTGCAAAAAGCTAGAGTTTGGTGTGGGCTTTCTTTTGATCCAAGAAAATACAAGTTTGGAGCATCTTGGAGTTTCTCTCATCTTTCCTTTTGAGCTTCTACTTGGAGGTAGGGATTTCTTGAGTCATATATACAAGTTTTGCTATATTGTTGTTGATTTAAAAGTGTTTCTTGAGTTTTGTGTTGATTTTGTTGTTTTTGACTCAAAGTGTAGAGAGAGTTTTGAAAGGGGGTTTTATATCTAAATCTTTTACTACTTCTTGAGGGTTCCTTCTACTAAACTCAAAGAAAACTTCTAGATGGGACTTCTCTTAAAAAAATGATGAAGGTTTGTTTCCTATGAAAACCCTAAAATTTGGGGCTTTTGAAAAATAATGAATGTGCCTTTGAAATTGTTTATTTTCTTGTATCAAGAGAATGTATGAGAGTAAGTCTCACCAATGTTTAACAAAATAGCAACTTCTTGATGTAGGTATATGTATAAAATGGAGGTCCTCTATTATAATCCTTTGATAAATGCATTTTTGTGTAGAGTGGTAAGATGGTGAGTTGTTGAGTGCCATAAGTGAAGAAAAAATGCTCAACCATAATGTAATGGGAAATGAAAGGAAGGATGGTATGCTAGACATATTGAAAGTTAGGTCATGATGAATTAATGTTGAGAAATTGTTGTGGTGTGTCGAAGACACATGGCTATTGTGTGAAATGAGAAAGCGTAATTATGCGTTGGAGACGCATGGGTATCTTGTGAAAGAACATGGTAAGGAGGAAATGAAAATGTGATGTTAAATATTGTTGTAGACATGCTTTTGAATAAAAAAGAATGCTATGAGTTAGTAGTTGTTACATCATATTCTCTATTGTTTTAAAGTCATTATTGCATATCATGACATGAGTTGGAAAAGCATTCATTTTGAGAAAGATCATTGTAATGAGAACTAATGGAATTGTGTATGGGGTAAATACGTTGGTAAGTCCGGATAGGGGGTGTAGATGAATTTGATAAGTTGGCCTGAGTGTCCAGGGTGAAAGACCCGAAAGCCGCACGGATAGGTGTCAAGCCTTCCAGTTAATACCGGTAAAAATGATAGTTTGGTAGTACTCGTAGAGTCTACTTGCAGACACCAGCCTAGGAATTACCAGTGTCGTATTTACCGCCCCTGTTGATTTAAATATTGGAAGTTTGAAATTGATAAGATTGCTAAATATTATTGAGAACATGGTGACTTTGAAATAGTGCATTGAAATAAATTTTTCCTTCAATATTGGCAGTTGCATGGCATTACATATGCATAATTGTATATACTTTGTGAGGAGTCTCTACTGGGCTTTATGCTCACCCCTGTGGGAATTGGTGCAGGTAAAGATGTGGTGACCCCGCCAAGCTAAGCGCGTGGAGATGTTCGAAGAAGAGTAGTTTGACTCTTATTTTGTTGTGATATTTGTTGTAAGCCAAGGGCTAATGTGTTTGGGTCCGAGAGACCATTATGTGTAATCGGACTATTGCCTTGGAACTTGTAAGCCCTTGAGGGCCTTATTTGTTGTGATTCAATGATTTTCTCTTACATGCTATCGGTTTATGTACTAGTTGTAAATAAATGTATAATGTCAGGTGTGAATATTTTAGTAAGCATTTGGAACCATGTAAATGATTTTGGTTAATATCTCATTTTAGAAGTGGGTTGATGTAATAGTTATGTGAGATTATTTTCGGGGCGTGACATATAAGATTTCGGGACTTTTACCATGGACACTCCAGCCAACTTAATTATCAATAGAGTCCATCCCCTATCTCCTCTCAAACAAAGATACATATACAATGTATTCAAATACTTTGTCATATACAATGACTAATCAAAACACATATTCAATGGTTTAATCAAACCGTCATATTCAATGGCATAATTCAATTGATCAGTTTCAATCATCGTAATTCTCATGCAGTTTCTACAACAATCATAGCTATCCTCCACCAATTGGCCAAAACAGATATATCTAAACAGATAATTTATTAAATTCCATAGGTGTGTGATTTATCAAACCAAACTACACCATTCAATCACATTTCCCCCAATTTCATAATTCCCAAACCAATTTCATTATTTACATAAATAGTTATTTCAACTCAACTTAGGGCAAAATTTCCCTTTTTTTTCCAAAATATCAACCCATAGGTCCAAATCTCACCACTTCAGCAATAAAGAACCTCATACAAAAACCCCCAAGGTTACTTTGCAAATCAACATGAAAAACCCCCTTTAGTTTAGAACCCAAACCTTAACTTTTACCAAAATCTTCCCAAACCCCACCATTTATACAAAATGACAAATATCTAGGTTAAAGCTCATATTAAAGAGTAGAATATCCCTACTTCAAGCTTAGATGAAAGAGAGAAGAGAAAGCTCAAAAGTCGATGGCGACGAAATCATGTTTTGCCCTGATCAAAACGAAGCCCTTGACAAGCTCTACACTTTATCTCAAAGGAGCAAGGTGAAAAGATCACTCTAGGTGAGTAGATCTAGAGATTTAAGTGAAAAAGTTTGGGTTTTAGAGAGAGAAGAGAGAAATCACGGTTTAAGAGGAAAAATGGAAGGAAAATCATGGGAGAAAAATGGTTTGGGCCTATTTACAGTAGTGAGGAAAAGCCCTAAGGTCAAATAAAATAATGGGCCCAAAAACCCCCTTAGATAAGGCCTATTCGGACCTCAAAAATTTGAAAAAAACACGCAGGGGTCGACCCTATCTTCCAGCAACCAACACACAGACATAAGAGGGTCGACCCTCTCCCAGTCTGGAGTCTACCCTATCTTCTAGCAACTAACACACATACATAAGAGGGTCGACTCTCTCTAGTCTAGTGTCTACCCTATTTTCCAGTAACACTCCCAGAAACTTCACCAACAAGTAAGGGTCGACCCTTAGGAAGGCTGATGTCAACCCTAGAATAGAATTTTTAAGTTTCCAAGGAACTTTTGACAAGAATAAGTGTGAACAACCAAACTCAACAAGTTTAAATCGGATTATAATCCTCCAAAACCAACGTACAACAACACCAAAGATTTCCAAAATAAAAATAAAAATAAAGGAAAAGGATTCGAATACACTTCCCCAAAAGCTTTGAAATATACAGGTGCTACATGCACAAGAGGGGGTGTATTAAGAATATATATAATAAAGTTACCCCTCTCTAATAGCCTATTCTTTTAAAGGAGTTACTAGTCAATGATTTATCAAATACAAACACCTATCATATTTCTAGAGTGAAGTTTCTCGCTGTAGTATCTACAATATAGTAGAACAAAGAAATGAATTACCAATGAATTTTCACTCAAACAAATCATAAACTACCAATGTGTCACAAAGATAAAAGATAACAAGGCTAAAGGCTAATAAATTAGTAACAGTCATCAATCAGTGTCTGTTTGCATATCAATATTATCTGCTTGCACTAACAGCTACATACTCCCTCGAGAATAAAACTACATATGTACATGTCATATAACTATAAGCACATATATTGTTAAATTATCATGCTTGAAAAGAAAAGAAAAAAAAATAGAACTCAACATAGTTCATAAAGATAAAAGCATATATATTCATATACAAAGAAATTCAGAATAGTTAACATCACAAAAACAAAAGAAAAAAATTTATGTAAGAGACAATACCAACAAAACTAGATGAAGATACTGCAATACCTAATTTTGCAGCTCTCATTGCAGCAACTTTTGCAGCATCTATATCATTAGCAGCTTCCGAAACTTTTGCAGGGGACTGCTCTGAAGTCACCTTAACAACAAGCTCCTGGGCATGCTTTGAACTTGAAGACTGTCTTTCATTAGCTCTAGTTGTAAACTTCGAAACTAATTGATCAATAACGCACAATTATAGAAATGTAAGTGACTCTCTTGAAAACTAAAGAAATAGCAAAATAAACACCAAAAGGGAAAAACTACAGAAGATAATTCAAGAATTACCATTTTTCCCATAATCAGTGAACCATCAGATCTATATCGGGAATACCTGTCATCACCATGCAAATGGTCTCTTGATCTGTAATGCTCACTTTCTCTCCTTGTATGATCAGATTGAATGCTAACCCTTGACTCTTGACCAGAACGAGACGATTAGTAGTTTTTCACTTCAGCTGTATGCTTTTCATGTCTGTCATAGTCATCCTGCCTTTGGTAATTATGAGAAATTCTAGAGGACTGTCGATCAAAATACCTGTATGAATCACCACTTCGGCCATGATGATTCCCACCAGAATCCCTATCAAAGTCCCTCCCATCATCTTTCCTTCGCCGAGGATCAGAGTCACTCGCAGGATCTTCCCTTGAATGGATTGGACTAAAGCTATGCTCACGTCTTGGACTCCCTGCATATGTACAAAGGTAAAAAGTTTAAGGGTCGTGCCAAAGACAACCCGATGGGCTGGGTACAAATGCCAAACAAAGTTGGGAGTCCCAATGTATGTTTTACACTTGCTAAGACATTTTCACTTCTAATATATTTTTTAACAAATTTCAATACACTTTTTACACATTCACCGAGACTATTGACAGCTCAAAGGGCTGTCGTTAACATTTTCCAAAGTTTAAAGCCAGAATGAGCAGAGAGTCTCGAACAACCATAGAACTGTTCTGAGATCTGGAGAGAAAACTACGATTGACATATTCAAAAAGCATCTCTCACGCATTTGTTTCGGCCTAAAATAAAATATTACACAAGAATTGACCAGTCAAAATACAAACAAATATTAAAAACTTTGTTCCATGCTCAGATACCATTTATATGAGGATTTATATGCACTTTTAACCGAACCAAAAACCTATATATATCCAAACAAAAATAACTTTGGTACATACAAATCCTTAGTAACATGGTTGCTTACCAACAAAAAAAAGTAAGGGTTCGAGAAGAATGCTTGCAAAATCGGCATATGAAAGACAATTGACACGTGTCAACGTTGACATATATGTTTCATGATAAGGGTGTGGATACGACCATTCAGGCCCTCTATGTCATCACCATAATGACCTCCATTGCAAGAATGGCACAGGGCTGAGCAAAAAAACCGTACCCACACCAAAGCATAATTCTACCAAAACATAATCTCCATAATTGTTGTCTGCTTGCATAGCTACCATAACAAACTTCTACTCCCTCAGGCTCATTTTGTGAGTTAATCTCCATTTCTGGAAGTCCCATCCTCTGTATCTTAGTTAGGAAAGTTGAAAATTTCTATTCACCATTTTCCTATACTACCCTGCTATATATTTTACGTATGAAAATGAAATATTACCCTCCTTTGTATTTATAGTTAAATTTAATCGAATTCCCAAACAAACCATTCAAATAAGAAAAATAACATTTGTGTAAATTTATCATTTAAATATGCTTTTCTTTAGACAAGTAATAAGGGATAGATGGAGAAATAAATTCTTAAGGCTTTTTTTTTGTTGTTGTTGATAAATCATGAAATAAATTATTATACTGAAAATAAATAAAATTACATTTTTAGCTACTTGACATGGAAAGGTGCAAGTCTGCAACAACTAATGGAACTAGAATAATATGCTAGACATTAATATTTATATTCATTCAAAAGTTTCCATTGAAACCCTATAACATTACATACAAACACATAAATAAGCTTCTGCCTGTAGCTACAAGATGAGAACCTGGTGGTATAGTACTGCTAAAATGAACACGAGTTTAAGGATGCCTAGCACCTGAATATCCCACGCATAAGTTCCTTCTAAATTTACAAATGCAATCAACTCATTGAGGAAAAGAAGAAAATAACGTTGATCACAAGTTTCAAAGCAATGAGCTGGAAGGTATAAATTATGCCATCTTTTACACATCAACATCCACCTACAAGAAGCCTCGTCATTGCACAATATGACCATTAAGAAGAAAGTAGTTTTTAAACAATCATACCCATAAAAGCAAAGCACACTAATATGGAAAAGGCACAGATAGATGTTCCTTGTACCAAAGTAATCTATGAATACTCAACCAATCATTTTGAGGGGAAATAATCCTTACGGAAAAAGTGCAGAGTAAAAAACTTTGAGCAATCCATATTACTATCAAACCTTTAAAGGAATCACAAACATCAAATGGATAACACGTTAACAACCCCAGCAACTCAGGCACAATCTCAATTTACTAATTCTTTACGAATATTATCAGCGAAGTAAATGTTAAAAACAAAACAATTGAAGAACTAACCATTAGATGAGGATGATCCACCAACTGGAGACCGATGCCTACACTTCCTGTTAGCTGCATCATTTAAAGGCTTACGAAATGCTGCCTTTGCATCAGCATTATCTGGGGATGGAGACAGCGTGTTTGACTCCATAATTGCTAACACCTGACAGCACCAATATCTCTTCATTATGCATATAAAAAATGTTAATTTGCAATATACATTTGACACATTTTGGGGTTAAGGGGCATTATGGTTGGGATAGGGGCATTAGAATTTGGATCAAGAATTATCTCCTCATATATGAACCGGGCTTTATAAACCTTACAGCTTGGGGTGTAAAATTGGCCAATGAGTTTCTTAAAAGTTTCTTACTTGGAAGCAAGGAATCAAGTTTTTGAGTAAAAAACGTCACACAAGTAGGAGTTTCCTGCTACTAAGCTCAATCTCTCACATCTCTAAAAACTCCCTCCATAGTCCACCTCAGCTTTTTTTTTCTTCCCCAAATAAAAAGAAAATCACTTTAGAGAAAGTGCCAAGGAAGCACAACCATTAAAAACAATCAAATAAAAGGAGAATGAAAAAAGAAAAGAAAAGAAAAAGGTATAATGCGTAGGCACTATACCCGTTAACCAACCCATAGAAACATCCATGACCTAACTGCTACAAAACTCAAAATTTGAGCCAATTTCACAAAAGGTGTTCCCCTATTTCAAACATGGATTTCCATTTCTCTCCTCTAGATTTACTAAAAAACAACATATTTGACATTTAGATGCTACTTGAATTGCCTCTTAAATTCTTCCATTAAAGACAGAAAAAACACCTAGTTTCTTAGGTAAAATTTCACCACCCAAATGGGACATCACACCTACACACCCATCCTTAACTTCCTTGCAACATTGTCATGCTAAAGCCTCACACCCCTTGTCTATCATAATCATAATTAACCAAACATAGAAGCCTTCTAAGTTTCCCTTTCTTGTTAGAAGATACTTTCCTCACTTCCTTTTTCTTCTTGGCCTTGCAAATCTCTTATTCAAAAAACTCACGACTTGAACCATCCTCAATCATTATTTTGTCTACTTCAACAAATTTCTTCATAAAAGGGTTAATTACACCCAAACCCCCTCAACCATTAGCAAATATCAATTTACCCCCCTCACCATTGTGGTGAAGTGGATTTGGAAATACTCTCTGGTTCAAACAGACCTTCTTGATCCTCTATTCTCTACCAACTCAATAGTCTTCTCTCTGTTCTTTCTTCTCTCACAAGTTATCTTTTTCTTTCTTTGATTGAGGCTCCTTCTTTTATATTGTTCTCTAGGGCCCCCTGGGCCCATTTCTCCATTTCAGGCATCCTGGCTTCGTAGTTGGGTCCCCACATGGCCCGTGGAATATTTGACTAAGTTGGCTCTTGTGCTGGATTCAATTCGATGCTTACTCGGCTATAGCCTATTCACTGGGCTCTTGAACAAGGCCGACTTATATACGGCCTTGTTCCCATCAGCTACATGGCCTTCCGGATATAGCCAACTTGTATACGACCCTATTTCCTAATGGGCTGGCTTTTGGGCCCTCAATTTCATTGATTTAAAATCAGCCTCCACGGTCAGGGAAGTCTTTTGTCAGTCATGTCTGAGAGCCGATATGCCCCTGCCCCGGTAACCGAGTCAATCTGATAGGGGTCATTCCAATTGGCGCCCAGTTTTCCATCCACTGGATTTTTTGTAGCAGGAAGCACTTTCTTGAGAACCAACCCCCCAGGCGAATAACGGCGCAACTGCACGCGCTGGTTATACGATTTGGCGAGCTGCTACTGGTGCCATGCCATGTGCACAAGAGCTCAATCTCGACATTCTTCAATCAAATTTAGGTCTAAGGCCAACATCATATCAGTTCGTCCTGTGTCAAAAGCTTGCGACCTTAGAGTGGGAAGGTTGATTCCAAGAGAATGATAGCTTTTGTCCCAAAGCATAAGGTGGACCGCCTTGGAGTAGTGCGATGGGTCCACAATACACTAGACAGTTCTTCGACCCACTTGCCCTTGGCATTTTCCAACCGTTTCTTGATTCCATCCAGGACCACTTTGTTAGACGCCTTAGCTTGGCTGTTGCTTTGCGGATAAGCCGTGAAGAAAAGTACGGCCGAATACCATATGTGTCGCACAATTCTCGATAGACGCCGCAGTCGAATTGGGTGCCGTTGTCAGATATAAGTGCTCAAGGTATGCCGAATCGGGTTTAATGTTCTTTCATACAAAGTGTTTGACATCTACATCCCGGATATGTGCTAGTGGTTCTGCCTCAACCCATTTTGTGAAGTAATCTGTTGCAACAATCAAGAATTGTTCACTTCTCGAAGCCCTTGGTAGTGGTCCGGCGATGTCCAAGCCCTACTGAGCAAAAGGCCAAGGACTAGTAACATAATTCAATTCTTCAGTGGGCAAATGAGTCAAGGGAGAAAACTTCTGACATTGTTTACACTTCTTTATGTAATTCCTAGCATCAGTTCGCATGGTCGGCCAATAATAGCCTTGGGTTACGGCTTAGTGGGCTAATAAGCTCCCTCCAGAATGGGCACCGCAACTGCTTTCATGTATTTCGGCCAAGAAATCCACCACTTTGTCTGGATGAACACATTCCAAATACGACCCTGAGAGAGACTTTTTGTAGAGCTTTCCTTGGGGATCCAAATAGTATTGCAGGGCTTTGTTCCATAGCTTATGGGCTTCCTTCTTATCTGTTGGCAACTATTCTGAGGACAAAAATGTGGCGATGAGATCCATCCAACTCAGCCCCAGGTCAATGACGTTGACACAAACAGAATTGGGGAGACTAATACCTGGCTCTGGAATGAATCCTATCTCGATAGTTCATTTAACTTCCGAATTTATGGCAGAGGCCAAACAAGCGAGGGCATCTGCATGGGTATTTCGATTTAGGGTAATTTGATTCAGCTCGTGGTGGTCAAACTTTATGAGGAAGGAATTTGACTTCTTCATATAGGCTGCCATTCGGTCTTTTTTAATTGCATACTCCCTCTTCAATTGATTGATGACCAACTTTGAGTCACAGAAGTGCATTACGTAGGCCGATTAGCAAAGCTTCATATTCGGCCTCATTGTTTGACGCATCGAAACCTAGTTTGATTGCTTGCTCGATTATTGCGCTTTCGGGGTCATGATCACTACTCCTGCCCCACTACCACGCTGGTTAGATGATCCATCACAGTACATCTGCCAAATATCC
This sequence comes from Camellia japonica, assembly GCA_030407325.1. Lineage (NCBI taxonomy): Eukaryota > Viridiplantae > Streptophyta > Magnoliopsida > Ericales > Theaceae > Camellia > Camellia japonica. The sequence continues at coordinate 106,773,684 of JAPPVO010000024.1, read as the reverse complement.
CCAACATACATTCTCTACTCATGTTGGGATTGAAGGACTGGCTGTTCTGGTTTGAAGTTGGCATGACACCCTGTAAACTTGGCAACGAAGTCGACCAAAACTTGTCCTTTGATAACTATTCTGGGTGAAAATTGGATGTCATACTGGCCGAGTTCGAATGCCCATTTTGAGACGCGTCCTGATGATTCCGCACTACGAATTATTGTTTGGAGGGGGTAGTTCGTTAGTACCTGTATCGTATGGGCTTGGAAATAGTGCATTAATTTCCTGGCGGCCACCACAAGGGCTAGGATAAGCTTTTCCAACAGTAGGCATAGTGTCTCAGCGTCTACCATCGCCTTGCTAACATAGAAGATGGGTCTTTGTTCGCCGAGTTCTTCCTTTAGCAACATTGCGCTGACTGCCTGATCTGATACCGCAAGATACAAGATGAGTAGGTCACTTGGCGATGGAGTTAATAAGAGTGATATAGAGCAAAGAGAAGCTTTCAATCCGTCTAGGGCGGTCTGGCATTCGGAGGTCCATTGAAATGCTTTTTCTTGTCGAAGCGTGTGAAAAAATGATCTACAATGATCTGAAGAACGGTTGATGAATCTGTTGAGAGCCGTGGCTATCACCATCAATTTCTAAACTTCTTTGACCGATTGAGGTTATCTGAGTTCTACGATGGCCGCAATCTGCTTCAGGTTGGCCTCTATTCCACGATGGTTCACAATATAGCCAAGGAATGTGCTAGATCCAATACCAAATTCACACTTTGAGGCGTTGAGTTTCATCTTGTATTTGCAGAGAATATCGAAAGTTGTGGCCAAATTGGTTAAGTGAGTATACGTTTTGTTAGGTTTTTATTCTTGGCAACCCCGTTTGACAAAACTCCTTTCAGATGTATTTATTTTCACACTTTTATTTCAGTGAGGCTATGAGTTTATTAGATGCAAATCTAAACCCGAATCGAGCCATGCAAAATGCAAAATTGCAAAATGCAAAATTGCATTCAAAATTGCATTCAAAATTGCATGTCTGCCATTGGTCGCTCGAGCCAAGAAGAGCTCGCTCGAGCTAGCGAAGGTTTGCTCGCTCGATCCAAGGAGTTCTCGCTCGAGCCAAGGATTGCGTCCATACAAAAACCTGAAAAAGTGTATTCCTCGCTCGAGCCAAGGCACTAGTAGAAATCACGAAAAATACACTCCTCGCTCGAGCCAGCAAATCTTCGCTCGAGCGAGCCTCAGAATCCGGATTTCTCAAGGAGTTTGTTTTCTTCCCAATTTAGGATTACTTTTGGTTCTCTATAAATACTTGGTTTCTCCCAAAAGTAAGTAATTCATTGAAGTCCTCCAGATCTTCTTTTTGGTTCTTAAAGTTTATATCTGGGGATATTTTGTTAGTTTCTTTGATGTTTTATTGAGTATTCAACTCATGGTTTAAAGAGAGTACATCAAAGATTTGTTTGTTATACACAAAAGAGAGAGTTGTTCTTCAGTTGTGGATTCTGAAGAATTCGAGCCTAAAGCTTTGGTGGAATCCGGAGTGGCTCATCAGAAAGACAATTCCGTGGTGAAGATGGGGTTGGAAGAGACACATAGAGGTTGGTTCAATTAGGCATTGTGGATTTGCTAGATAATTGAGAGTATACCTGTGTAATTCCTTTAATTCTTCTTAGTGGATTGTCTTGTGGCTGTTGCCCGTGGTTTTTTGATCACAGTTGAAGGTGTCAAATTGTGGTTTTTTCCACGTAAAAATCGTTGTGTCTCTTTCTCTTGATTGTTTGATTGAGATTGTTATATTCTGCTTAAAATTGTTACATAATCACAAATCAACATCTAGGAGGTTTCTAGATTTTTCACGTTTCTTTGGATTTTACTACCATGTCGTCGATATACACTTCCATGGTACAACCGAGTTGTTCTTTAAACATGGTGGTGACCAGCCTCTGATATGTTGCCCCGGCATTCTTCAGGTCGAATGGCATGACCTTGTAATAATAAGTTTCCCTCGAGGTGAGGAATGTCGTTTTGTCCTAGTCCTCCAGATGCATGGCGATTTGGTGGTAACCCCTGTATGCGTCCAAAAAGCTCATGCGTTGGTGATGCGTAGTTACATCCACTAGGTGGTCAATTCTAGGAAGAAGGAAATAGTGTGAGAACCCGAATATAAAAATTAAGTAAATAATTAAATAATAATAATATTACAATCTCAAATATTTTGATGGTGAATCCTAAAGTGCAAATTAAATATTTGGAAGGTCTTTTAATTAATTTTAAAACCTAAAATAAATTTATGGTGAAAGTCTTTAATTTAGAGGCAAGATTTATTATTTTAAAAAAATAGGGGGCAAATTAGTAAGCATATTTTGATCTAATAATAGTTGTATTTTATTTAAATTAATGGAGAGAAAATAAAATAATATAAAGAGATAATAATTTAAAACCTTTTGTTTAGATATATAAAAAACAACCCTAGTTTTCCTAACAAAAGCCCTAACCCTTATTATAATTGTTTTCCACAACACTTTCAACATATAGCAGCCACGGGAGAGAGAGAGAGAGAGAGAGAGAGAGAGAGAAGAAGAGAAGAAGAAGAAGAAGAAGAAGAAGAAAAAAACAAGAAGTTGCAATCAAAGAACTTTTGGGTGTGTGGTAGGTTTCCAGCTTTCTTCTTTATTTTATATTTGTTCTTTATCCTTATTCTATTTTATGATTTAATTCATTGATGGAGGGGTTGTAGGTTTATGTATTTTGTATATATATATATGGTTAAGAAATCTGAGGAGTTAAATTCATGTATAAAGAATGGGTATAATTCTTAGTCCAAAAATTCTGCACGGAATCACAAACTTTAAAATCAAGAAACCATATCAAACGAATGAATTTTGAACTGAAATTTTTACAGTAGATTAACTACATATTGAATTGCATATCTGAATTTTTTCATAATTTTTGGGAGTCAAAATCCATATAAAATGATGCGTTCAAATCTGTCCAGAAAACTGGTTTAAAACAGTAAGTTCGGAAGTGTCTTTCTCTTTGGGTATAAATCCGAAAATTATCAAATTAGTGTCATTAGAACTGGTTATGAGTCTAGTTTCTTATATTTTTGGCCTTGCGTGATTGCTCGTGTATACTAAGAGAACCATTGATTTCTTTAAAGTGCTGCGGAAAACAACCTGTTTGGGCATAATTAATTGTAAATAATTATTTTGATAAGCAAATCAAGTAAAACCAATTGGGTTTGAAACTTAGGATATATTAGTTGATATCTGGAGGGTTTTGAATTTTTCGAACATCGTGGAGTGGGTTTTGTAATTTTCAAAGTTAGCGAATAGATTGGGAAAACCTGTTTAAAACTCTATTTTATCTTAAAGTTACTTTTAATTAAGTTTCAATTTGAACCCATGTCTTGGGTAATTTTAGACCTTGAAGAACATGAGCTTAGGCAATATTTAAGAGTAACGGTGAGTTGGGTTGAGCCGTGTTAGTGTACTTTAGTTGAGGTTACTTAGTTCTTATTCTTTAGTATTTTTAAATTAGTAGTGACGTGTAGTTTTCATACTTGGTTCAGGGCACTAGTTGGAATTTCATACTCTATTCAAGGATTATATTATTTCGTTTTCAGGGGAGTAGTTTCATGCTACATATTTTTATAAATGTTCCCCTACCCTGAACTGTTGGAAAATTAAATTGTTGTTTCATGACTAAACTGTTTTGATAAATTATTATATTATCAAAGGAATCAAATTATTTCTGAAACATGTGTGAACTTAGCATATTGTAACTATTTGTTTTGGTCTCATGTTTATAATGGTGAACTACCATGTTTTGCGAAACTGATGTGTATTGATTATTGGGACCATCTGTGTATTTAGTCCAGGGAAATTATTCCACTGTGTGTGGTGACTCTGGCCACTAGGGAACAGATCCAGGTTGGGCCGTGATGACTCTAGTGCTCAATGATTGTAAGGAAAAGACCTAGGTTAAGCTAGGTAACCTTCAATCGGATCGTCTTTGAGAAAAGGCCCGGGTTGCCACCCTGAGGATGACTCTTAGTTCGGTATTGGATCCAACGGGGCTTATAGCCTTGAGAACTATGTGGCATGTTATTTGTTATTTCTTGGTACCCATAAAATTATTGGTGTTCATGTTGTAATCTGTTTTAAGTAGAAAATGTCATTTATCATGTTCTTGGGAGATATGAGTATTTTAACTGTGGAACTGTGGAACCTTCTTTTTGAAACAGATTCGCTTTACCAAACTGTATGCCAATCTAGTTTCTGTGATATATGTCTTATTTTGGAATTGATCCCTGTTTTCAAAACTGTATTTACTATCCATGTTGTTACTCACTGAGCTATCAGCTGACTTAGTTGTTTATCACTTCTAGGTGTTAGAAGGACTTAGAGTGGACTCATGGCGTAGCATGGACTTAATTGCATGGACCTCTAGGACATTCATTTATTTTGTTTTAGACTGTTATGTCAAGTTTGTGCATATTTATTTTTATTTTTATTGAGGTTCATTTAGGATTATTTTGATATGTGGGTTGTTTATATTCCATAAGTTTGGATGGTATTGATTACGGTTGGTTTTGCCGTTTATACTTGTGGCATGACACTGGATTGAGTTTTGGCTATTTATTAATGGACTATTTTATAGTTATTCAATGTGTATGGATTCGTATTTAGGCTTACGTGTGCCTTGGGCTAAGGCCCTGTGGGCCACGGCCGATCATACCCGGGTTTGGGGTGTGATAGTCCTTGGGGCAGGCTTTATTCAAGTCTGTGAAGTCCACACTGACATGCCAAGATCCATTTTTCTTCTTTACAACCACGGTATTGGATAACCACGTGGGGTACGTTACTTCGCGGATTGGCCCAGCCTCCAGAAGCTTGTCAACTTCAGTAACAACGGTCGAAGTCTGCTACGCTGCCGATCGACAACTCTTCTGAATAATAGGTTTGACTTTAGGGTCGACATTTAAACGGTGTTGTGCCACGCTGGGGTCTACTCCCGGCATCTCGTATGGTGTCTAGGCGAACACATCAATATTGTCGAGTAAGAATAAAAGCAACTCCTGTCGCTCATCGGTATTGAGACAAGTGCAGATCATGAAGAATTTATCTGGTTCTTCTGTGATTCCAATCCGATCGAGATCTTCAGTTGCCTTGTCGGCGGGGGATTTTCCAATATCCTCGAGGCTTTCTTGGTTTGGAATTTCGATTGAGTTTACTTTCATCTCCTTTGGCTTCTTCGTAGAAGCAGTAAGGTAGCATTTATCTGGCGATTCTAAGAGCCTCAAATCTGCTCAATACTATGTTGCGTTAGAAAGCGAAGCAGCTGGTGGTAAGTGCTTGGCATGGCCTGCATTGCATGCAACCAGGTTCTCCCCATGATTATATTATACGGCGATGGAAGCTTGACGACTAGAAACTCCACATCAATTGTCCTGGTGCCTGCACGCACTGCAACTGTGACCTTGCCCAAAGGGTATTCAGGGTTCTCGTTGAAGCCAAACAAGGGATATTCGGCCGGCAGTAGATCCAAATCACTGAAGCTGAGCTTAAGAAATGTTTTGTAGTACATTATCTCCGAGGTGCTCCCTTGATCAATCAAAACACGTTCAACGATGAATCTGTTTACTCGCAATTCGATGACAAAGGCATCGTCATGGGGGAGGATGACCCTTTCAAGATCTGTGTCATCGAAGCTAATCTTGCTGGTCTGATGAGGTCGTTTGGCCGGTGTGCACGGCTTGGACGGGCATGATTATAGCTGAATCGTATGTACGCTGTTTGGCAATGGAAGACTATATATGATATGAATCACATCAAGTGGAGGTGAATCCGGGCGTAGAGCCACCGTGTTTGGTGGGTTGACCTTGTGGGGAAGGTATTGAACCAGTCGGCCATCTTGTACCAGTTCCTCAAGGTGGTCCTTCAAGGCATAGCATCTGTCGATTTCATGTCCTGTGGTCCTTGTGGTATTCACATCGCTGATCTCTCCACCTTGTGTCAGGGGGCCCAATCATCTTGGCCGGCCACTTAAAGAACGGTAGATGTTGGATTTTGGAAAGGATCTTGCTAATGGGCTCGGTCAACTCAATATACTTCTTGTCCGACCGCCTGGGGCATCTACTTTCCACTTGATATTGCTCGGTCGATTGGGATGAATATTGTTGCCTTGATCGGCGTTGATCTCGACGATTTTCTCATTTTGGTTTGCTTTGCGGCTCGAGGCTCCTTTCCAGTGGAATAACACTTATCAGCTGCACCAAGATAGGTGTTGCCGTCTCCATGACCTTCTGACCAACTTTGACGCGAAGGGCATCGTCCTCCACCTTGCAGTACTCCTCCACCTTCTTCATTAAGGCCTAGACTATTTTGGGAGATTGTCTGGTCCACGAGCTTCTAAGCAGACTATCGGGGTGTAAGCCCATCTTAAAGGTGGTTGTCACGACCCAAACCCGCCCCTATAGGTTTAGCATCATAACCGGCCAGTAATCCTTGGATTACCAAAGGCCTCTGAACAGATTAACAAGATTAAGGGGCTAGCAGAAGCAGAGCTGTGCTGACTTATATGAAACAGAATATTTAAAACTTTATATACATATCCGCTAGTCAACCATACGTTATACCCACACACATTACAGTATTTTAAGTACAGCCAACGACATCAAATCAAGTATTATACAAACAGAAACCACAAAACTTAAACACAAGACGCTTCGGGAACCTCCACGTGAGGCACAATGGTTGGCTGACAACAGAACACAGACTTCAGGCAAAAGCCTTTAGGCTTGATCTCCAGAATGCCCACCTATAAATAGATATATACAAACAGTGAGCTAAAGCCTAGTGAATAACATTAAGGTAAAGGAGTTAGTGAACGACATCCGAACATAACATAAGCGGAAAAACAGATCATAGTATAATCATCCCCATATCAGAACATAATAATGGTACATCCCATAGAACACATAACAGAACGTCTTCCGACTAGAGTAATCGGTTCCGAATACCGATTAAACACATATCACCACAATGAAGTGGCTAACGAGATCTCGTAAACTTGTATGTCATGGACCCGCGTTTTCATGCCGTCCCCCATGACTTGGGACTATCTATGGATGCCATAATAGATTTCAAACTTGGGATGCTCGTTCACGTAAAACAGATATCATATCAGAAATCATAGCTTATCACATTTCATTTGGAACATAATTCATATGAACGTATCTTTACGATAACGTTACTCACAGTGGTTCCAGTAAGCGGTCAATCAATCCTCGAGTCTTGACCTACAATCACAACATACATAACACAAGTATGTCTTATCATTACACATTCAAGTGGCCATTAAGGCTTAGCTTTCATTACATTGGTTCTTATTCTATCTTATCACATTGCCTAAAACACACACACACACACACTTGCAGCCTCGGAATTTAGTATATTCATTTCTTGGTGTGTTTCTAACCCATAACCTCATTACTATGGCTTAATTAAGGCTTAGGAATGCCTAAGATGCAATGAGGATGCCAAAACATGCCTTGGAACACTTAGACAAAATTTTGAAAATAAGGTCCACGCTCGAGCGTGGCTTTCCTCGCTCGAGCGGACATGCAAATATGAGAGGGGTCGCTCGAGCGCACATTCCTTCGCTCGAGCGATCAGTAAACTTGGGAAAAAGTACTGGTTGGTCTCAATCTATGCTCGAGCTACAACTTCTACGCTCGAGCGGACATGCAAAACATGAATGGTCGCTCGAGCGTACATTCCTTCGCTCGAGCGATCTGTAAAAGACATGAAACTTCTGGGAGCTTGCAATTCACGCTCGAGCGGACTTTTGGTCGCTCGAGCGGAGTGCACGCACTCAGAGTGGTCGCTCGAGCGTGAACTCCCACGCTCAAGCGTAGATGCAAATTCTGGAATTTCTAGATTGCACCTTCAAGCTCAAAACTTGAATTCCAACCTTCAAAACACCTCTCTTGGGCCCCAAAGCTTGAGATAACATAGTAAACTTGTAAAACATGAAGAATTTGGAATCATTTCACAAAATCATGGCCCAAGGTTTCGCCAAAAGCTCACATTTTCAACTTAAAACATGATGACTGTTCATGAACACAACATGCATGGGTTTTTCTTGTATCAAACTTCTCAAAACATGATCAAACACTACAAAACAACTTGAAACTTGATGATTTCCCTAAATGAAGATGAATTCCAAACATGCAAGAGAGAATTCTTGGAGTTCATGCTCAATTTGTGAGAAAAAGTACATGCATGCATGAATTGTAACTCTAAACTTCCTTCTAAGCTCAAAACACACCCTTACACACATAATCTTCATGTTGATAACTTAGATTCATAAATTAGGGGTTGAATTCATACCTATGGTCTTGAATTAATCTAGCTCTAGCTTAGTTTTGATGAATCTTAGCCAAAATCTTCAATTCTCCTTTAATCTCTTCTTCTCTCTCTCTAGAATTGCACACACTCTCTCTCTAAAATCAATCCTCAGATTTTTGCACTCAAAATGAACAAGAAAGGGCTGAAATGAGCTTAAGGGGCTTATATATATAGTTATGATGCTATAACACATTAATTAAAGCATAAGGCTTGCCAAACGCAACTTAACGAATCGTTCTGAATCAATTTTTAATAAAATTTGCCATAGTGTTCTAAAAATTCCAAATAACATATTGACATAATCAATTTCGGTTTCGGATGCCGCTAACGCTTTCAATTTACATATTAAAGCGGAATTCCAAATAGATATTTCTATAAGTAACAGATAGAAAGCCAAAATCATACAAAGTGCAGAATAAACACATAATTTATTTTAATCCTCTCATTAGCATTGTTAATTACGGATTAGTAGCTAATTACGGATCGGGGTTATTACAGTGGTGATGGCCATAGAGTCATTGCATGCATCGTCAACCAGGTTAAAGCATTCCCAATAGCGCCAAATATTCATGGAGGGTCTCTTCCGGTTTGATTTGCATTGCCCAAAGCGAGTCAGCTTGCTTTGGTTGGATCTCGTTGGTGATAAATCTTGCCCTGAAGGAGTTTTGGAGCTGATGGAAACTCTTTACTGAGGCCGACTCGAGTTTATAATACCATCTAACGGCCAACGGTCCCAGGCTACTCGGAAACATGCAGCACATAAGTGCTTCGTCATTAGCGTACAATGTCATCACTTGCTTGTAATGGCGAATGTGATCCGTAGGATCTGATTTACCATCATACAAAGTAAATATCAGTGCTTTAAACATTTTAGGCAGTACAACCCTTGCGATTCGTTGTACAAAAGGATCATGTTTGTTCTCTACATCCGAGCCATCTTCTTCTTTTCATCGCCTGTGTCGCACATATAGACTTCCCTTAGATAAGCTGGACATGTCAACTCGCCTCTTTTTCCTCGGCTCCTGAGATGATGAGTTGGAGGTGTTACTGCTATCATGTTTCCGATGCCGATGCTATTGATTATCCTTCTTCCCTAGGGACCGGCCTCGGTCATGATGTGGTATGGTTTGTTGGCACTTTGCTACTTTCAAAGCCAGTTCTTTACGTAAACGTTCGTTGTCAGCCACCATGTTTTCCAGAAGTTGTTTGTTTTGCTTTGCTTGGTCCATCATCGTCTGCATGGTTTCCTACACCGAGGTCGAAGGCAGGGGTTGAGCTATCAGGTCGAAGTTTAGGGCTCTTCGTGCGGGTGATATTTACCGGACCGAACATGGTTCTTGGTGTAACATCGTCCGCAACAAGCAAAGGATCATCTGTTATGTGTGCCATGAATGAGCTTGAGTATTCCCACAGACGGTGCCAATTGTGGTGAAGTGGATTTGGAAATACTCTCTAGTCCAAATAAACCTTCTTGATCCTCTCTTCTCTACCAACTCAATAGTCTTCTCTCTGATCTTTCTTCTCTCACAAGTTATCTTTTTCTTTCTTTGATCGAGGCTCCTTCTTTTATATTGTTCTCTTGGGGCCCCCTGGGCCCATTTCTCCCTTTCAGGCATCCTGGCTTCGTAGTTGGGCCCCCACATGGCCTGCAAAATATTTGACTAAGTCGGCTCTTGAGCTAGATTCAATTCAATTCTTACTCGGCTATAGACTATTTACTGGGCTCTTGAACAAGGCCGACTTATATACGGCCTTGTTCCCATCGGCTACATGGGCTTCCGAATATGGCGGACTTGTATATGGCCCTATTTCCTAATGGGATGGCTTTCGGGCCCTCAATTCCATTGATTTAAAATCGGCCTCCATAACCATTAAACTCGTGTACAACTTCAAAGTAAGGGAGGTAAATAAATATTCGCTAATAGTTAAAGGGGAGTGTAATTAACTTATTTTTAATCACTTGCTCAACTTGTTCGCTTGAGCTTCCGCCCTTATCATTTGTGATGGTAAACTTTTCTACTTCACCAATGATCTGAAAGTCCTACATCGATAGAAAATTCACATTGAGATAAACCTCCTAAAACAAATCCCTTCCCTCTATTAGATCCCAACTTAAACCCCCAACTTCCTTCTTTCACCACACTATACAGAAAAATCCCCATCACCAAGATTGATTACAACTAGAGGGAGCAAGACTCTAGAAATGGCACCTTAAGCCCTTCACACATCATGGACTAAGAACTGTTTGAAACCACCAATCCCTACCTTTACACTTCTCTGCCATAGCTCCACACCCCAAATTAACCACTCCATTTGACCCCTCATCACTAGCAGACTCACCCCACTCCATCCGCTTAGTCTATTAATTCTCTAATTCAATTAAAACCCACCACCTGTTGCTCCGCTGACTTACCACTCCCTTAGATCCATGCTTCAAGAAGACCCCACCACCTACAACCATCAAACAGATAAGCCTCCAAAGCTTGGAAACTTTGATCCACTGAAGTGATTGGTGTTGACCCTTCAACATCATGCTTAGAAACTAGCTTGGCTCTCTCAATTGTGGACAAAATTAGCAGATCCTTCCCATTTTGTTGAATCATGCTCTACGTAAGAGATTGTGCACTCTACAACCCTCCTTTAAAATTGAACTAGTCATTGGATGGGCTTCTTAAAATATATAAGATGGGCTTTAGTACAAAACCTGACACAAATTGTCCTGATAGTAAAGTTCTCAAAACAGCCAGTGGGCCTATGGGCCTAGTTTAATTAAAATAATTACAAGCAGCACTTGGAGTTCAACGCGAACTAAACCAAATATGGTTCCATTCAACCTTTTAAGCTCCTTACCCCGCCAATTTGTACTATACTCCATACCCAGCCTAGATACCCAAGTCCTCTACACCCAAACTCCCTAAACACATGGCGCTCTCTGGTCCACTCACTCATTCCCATCAAAACCTTTACCCACTTACGCCTAAAGCTTGCACCTTCATTCCTCACCAAAACACAATTCCTTTCCATGTCAACTTTAACAACCCCATGCTCACACTTTTTTAGCACTTGAACTCCACGTGTGATCTTCACTTCCATCTGACAACTTTACAAAATTCTCTTCCCTCTGAAACTCATTAGTCACCATCATCTTTGAACACCTCACGTCTACATGCCTATCAACAACAGCACCATTCTAATTTCGAACCACAATTTTTTTGTTGGCCCACTCCATAACCAACTTAGCCTCCTTAATCAGAGCCTTAAAGTCATCTGCAGCTTTTCTACTATAATTTATGAAAACCAAATCAATAATCCACCTCTTATTTCGACTGCATGCCAAATCAACATTAATTGCTAGTATTTAGCAAACAGCGAAAGGAGAGTGGTGCATTATTGAGTAACTATGTGAATACTAGTTGAAAATATCACTGCCTTTTTATATTTAGGACTTAAGAGGGTTTCCTTGTTTCACTTGGGATATTTTCTTATTTGTCTTTGTATTAATAGTTTGCTTTTTTATCCTTAGTTATGTTTGGTGACTTTTACCATTTAATCAATGTGTGTACAATTTTCTTTTTCTAATGTCACGAACCATAACTATGTTAGCCATGTGTTTGTTCATACAAACAACATCTATTGAATTTTGCCTAGTTCTCTCCCAAATTTTTATTCTTATTCTATTTTTTTCTTCAATACTTCAATACTAACACATTATATTTAACAAGTTATAGTATAAGTTATGCAAGTCAATAACTAAAAATAACTATAAATAAATTTAACATAAGCAATATTAATAACAAGTAATAACTATATTATGTAGGGAAAAATCCAACCACTACCCATACACTCACAAAAAGTTCGGGATAGGTGGAGAAAGTGGATTCATGATAGTTTGTCCACAAGTAATTTATGTGCTATAGTTAATGAAAAGACAATGCTACTTTCAAGGCCTCTACAGGCCCTAGACAAGGGCATCCTTTATCTCCTTTCATATTCAATTTTAGTGGTGATGTCTCAACAAGAATGGTTGATAAAGTTAAAGAGTCAGGCTTGGTGGATGACCTCTAATAGGGAGGGGTAATATTTGTCTCTCAACTTCAGTTTGCAAATGACATCATCTTTTTCTCTTCTGGCTTGCTTACCATATTGAGGATTTCTGATGTGGCTTTCAGCCTTGGGTGAATTTGAATGAGTGCCATTATTAGTATCAATTTTCCAACAGACAGGTTAAATAGGATGGCCACATTGATAGGTTTGTCCCATCAAGTCCATGCCACTTTATGTATTTAAGGCTACCTTTAAGAGGCAATCTTATGTGTGCTGACTTTTGGATTCCTAACAATGTAAAGATCGAGAAAAGATTGGATGCTTAGAAGATGACTTTGATTTTTAGAGAGGGGCACACTTTGGTTTAGAAAGTCTTTTCTAGTGTTCATATTTATTTTTATCAATTTCTAATTGAATTGGAAAATTGATGAGCGACTTCTTTTTTATTTGTATCTTTTTGGTGGACTGCTAGTCCTCCCCGTTTTGTAATATTTTCTTTTCTTTAATAAAATCTCTCTTTTGTAGTTGATCAATAAAAAAAGATCATTTGCTGAGTTGGAAAGTGGTCTCACTTCCAAAAGGCAAAGGGGATCTTGTCAATGGAAATAGTGTTGATAAGAACAAGGTATTGTCAGGTTATGGAGATTCCCTAGAAACGAGATGCTTTCTAGAAAATCTGCGATTAAAAGCAAGTGTGGGATTCTTATGTCGTTCATACAGAAAATTCTAGATCCCCATAGAAGTGAATTTCTCAAGATATTAATCATTTCTTATATTCCATTTGGTTCATGATTGGAAATGGGAAGTATATTCATTTTGGAGAGGATGTTTGGTAGGGAATGGCTCTTGATTAGTTGTTTTCGCGTCTTTATTGCTTATCTTGGTCTTAGAATGCTTCTATTGCTTGTTCCCATAAGACTCCTATTTTTTGAGATTTCAATTTTTTTTTAGAAATTTAAATGATATAGAGGTTAAAGTCTTGTCATTTTTGTTAGCTATTGCTCATAATTTTTCTTTGAGACTTAATGTTTGGATAGAGAGATATATAACATGGCTTTTAATGTGGTCTTGCATTCATTTCCAACCAAATAACTCAAATCACTGCACAAATAGCACAAGTCCAAAGAACTTGTGTCCTCTTAGTGGAACCAAAACATCTATAATTAATGATAAACATCTGAACACATGGAACAAAACATACCAATTCAATTTCCACCAACTGAAATGCCATAATGCTATAGCAAAAGAACAATGCAAGAACAAATGATCTATGTTTTCTTCACTCCCCTTACACATAAGGCACCAACGTGGAAGTTAAAAACAATTGGGTCTCTTCCTCTGAAACATGTCATTAGTATTGACCTTTAGAGGAGCCATGGACCATGCAAAGATTTTAATTTTAAGACGCACATATGTCCAAATCATCATATAAGGATAAACCATTTGAACATTAATAATAATCATTTCAAAGAAGTACTTATAGAAGATAAACTACATGTCCATACTCTCCTATCAATTGCTCTATTACTAAAAGAAAAATCATCAAGGAGAGAAAAAATAAACCAAATCATTGTACCCACAGTCCTTAGATTTCAAAAAATATATATATATTGAAATTCCAAGATAACAAAACCTATTGAGATGAAGCCATAGAAGCAATAAGAACATGATGAGATTGAGAAAGTCAATACAACCGAGTGAACAGCAGATTAAAAGAGACTATCCATGCATCCTCCCAAAATCGAATCTTTTCCTCATTTCCGACATTGAAAGGAATAAACCACTTAAGAAATAGATTTCCATGGGAATCTAGAATTCCCACATCTAACCACTAGAGAGTCCTATCTATTACCTTGATTACCATATTTATTCCAAATATCACAATGCCATAGAGAATCCTGTCAATGAAAAATCTCCACAACTACTTTCCAAGCAATGCCATGCCAAAAGCCACGATATTACCTACATCAAATAGTAAAAACCATGATGTTCTCTATTTTCGACACCTGAAAAGAGTAAATAGCCTTATTTATCACGTTATGATGCTTTTGAACACAATTACATAGAGCTGAACATATGTGTATGTGTACATACATGAACAACTAAATGAACTCTCCGTTTGATGCCCGATAATTTATTGGAATTGGAAAACAAAAGAACTCACTCCAATGTTGCAAGATTCCATTTATTTTTTTTTATTTTTTTTCCCCCTCTGTTTTCTAAGCAGCCAAACAGAGCATTTGTTATATGGGGTACTTACGTGTAGGTCCTAATAAGTGGATTATTGTCTAATAGGTCAAATGGAAAAAATGTCATAAAAAAACGTCACTAATTGTAAGTTTTAGCGACAATTTATAAAAATCATGACAAAAAAAGTCACTAATTATCAATTTTTAGAGACATATATAAAAAATTGTCACAAAAAAATTATTTTTAGCGACAATTTTACCAAGACTTATTTTCAATAGGACTTTATGGGAATTAAGTCCAACTATTAGGACCTATTGGTAGTTTACCCTTGTTATATCATCAACAACATAAGAAGATACAAACAAATCAACAATCTAGGGTTTCATGAACTAGTACAAAAGCAACAGGTGCATACATAGCGTTTTTAGGGCTTCAGAAGTTAAATAACAAGTGATTCAAACCATGCGTAATTCGAAATCAATTCATGGAGAATCGACCCTTTTTGCTGAGACTCTCAGAAAAAATTATGATTTTTATTTAGCGACTAAAATTTTTTTGGTTATTGAAAATGAATATTTGCAGACCAAACCTTTGGTCGCCAAAGATTAATAGCAAATATTATGCTAGTTGTTTGATGACTAAATTTATTTTAATAGGCAAAAATTGGTATACCGTGAATAAAACACAGTTTAGTAGCCTAAAACCTGAACTAATACCGACCAAAAATTTATTAGTCTCCTATTGTGGCATATTTAGCTACTAAATTATTGATTAGTCGCCAATAAATAATATACTGCGACTAAAAAAATTTAGTAGCAAAAACCTGAAATAACGTCGACCAATTTAATTTTTAGTCGCCTACTGTACGACTTTTGGCGACTAAATTCCTTTTTAGTAGCCAAATTTGGTCGCCAAAAGTGTAAATTGTTGTAGTGGTAGTCTTCACTCTTTTATCATTTTCTCTCTCCACACTTTGAATCTTGATATGAGGTTAGAACCATGGGAAAGTTTGTTTCCAGGCTTCGATTTAGACACAAGAAATCATATCATTAAAAGTGTAGAGGTTCTATCCTTGGTTATCGGTGGAGGATGGTATTGATTGTTATAGAATATGTTATATATGTTATGTGATGTTGAGTTAATTTCGTAACTTAGAATGATGTGGTGACATGATGAGTTGACGGATGGAAGTACTATATAGAAGGTCCGTTTCCTTTTGGTTAGCACCTAGTAAAGCGTGGTGCTTTGAGATAGGTTACGATTCCTTCCGGTTCGCACCCAGTAGAGATTTAGCATTTCTTGTAGATAATGACTGGTAAAACGTAGCGCATTGAGATAGGGTTCACTTACCTTTCGGCTTGCGCCCTGTAAACCATGTTGTGGAATTGATGAATTATTGAGATTAGTCTGTGGTAAATCGAAAAGTGCCCAATTGCCTTTCCATGCTGAGGCCGATAAATGTTGGAGAATATAATGCTATTATGATATTGGTTATAATTAAATTATTTTAATGATATTAAGATGGATGGGTGTGTATGCAAATGAATTTCTGTTGTGTATAGTTAGATTTGTCTCGTAAAGAATTGGATCTTGTTAATTGTTTGATAGTATGATAGATGTTGTGTATAATTGATGTTATATGAAGTATGGCATGTGGGAATTCGATTGTGCAACGATGATTTATGGCTAAAGAATGGAATGGGTGTGTGTAGTTGGTTGGTTTAAAATCCTTTTCCTAAAGTAAAATAGATTAGAATAATTCTTTCGAATCATTAATGATAAGATGAAAAGATAAGAAAGGAAATTTTCTTGAAATGTTAAGACAAGACTTTTGGGAAAAGCTATGCATCTATGTACTTTATTTTGGGTATAAAAGAATAACTTATGTATCTAATTATCATTCGGAAGTATTCGTGATCACATATATCTATAGACCTTATTGTTCTAAATCATTGTAAATCTCTACAGACCTTTGTGTTCATCTCAATCGTTAAACTATTTTTTAGGTGCGGAGTCGGATGTATCGTCAAAGACTCAAGAAGATTATTTATGAGTAAGATGTCAATTATTGTAAGGGGAATATATTCGGGTCATTATTATTATTTTATCCTAAAAATTATAATGTGAGCCTAAGGGCATGTATTGTGATTTATTGTGTGGATATTCTATTATTGCATTTACACAAGATAGGAGTTTAATTATTTCATTTAGGGCATTTGGTTGAAAAATCCAAATTTAAATTTTCTTTGGCCAACACTCCAGGCGCTGGAATATTAGGTCCATAACGACAACTTCTTGCAAAATGACCAAATTACCCTTATATATAATTTTTTTTTAAAAAAAACTACTCTACAATATATAGCTTCCCACTCAACCACATTCTCCAAATAAATACTCTACAATAACCTCTTCTCTTCTCTTCTCCAATAACTTATTTTTATCAATTTTTATTTTTTTATTGTTTTAACTTTTTGCTTTCTTCCTCCATTTCTACAATTTTTTCTCTTTTAAAGAAAGTACAAAAACATTTGATTCAATTATGGAAAAGAAAGTACAAACCAATAGAAGACTATCTTTTGTTTCTCTTTGACGGTAAGTGATTTAAGAGTTTTTAGTTTTTATACTCTTAATGACTAAAATTTTTGTTTATTTATTTTGTTTTGTCTTTTTTTTTTTGTTATAAATTTTTTTTTCTTCCCCTTTTACAATCATTCTATTACACGATTTTTTTTAACTTTTTGATTTTTCAAAGAATGAGATTGAGTCTATTGAAAATGCCCAAATGGATCGAAAAAACACAAGAAATTGAGGAAGAAAGAGATATAATAGAAGAAGAACAATTATTAGGTTTAGAGATTGAGAAAGAGGTCATTTAGGGCCAAAATTGGAGGTTTTGATTGGGTTTGTAGAGGAAGTACAGAAGTAAAGTGCAAACCCATACAAGAGTCGGCCATTTGATGAGTCATTATGCATAATTTATATTTAAAAAGAATTCGTATTCCTATTTTTTTTCAGGTTGTTTTACACAAATTTAATCTAGTTTTTTTTTTTTTTTTTTTTTTTTCTTTTCAAAAGTTGTCTTACAACATATATACAATTGTTTTTGATGTCTTACAACTTATATGCATAATTTTTCTTCTCATATTGTTTTACAACTTTGTGTTGCTCAAAAGAAATAACTTTTTAAATAATTACTTATCAATATTTATCTTTTGTTTCTTTTTTACTGTAAATGATCTAAGAGTTTTGGATTTTTTTATTTATTATAAATTCTGAACGATTAAGGCTTTTGTTTGTTTGTTTCTTTCTTTCTTTGTTTTTTTTTTTATACATTCTGTAATTCTTTAATAGTTTTTATTTCTTTATTAGGTTCATTGCAAAATAAAAATATTACTCCATTTTCATTTTCTTCATTATGTTGATTGAAAAATATACAAAAAATAAAGATAACTGTACAGATTTTGTGTATATATTATCTTTGTGAGTATATTTTTTTATTTTATTTGTTTATAGATTTTGTGCACATATATGTTAGATGATTTATACATAGTATAGATAGATGTGAATTTTACAATACAAACTTTTAAAATTACTAGTTGGACCCCCACGTGCTACGCGCATGGGGGCCGCATTCCAATTAGAGTGCTTATTTTTTGTATGTATACATTGTACTATGTTGTCTAATTGTGTATTGTATTTGATTTCTGAAAAATGAATTACGAATGGAATTACCATTCACCATTATAAAAGAATGGTCATTCTATAGAGAGACTAAGGAATGATTGTTTTATTTCATTCTAATATAAGTGATTATCACACAAATCTACTAAAGAGCAAGATGATGATGTAATTTCAAATCATCATGCAAAAGATACAGAAAATAGAAACATAAATCTTACATTAGTGGTATTATTTGAATCTAATCTATTAATGATATTCTTTTTTCTTTTTTTTTTCTTTTTGGTTTGTGTACTGATCAAATATGAAAAATCAAATCAAACTTAACTTGGAGTGCATTCATAACAATTTGATAAACTCTTTTTTCCATTAGGAGTTGTTTAGGGATGATCTCAATAGGTGTACTTAATTGATAATTACATTTATTTGGATCACATCATCTCTCTACTTAAAAAATGCACTAAATAAGCAAACAATCAATTACAAGATTAATGCTTTGTGCTCATATCAAATAAATTCTTATTGGACCTAACTTGGTATGTCAAGGTGATCCATATTAGGCATTTCATACAATCCAGTTCAGTTTCTTTACCTGGATAATAGGAGGACCAATTGTACCTAGGTGCAGTGGTCCGAATAAGCAGTGAAGCTTTCACTTATAGATGTTGCAAAACAAGAAGGATCACTATAAGAAGACTGTTTAAGAATATGAGTGGACCCTTATCACAAAAATAACATCCAAAGATAATGTTAACATGATTTTCCATTCATGACTTTTATGGAGAAGATAGTTGTTCTGTACATTGTGTAAACACCAGCAGCTCTTAATAGTGGCTAAGTAATGCATTTCTACAATTTACAATGTATTGTTGCATGTGTACCCATTAGTTAAACCAAATCAAATTAGTTGTTTATTTTCAAGTACAAACTATCTGACGCATTGTACCAAGCTACCAGTAAATTCTTGTTCAACTAAATAAGCCCCATCCATTTTGCCTTGTGTCATTTGTAGTGTTGTCCTAACAATTTATGTTGTTAGCTTTGGAGCTGGGGTGGTTGTTAGGGTGAAGTGCATCTCCATAGCAAACTTGAAGCACTTATTGCCATTGCTAATTCTGCTGCTTTTGCATCAACTTGACTTACGATTGTTGGAGCTGAAGAAGTTTGGGTATCAAGCAGTACTGGGGAAGGCATAACTTGAAATACGAAATACAAAATACATGAAATACGAAAGCGTTAATCAACGGTGCACAAAAATTTTAAAAAAAAATTTTTAAATCAAGCGTTAATCAAGTGCCTTTCCAACAGGACTCCCAGAAACCCAAGGATCCAATCAACATCCTAGAAACTAAATCCCATACCCATATAGTCACATAAACATGTTATCACATAAGCACATAACATCACACATAAGTCTCTAACAAGCGAGACAAACCCAATGTGGTACTAACCACTTCCCACGTACCCAAAGTATTCAAACCCGGTACGCTCTGATACCAAGTTGTAACGCCCTTAAAAAAATATATATTAACCAATCATTCATGACATCCATAGACATAAGAGAATAAAACATATTTTCATATATCAGAGTATTCAGTACAGAGTGTTACATGTTGACAACAAAAGTAAACCCCCTACGGGCTTACAACTTTCCAAGCCAACACTTGGTTACAAAATAAGAGAGTTCTAACTCTTTACAAATTAAGCCCTTGGCTTGAAATTACATGTAACACAAAAAGTAACAATACAAAAATACGCTTTCAGCCTTCTAAACCTCCCAAGCTACATCCTTGGAGGCGGCATATCACCTGTACCTGAAAATGATGTCCCATATAGGGTGAGCCAAAGCCCAGTAGAGATACGCTAAACCAAATATGAGAAATAACTAAAACATTAGCATTTGATAAATGTTTAACTCATACAAACCAACGTACATCTCTTCCATAACCAATCCATATTCACAACCATATTTCAATCCCTTTCCATTTCATTATTCAAATCAATTCATAGATATGGTTCATTGTTTATCCGAATAGTTCAAAATGAGACTACCACTCATACCATCAACACTTCAATACTTCAATTCCAAATAAGACTACAACTCATATTATTAACACTTCAATACTTCAATTCATCTACGTTATGCAAACGTAATTAAGATTTCGGGACTTTCACCCTGGACACTCCGGCCAACTTAATTATCAATGGAGTCCATCCCCTATCTCCTCCTAAACAGGTTTGGGAGTACATCCCCTATCTCCTTCCAAACCATGGAGTACATCCCCTATCTCCTTCCAAACAAGATACATATGCAATGTATTTAAATGCTTATCATATACAATGATCAATTTAAAGCCCATTTTTGACCGACCTTAAGACTCAGACATCATCGATTGAGCGCTCGGTGATAGTGCATGTTGTGCTCGTTTCGAGTTTCCGGAGTTTTTGGCTGAGTGCCTTGCGTCCGGGCCTCTGAACTCTTTGTGTTTTGGCTCGGTTTGTGGGCCAAGCCTTGTTTTCTCTTCCCTGGAAGGAGGGAGAGGTCTTGTAGACCACCTTTTTGTGGTCGTAGACCACTTTTCGCTCTTGGAGACTAGTTTCCGATTTTTAGAGTCTTCGGCCGCACGCCTTGTCTCGGGACCGCTTAACATTCTCTGTTTGGCTTGGTTTTTGAACCATGCCTTGTTGACCTTGCCTAGAGGGACACTGTGATCTGGGAGACCACTTTTTGTGGTCGTAGACTACTTTTCCCTCATAGATCGCTTTTGGTGCCCGTAGACTAGTTTTCGAGGCTTCCGGCTGCGCGCCTTGCCTCCCGGACTCTCATTTTGCATCCTTTTGGGTTTGTTTTTGGTACAAACCTTGTTTTCCTTGCTTGGAGGGTGGAATAAGGGTGGGAGACCAGTTCTTCCCCTTGGAGACCACTTTTCCTGCCTGCCAACCAATTTTTTGGTTGGCCAACTGGTTTTCTTGGTCTTTGGACCACCAATAGTGGTCGGCCACTACACCACCACCTTGCTTTTAGTGTGCAGACCACTCCTCCCCCATGGCCGACCACTTTTTATCCTGGTAGACCACTTGTGGTGGTCGACTGACCACTACAAGTAGCTGGCCGACCACTTCAAGTGGTCGGCAGCTTTCCTTCACCTTTCTGGAGATATTTTCTAGCCAGCTATAACAGCTGGAGGGCACAAAAACCATCCTCCATACACGTGTATGGAGGGATGGCTTTAGGCCTAAGCTTGTTCAACAAGCTTAACCTTTGGTTCTCTATAAAAGAGAACCTCCCCCTTCTTGCTTTAGGTTCAAAAATTGTGCTTGAGCTATACATATTATTCTATCTCTATAATTCTCCATCCTCTTCATATTTGTGCTTGAAAGTGCATTTTTATCATACTATTGCACACACAAACACACACTCAAACACCACCCTTTTGTTGCTGAGATACCTTGAGGTTGGTTTTGGAGTTTTTGGACTGGTTTTGATCCAAAATAGCTGCTGGAGTTGTTGCTCTAAAGTGGTTCTACAAGGGTGAGTCAACTAGCCCTTTAACCCTTTGTTTTGATTAAGCTTTTGGACCTATTTGCATGCTTATTTTGGCTTGACTTTCTACTGAAAAAAGTTTTGATTTTGTATGCTTGTAATGTTTGTTTAAGGCTTCTTTGGTGTTTGGAGTGGTCTACTCCCTTGCATGCCTTGTTTGGCTTTGTTTTGTACCATCACTTTAGGCCCTTGAGATCACTTTCTCTTGGCCTTTTAACTACTGAAATTCAGTGGATTTTCAGTGGTAAAACTTGTGTTTTGAGGTCTTAAATAGGAGAGGGTCATCCTCTCTCCTTGTTTCTTATATCTTTGCCTTATTTGCCTCATGTTTGAGCATGTTTGTTAAGCTTATGTTGACTCCATCTTAGCATGTATTTGGGGTTATTTTGACATGGCGTACCACTATTTTGACTTGGTTTGGTCACCCCATGCATGCTTTATACACTTGTAGTGTAAATGTTGAAAACTAGCTTTGTGTGCTTCATGAAGTAGCATGTCTTTCTAGCATGTTTTGAGTCCATCTCAGTAGGTTTTTGGTGTTGTTTTAACATGCCTTAGATCTATTTTGGGTTGGTTTGATGGCCTCATGCATGCTCCATGCACTTGTAGTGCATTTCCATTTACTAGCCTAACATGCACCTTGCTTTTGGACCATTATTCTAACATGTTTTGGCTTAACTCTAAGAAGCTTTTGTCTATGTTTTAGCATTCTTAAGCTCTGATTTGTATTGTTTTGGTCATGCATGCATTTCTTTGTATAGCCATAGTGCATTCTAGCTTGTTAGCTTTGAGTTTCCAAGCCACTAGCATGCATTGCTTGGGCTACTTTTATGATTTGGCATCATTTCATATGTGATTTCAGTGCATGTTTCATGTTCATGCATTCACATCTTTCACTCTTTCCATGCTTTGGAGAGGTTGTGCTTTATGCCCTTAACATGAGTCATTGTGTATACCTTCATGCCTAAGCTTGTGAGCTATCATTTCAGTGTGTATTTGGGGTTATTTTGCCATGATATAACTTTGATTTTTGTTGGTGAAGCCATCTCATGCTTGGTCTTGGTAGGTGTAGTGTAATCCTCCCTTTTGGCCCTGCATATTCCATGCTTCATGCTCACCATGTTAGCTTATTTTGGCTTCCTTCCATACATGTTTTAGCATCATTTTGACATGCTCTAGGACTGTTTTGGGTTGTCTTGGCCATATGCTTCATGTTTTGCATAGTTGTAGTACAAATGCTTATACTAGCTTCAAGCTTTGAGCACCATAGCATGCTTCATATGTATCATGTACATGATTTGGCATCATTTATCATGTTATTTTAGAGCATATAGCATTGCCATGTTCCCATTTCTTTCACCCTTTGAGTGCCTCTAAGGGTTGTGCATTGTTGCATTGTTTATGGCCTAGTGTGTATGCATGCATGCTTAGACATTTGAACCCCCATCTTAGCATGTTTTGATCTTTGTTTTGACCTATTTGAGCTCTGTGCATAGTTGGTTCATGCATTTATGCCATGTATTGCATGTCTCTAGAGTAGTCCTCTTTGGTTGCTTTATGCTTTAAGGACTCTTGCATGCCTTGCTTGTGTTGATTGAATGATTTGGCATCATTTCATACCTAATTTCAGTGACTATAGTGTTGTTACACTTCCACATTTGTCACTCCTTGAGCACTCTTGAGAGTTGTGCTCTTAGGCCTAGTTGGTGGGCCAATGCATGTGCATGCATCTCTCTTGCTTTCATGTCTTCATTTCTTAGCATTATGACCACTGATTTGGGCATGACTGAGGTCTGTCCATTTTTTATTTAAGTCCATTGAGCATGTTTGTTTTCATGTTGTTTGCATGCTTATGTTGCCTTGCATTGTGCATGCATGCCATTAGCATTAATAGGTTGATCGTATTGCCTTGCATTGTGTATGCATGCCATTAGCCTAGATAATTTAATCTTGTTGCATTGCATTGTGTTTGCATGCTCATGTTGCATTAGCATTGCTAGGTTGAGCACTGACTACATTGCATGTTGTTTGCATGCTCATGTTGCTTAAGGACTTTTTGTTTGCATGCTTAGGTTGCATTGTATTAGGGTGAACATGTTGCATGCATTGCATTGTGTTCGGATTGAGCGTCAATCCAAACACGGGAAATGAGGGACGTTTCATACTTGAAGTGATGAAACGTGCCTCATTTCTTTGTCGCCGACACTCTGATCACACATGATAGAGTTTAAGGCATTTATGTGTTATGTGTGCATTCATTTCATATTGAATTGTGCAATTTGGCTTCTCGGCCATCACGCATCGAGATGTGCGATTGGTGGCCCGAGGGTCAAGAACTACACTCCCTTGAGCTCATGAAATGATAGGGAGGGTGGTTATGCACACATATGTTGCAAATACATTGCCATGCCTCTTCTTGTCCTCTGTTGCAGCAAACTGGAAGTGTGGCAGCAAAACTGGTCGGCCGACCAGAAAAACTAGCTGGCCGACCATTTTTTCTGGTCTGCAGCAATGGTAGGTGGTCGGCAGGTGGTTGGCAACATCAACAACTGGTCGGCAATGCTCCTACAGGTTCCCAAGGTGGAGTAGATACTATCTGGAGCTTGGTGCGAGGTTCTGAGAACAAATGAAATTGCGATGGATTTCTGAATGAGGTGACCGAGCATGCATACACTTCTCGCCTCGAGGCTCCTGTTTTATTGCTTTGCTTAGATAGCTAGCTTATGCTTTGTTTTGTACTTAAATAGTTAATGCGCTTAGCTATTCAATTTATGTTGTAATAACTAGTTAGTTAACTTGTTAGTTAATTAGCTTCCTAATTAGTTAACTAGGATTAGTTAATTAGTTGGCTTGTAATAATTAGCTTAAATTAGCTTAGATTAGCTAGTTAGCTATTATTCAGACCCTCCTGCGAGAGGGCGTACTATTGTAATAAGCGTGCGTGTGTGTGATGCATGTCTTCTAACCTCCATTTCTTTCTCCCTTTTATTTACCAGCTTTCGATGGTTAGTTTTAGGGCATGTTTCGATTAGCATCCTTATGATTCGCATGCGTGCACCCATTCATCTGTATTGTATACATCAGACTCGGCACATCATACTAACTGCATTGTATTTCAACACATTTACTTGAATACGTGTTCAACAACATGTTATCAAGTTGCATTCACATGACATCTTAGAATAGCCGAGCCTATCTTAGTTGTATTTTTGCATGTGTTGCATTAGCCATCTTAACATGAACTAGGATCATGCATGATTTCTAACTAGTTCTCTGTTTTGGCTCGGAGTACACTGTGAGTGTTTACGCTTTAGCATACTGCATGAGATGTGTATGTTGCAATGTTAGCATGCTTTCCATGAGGCTAACTACTTAAGTGATTAACTGCTTGAATGCCTGTGGGTGAAGGTTGGATTGCTTGAATTGGAACAATTCATCAAAATGTGTGTTTTAAGCCCAATTGAGAGTGGCAAAATCATGTTTTCTAAGCCCACTTGAGGGTGGCAAAATCCCCGACATAGCCTACTTGCGAGTAGCACCTCTAAACTGTTTTCAAACAAACGAACATTAAATGTTTTGTTCCAACTTAGGCGATCTAGTCTATACTTGTATGCTGTGCGCATCACATAGTAATTCTAGGTTAATAACCGGAATAAGAACACATGTGTTTTCAAAAACAAAATATTATGTTAGTAAAGGCCGATCTTTGATCGAGCGAGCGGGGGTGCTCATTGCATGACCTTCCCCTCTCGTACCTAAGTTCCCGAGCCGAGGCAACTTTGGTGATGACGGACACGTGGCCTTAGGCACAAGTCAGGGTTTCCTAAATTTTCCAAAAATAAAACATTTAGGTGGCGACACTGTATCTAGCAAAGCAGTCCATGTTTGACACTTCTTCATAAAAATCAGTTTTCCAAAATGATTTGCCAGATTTGGACTCTTTGGTGATTTATCGGTCTCACATTGCACTTTGTGAGATTAGATTCAGAACCGTGACACAAGTCCGAACTGTAGTAGCTAAGAACAAACGATTCGCGCCCTCGCGCGTTGAGCCGGGAGTTCCGGGCGGTCTACACACAATATACAATGGAGGAAAAACCGGGATTGCTATAGAGACCCCAATATATATGTGAATCAGAAGCTTCTTTCAGTTAAGTCATGTAGAATAATGCCATTAAACAAGAAAAGAAACTTGATAAAAGATCCTAATCATTTAATAGTAACTGCAACTTTGCTATGGCAGTTCCGATTTGCGTATCATAGAATAAGGTAAATATTTGAAAAAGAAAAACAAAGTTTCAGCATAGTTTTACCCCCATCATTGCTTAAACAAAACTTTTTGTATGTGGCAAGAGCCTGAAAAAATTTAAAAAATCTACTGTGTGCAATGCTTTCCACAATCCACATCATAACTACCAAATAACAACGGATAAAAACATGCTTTCCTCTACTGGACATGATATGTAAAATGCACACAGAATTAGATGGATCCAGACCTCATGATAATTCCAAACTAAATAGGGATACCACATAAAATGAAGCATGACTTAAGCAGAGTATTCTTATTGAAGGAGAGCTAAGAAACTCACTCCCAGTCAACCTTGACAATCCATTTCTCAACTTGGCTTGGGCTGTTTATACATCCAAAAAGTAGGGTAACCAAGAAATAATATGTTCATAAGTTGGCAAGCTCAAATGGACTGGAAGAAAAAAAATTTGAGGTAGGTTAGAGTGACACTTGATAGTGTAACTATAATCTAGCAAGTTGTGCAAGAAAGTAATGAAAACAAAGAGGATGGATTAATATGGCTTGAAAATTCAACAATGAGCACCAAATATACTAATGAGATCTAAGCATTACATGTAAACCCATGAAATACTCCAAAGAGGACATAAATATGTGAAAGAAAGACCTTTTAATGATCACATATATACTAGGAATAACAAGTAATTTGTGTTCCCCCTAGCTTTGTTTGAATTTGTGGAAAAAAACTCATACCTTCAAAATTATCCCTTTTTATGATATGCACTTGAGAGTAGGTAATTGAAGTCAAATTTTGCAACCTCAATTCATACCAAAATGGGGAAGGGGAAGGGGAAGGGGAGGGGCAGGGGCACAGAGGAAGGGGAATAATACAAAACTCAATTCATCAGCTAATTTTGAAGATGTGGACAAGCACCAAACAAAGAATCTATCTCACTTCAGGCCTTCAAACACCTTGCGGCAACCTTCCTAAACATGTACATGGTATAGTTATTTAATTTTAAATATGTATATATATATATATATATGTACGAGTGCGAAATAATCTTCTCGTATAATCCTGTTGATCAAGTTTGTACTCCTTCAAACAACGTTGCTTTGCCACCTGAAAACACAAACGTGAGCTAACCGGCGGGTGTGTGCCGGAAACCCCTCCGATGCCTAAGTCAGCTACTAGACAATAGACAATAAGCTCTATGTATTCTAGAGTAAGAATTGGGATACCTGTACATAGGTCCTACTATGAGCTTTTATAGATTCTGCCTGGCACAATCCTAGTAGGATTCCAACTCTCCTTATAAGAGTCCTCCTAGGAATCACACTCCCAGTGAAGAGTGTGTATCCTGATAACACTCTACTCACTACCAACCAAGTGAGATGGTTTGCATAATCCTAGTAGGACTCTACTCTCCTTAGTAGAGTCCTCCTAGGAGTCTCAAGCCCAAGGATAATGCTTATCCTTAAAACACCCTCATCACTGCAAGCCAAGTGGGATGGCTGAACCCTTTACCTCGGCTGACACTACGGTCAACAAAGTTACTTTGGCTCCGTGCTCAACATGGGCGAGCCGTGATGACCTTGCCACCGGTTGGCATCCTGCCGAGCTACACCCAGTTCGGCCAATCACCCTGTTCAAACCAAGGTTTGTCCCCAGATAGGTCCCAATTCCAGCAACACATCCAACTGTCCTGGTACCTACCTCAGCCCAAAGCCGAAATACAAAATATCTCCTTGGCCCATTGCACAACCGAACTTCCAAAGAAGACTCGTCCTAGCTCGGCCCAATTTGTTCACAAATTACCCTCTCAATATATATTTTTCAGCTTTACTGAACTTTGTGAATTTCTTGGAACAGGTTGGCAGCTTGTTTGTTTTTTTAACCGGTTGTTGCCCAGAATTTTGTTCCTTCGCTCGAGCGACACTTCTTGTGCTCGAACAAACTTTGTGAACCTCCAGCACTTTTGCAGTTCTGCGAGCGAAACTTCTTACGCTCGAGTGTAGGTCTTTTGTCTATAAAACTTCTGGGAGATTGTATTCTTCACTCGAGCGAAACTTCTTGCGCTCGAGCGGAACAACTTATTGTGTATGGTCGCTCAAGTGACACTTCTTACGCTCGAGCGATATGTGCATATATCAATTTGTAAACAGCCACTTTAGACTCACTTTTTCATTTCTCTCTCTCTCTCTCTAAACATTTCTAAACCCTAATTTCTTTCACTCTCTCTCTAAAACTCATCTATTTCCCTTGAATACACCTAGATCTGTTGATCTTTTCACCCGTGTCCCTTTGTTAAAAAAGAAGAGCTTGACGGGGGCTTCGTTCTAATCGGAGCAAAGTTGATTTTCGATATATTTGAGTTTCCATCACTCCTTCAATCATCTTCTAAGCTTGAGGTAGGGATATTTCCACACTTTTTATGAGTTTTAACTTAGTTATGTGTTATTTCTAAACAATAGTGCGATTTTGGAAATTTTGGAACAAACCTAGGATTTGGGTGAAGAAAATAAAAAGAGGGGTTTATCAAATGAAGCCTTGAAAATGATTTTGATATGGAAAATAATGTTTAGTTGGGAATAAATGGCTGGTTTTGATATTTGGGAGTGATTTTGGAAAGAAAAAGGGATTTTACCCTAAGTGCCTCAAATGTTGATTTTATATAAGTTATGAGATTGATATTGAAATTGTGAAATTGGATTGATATTGGTGAGGATGGTGGAGTTGGATATGTATTATCACTCACATCTTGAAAATTTGGAAAGTTTATCTTTATAGAGAATTGTGTATCTATTTAGAAATATCTATTTTGGGCTATCAGTAGAAAATATCTATGATTGTTGTAGAAATTGCATGTGAATTAGGAGAATTAAAACTATTTTCTCATTCATTTGCATTGAGCATTGTCTCATGCCTATACATTTGAAATGTTTATCGTTTTGAGAAAAATGGGTGAATCTGGGAAACACGTATTGAAATGTTGAAATAAGTTGGCCTGAGTGTCTATGGTGAATCCTAAAAACCGCGCGTATACATGGGTGTCAATCCCGCAGACAAAATTTCCATGAAATGGCAATGGTAGTGCTTGTATAGCCTACGTTTACATGGGTCTCGGTTTACGGTTTCCTCTGGATGAAATTTCCAGGAAAGGTTGTATTGTTTGAAATTCCCTGAGCGTGATTCATTGCCCTATCTTTTACTTCAAAGGAAGTGATTTATGATATTATCATGGCATTGCATAGTTTTGGAAAGAGTTATAAAAAGATGTTTTGGCACGGACATTGCATATGCATTCACCTTATAGCTTTGTTAAGATTCATATACTGTATTGGATTATTTTTACTGGGTTTTGGCTCACCTTAAGTGGGAAAAACATTTCAGGTGCTAATGATATACCTCCGCTAAGGCAATAGCTTAGGAGGACTTGAAGCGAGAGCTTCTTTTGTGTGTTTACTGTATTTATTTTGCACAGGCTAAGGGTTTTAACTGTATTGGACTTAAATCCACTTTTATTGTACCCAAGCGTTGTCTTGGAAAGATGTAAGCCTTTAGGGCATCTCTTGTTTGTCTAACTTTCTTTCCATCTCTTTATTGTATCACTCTTTTGTAAAGCTTAATTGTAAATCAAGGATAGATAATTATTTTGTCATTGTGATCACTTACTGATTTTGAGTATGGGTTATAGTGATTATTTCGGGGTGTTACACTAGCAACATCATCACACACAAACTAATTGATTAAAAGAAAATTGGAATTGAAAGGAAGTACGATTAATGCTGTGTTTGGTTGGGGATTTAGAAAGGGATTTGGAAAGGAAAAAGAAAAAGGTGTGTGAAACTAGGTGAAATATAAGTATATTTTATTCACATTTTACCTACGCTTTCTCTTTTCTTTTCCAAATCCCTTACCAAATCCCCTAACCAAACATAGTGTAAGAATCATTATGTAGGATAATAGAAGAATGAATTGAATTTAACAACAACTGGAAAATAGAAATGGAATAAGAAGCATACCTCTTCTATTTCTTTGACAAAGCTTAGAGTAATTTGCAACAACACAAGTAAACAATTTACACCTCTGAAGATCTCAAAACTTGTGGAACAACCTTGGGTGAAAAGCTGTAGCGACACAAGTGCCACAAGTTGATGAACAACTTGCTAGAAAAGCACGAATTGATAAAGAGCTTGCCCGGCGATCTTCAAGGAGGGTGAATTGGCCATTTCCACTACTTGCTGTTACACTCAGTTTTGCTGCTTTTATAGATAAGTTATATATATAGATTATCATTCTAAGGAGGTGTTTGGAAAGAGCTTTTTTAAGCTTTTTTTTGGCTAAAATAGCATTAAAAGACAAAATAAGCTAAAATAGCCAATAAGATAAAATGTCACATCAAATCCATAATCATTTTACTTTTTCTCTCACAAACATCACATCCAATTACAAAAAAAATCCAACTATCTTTCCAAATACAAAAATTTTAGCCTCCCAAAATAGCCAAAAACTAAAATAGCCTACTAAAATAGCAACTTCCTAAACACCCACTAAGTATATATATATATATTTCATATTGATTTAACAAGTTAACAGGAAGTCAAAAAAGAAAACAAAAAAAAAGGAATAATTTTTTTTTATTCATTATGTTTTCAATTTTTTTCTTAATATCTTTCTTTAAAAACTATTTTTCAATTTCTAAATTGTTTCTAAAAAGGTAGTATTTCAAACTTTTCGAAAAAAAAAAATTTGCACAAACAAAAAAAAGAATGGAGATGTTCTTAAACATTTTTTGAAACATAATAATAATAATAATAATAATAATAATAATAAAATAATAATAATAATAATAATAATAATATAATAATAATAATATTAAAAAGCAAAAAAAATTCCTTAATTCTTGAATAGTTAAGAATAATAAGTTGAAAATATATTCTAAAAAGTTTACTTATTTAAAAAAAAAAAAGAATGTGGAAGAAATGTATATTTAGATTTTTTTTTTTTTTTTTGAATTTCATGTTTAATAGGATATATACACACTCATATATATTTTGAAAGTTACTTATTTTAGAAAGAAGAAGAAGAATCAGAAGAAGAAGGAGGGGAAGGAGAAAGAGGAGGAGGAGGAGGAAAAAGAAATAGATATTCAAAAATTCTTTTCAATTTCAAGGTTTGAAATGATATATATATACACACTCATATATTTTTGTATTATCTTCAAGTTTTATAGGATATATACACACTCATGTATTTTTGCATTAACTTTGAGTTTTTTTTTTTTTGAATTTTTAATTAATTAATTTTTTTCATGTTTATAAATCTCTTTGATTGCAAATAAATCAAATGTTTAGTCTTTGAATTTGTGTTTAATTATTTATACATTTAATTTTTTTTAAATTTATATTCAGTTAAGAATATTGAGTTTAGCCGTAATTATTTTTATATTCAACTTTTTTTTTTAAATCTATATATTCAATTTTTTTAATGCACTATTTTAAACTTATATTTATTTTATGAGTTTGCACACGCATCGCATGTATCCAGCCGCAAGTCCTAAAAAAAAGAAGAAGAAAAAAAGAGAGTAATGCTACACTTATTAGTTTTGTGTGTCAA
This sequence comes from Camellia japonica, assembly GCA_030407325.1. Lineage (NCBI taxonomy): Eukaryota > Viridiplantae > Streptophyta > Magnoliopsida > Ericales > Theaceae > Camellia > Camellia japonica. The sequence goes on along the minus strand of JAPPVO010000024.1, from coordinate 106,741,961 downwards.
CACACTATTTATAGCAATCCCAGTTTTGCCCCGACCTTCATTGTGTCCTAGACTTGGGTTCTGTGGTTGAATATTGTATCCATGTCTTGTTTTTCCCCTTTCACTCTTTGTTTTTGAGTTTTGGAATGTATTGGGCGAGTTTGGAACAGGTTGGTTGTTGTTTGGTTTAGATTGTTGTTGCCTAGATTTTGGCCTCTTCGCTCGAGCATGCATATGCGTCTGTGGCAAAATTGAAGCTTTACATTCTACGCTCGAGCGACGCTTTTTGCACTCGGGCGAGGTCACTGTTGTGTTTGGTCGCTCGAGCGACGACTCCTTCACTCAAGCAAGGACTGCGTATATCAGTTCGCAGGAGAGCTTTTCTACATCACTTTTTTATTTCTTTTCATCCCAAAACCCTAATCCGGCAGACTCTCTCTCTACAAATACTCTTTGATCCAAGCACCATTACTCTACTCCCTTTGAGAAAAAGGTGGAGCAACACGTGGGCTTCCATTTCATCCAAGAAAAGTTGAGTTTTCAGCATCTTCAAAGTTTCTCCTCCTTCCTCTTGAGCTCTACATTTGAGGTAAGGATATTCTACTCTTTGATATGAGTTTTAACCTAGGTATTTGACATTTTGTATAAATGGTGGGATTTGGGAAGATTTGGGTGAAGTAGGGTTTGGATTTGAATCTTTGAAAAAAAAAGGGGTGTTGCAATATTTGGTTTCGTACATGTAGATGAGGGCTTGGTTATGATATTATAAGAAATTAAATGGCGAGATTGAGTCTTGGGGATGATATTGGGAAAAGGGAAAGGTTTTGCCCTAATTTGTGTTAAATGACTATTTTGAATAAATAATGAAATTGACATGGGGAAAATGAAATTGGAAGGATGTATGATTGAATGGTGTAGTTGGATTTGTAAAATTACTTACCTTTGATAATTTGATAAATTATCTGTTGATAGATTGTATATCTATTTAGAAATATCTGTCTTGCGCTATCGGTGGAGGATAGCTATGATTGTTGTAGAAACTATATGTGGATTAAGTGAATTGAAACTAATCAATTGAATTATGTCATTGAATATTATAGCGATCCCGGGTTTACCCTTGTTGTACAGTGATCCGGACCTGTGTCCGTGGATGTTAGTAGTTGATTATTATCTTGTTTACATCCTTTCTTACTTTGTATTTGAGTTATAGGATGTGTTGGGCAGGTTTGTTACAGGTTGGTTGAGTTTAGAAACCAAAACTAGTTGTCCAGATTTTGACCTGTCCGCTCGAGCGGGGAGTTTGACGCTCGAGCGGGGACCCTGTTGTTGCTTGTCCGCTCGAGCGGGGAATACACCCATCCAGTATTTCCTGTGTAGTGTTGGACGCTCGAGCGGGAAGTTGTGAGTGACGCTCGAGCGGGTAGTTGGGCGCTCGAGCGGGAGACCTGTCTGCAAAAGTGCTGGGAGTGTGCATCCGGTGCTCGAGCGGGGGATTGGCCGCTCGAGCGGGAGTCTGTGAGTGCCGCTCGAGCGGGGGTTTGGCTGCTCGAGCGGGGCGACTGGGTTTAAGTTCCGAGTTTTAGCATTTTTAAATCACCTTTTCTTGTTCTTTCTCTCTCTTACTTTCCCAAACACAGATTTGAGAGCCTCTCTCTCTAAAACCGGCCCTTCTCTCTTAGATTTGATCTAGTAGGAGTTGTTTGCTCGCTTTTGGCCTTCACAAAAGTTGTGTTGATCGTCGAGGGGTGCATTTTAATCTGAAAATTTCGAAATTTGGAGCATTTTGGTTTTGGTCTTCACCTCCCTTGGGGCTCTGGATTTGAGGTAGGGATACCCTACTCCTCTCTATGGATTTTGTCTTTAAATTTTAGTATTTTGAGAAGTTGGGGTTGGTTTGGTAATTTTGTGAAAGTTGGGTGCTTTTGTGTAATTTTACAAAAGTTGGGGGTTTAATTTATAATAAACCTAGATGCATGTTTGGCATAGAGAAATGGCATAAAATGTTGGAACATTGATGATAATGGAACCATAAGGGTTGTAATGTTAATTATGGAAAATGCCCTAATTACATTGATTAATTACTTGGGATAATTAATTGTGAGAAATGAGGAATTGAAGTGGAAATGTTGAGATTGGGAGTATGTGGGTTTAAAGGGTGTAGTTGAATTATTTATCACACACCGAATTGAAATGTTGATTATATATCCATTTGTTGCATTTATATTATGTATAGAAATAATGCTTTGGGCTATCGGTGGAGGATAGTTGTGATTGTTGTAGACAATGCATGATGATTAGGCAAACGAAAACTAATCAACAGAATGTGTCATGGAATTTGACGGTTGATAGAATACATTAACTGTATGTATTGATTGATTGTATATAGAACCAATTTGTTTGTATGCATTATGTGTAGAGGAGGAGATGGGGGATGTACTCCGCGGTTTAGGGGAAGATGGGGGATGTACCTCTAAACCGGATAGTGTTGGGAGGAGATGGGGGATGAACTCCGTAGATACAGCTCATATGCTTGTCTAGAAAAGTGAAGATAGAGCTCATATGCTTATCTTTGAGAAGTGTAGATACAGCTTTTATGCTTGTCTAGAAAAGTAAAGATAGAGCTCATATGCTTATCTTTGAGAAGTGTAGATACAGCTTTTATGCTTGTCTAGAGAAGTGTAGATAGAGCTCATATGTTTATCTTTGAAAATGTGATATAGTTCTTATACTTATCAGTTGAAGTGTTGATATTGCTAGCATGCTTATCTTTTATGAAATGGGAAAATGTTTAATATGAGTTGTTGTCTCATACGAGTGGTGTGGCCAGGTTCTGAGCCATGATTATGAATTGAGAATTGAAAAGAATGGAAAATGAATTGTAACATGGACTTGTATGTCATGAAACTGTAAGATGATATAAGTGGATGTATCAGTGTTGGCCATCTATCAATTGCTAATCTCTTAGTCATTGTTCATGGTTGGTTTAGTGTACTTCAACTGGGCTGTGGCTCACCCTATATGGGAATATCATTTTCAGGTACAGGTAGCATGCCACCTCCAAGGACATAGCTTGGGAGGCTAGAGGCGGGCAGACTTTTGTTATTTAGCTTGTTTTGATGTATTACATGTATATTCAAGCCAAGGGCTTAATGTGTAAATGAGTTAGCACTCTTTTGTTGTAACCAAGTGTTAACTTGGAAAGCTGTAAGCCCGTAGGGAACTTTGCTTTTGTTGTTAACATGTAATACTTTTGTAATGAAACTCTGGTGAATAGAAATATGTGGAACTTTTATATATCAATGCATGTCTATATTGATGGGTTTAATGTTATTATTTTGAGGGCGTTACAAATATGACGGTTTGATTTAACCATGGAATATGTGATTTGATTAGTCATTGTATATGACAACGTTTTTAAATACATTGTATTTGTATCATTGTTTGGGAGGACATAGGGGATGTACTCCATTGTTTGGGAGGAGATAGGGGATAGACTCCATTGAAAATTAAGTTGGTTGGAGTCTTCAGGGTGATAGTCCTGAAATCTTATATGCATATGGGTGCCGGTTCCCTCGGATGTGATTCTATAAAATGGCAAGAAATAGAAGTGTTTGATTGATAAATGTATTGAATTGTGGACCATTGAGTTGTAGTCTCATTTTTGGTTGTTTTGATAATAATGAATTTGGTTAATAGATTTACCCGAAATGGATGAATGGAAATGAATTGAGGTATTGGTTATCTATATTAAGTGGTCTTGGAAAGAATATGTGTTGGTTCAGAATATTACACATTTATCTGATGCTTATATCTAGTTAAATCTCATATATTGTTTTAGCATATCTCTACTGGTTTTTGACTCACCCTACTTGGGAAACCATTTTTAGGTACAGGTGACATGCCGCCTCCAAGGTCATACTTGGGAGGTTTAGGAGTTGAAGGCTCCATTTTGTTATTTTGTTTTGCGTTAAATGTTTATTTAACCCAAGGGCTTTGCTTGTATAGAGATTTAGACTCTTCTTTTGTTATAACCAAGCGAGGTCTTGGAAACATGTAAGCCCGTAGGGCATTTATTTTGTTGTTATCAATTAGAGTTACATGCTATAGTTTCAAGATGAACATTTATGAGTAATGCATGTAATATCTTTTGTAATGTAGACTTTGATGAATGAAAATATAATTTTTCTATCATGTTTATAGATCTTATAAATGGTTGGTTTATCTAATATTTTGAGGGCGTTACACTATTGATGCAATGTATTTCATTATTAATGTCTATCTTCAATGTAATAATGACATATAAGGTGATATATTTAAAATAGTATATAAAAATGATAAGTGCAACACTACTTTATTTAAAAAAATAAATAACATAGGGACAATTATTTAAAAAAAAAAATCAGGATTTGACTATTATAACAAAAATAAATTATGACTTTTTAATTTTGTCAATTGAAACCCTAATTTTTTTTTTCCAATTTAAACTAATTGCCTATTTTCGTTAAGTAAAATCGATAAAAAAATTAATATTTTAGCCATTAAACTCAATAAACAAATGTATTTTAGACATTTTATGTATATATCTACATCAAATTTAATAATTAAAATATTTTTTCCTTGATCTTACTTCTCAAAAATAAGCGAATGGTTTACATTAAAAATAAATCAAAATATTAGAATTTAAATTAACAAAATTAAAAAAATAGAATTTATTTTGTTAAAAAGCTAAAATTTTTGAGATTTTTTTTTAATTATCCTAATAATATACAAAGGTGAGTATAGTCCTACTCTAAAATAATAAAATAAAATAAATAAAGTATTAAGATCTTTTACCCCTAATAAATAAATAAATAAATAAATAAATAAATAAAATAGACTAGTTTTACCTCTATTAGGTTCCTCGTAGACACAAAGGGCCATTTTGGCAATGTTGGTTAAAAGCCAACTTTTTGGTTTTTTTATTATTTTGAGTCACATCATCTCTCTACTTTTTTTACACTTTCTCAAAAAAATCTATAAAAAAAATAAAAAAGTCATCTTTTAACCAACTTCTTAAAACACCCCAAATAAGCGTTGCAGTGCATCTCTTGTAATACCCCTGTTTCGTAATATGTTAATTGGTCCATAATATGAGTATGATTATGTGTTTAATATGATTTTGTGTGCCATTATGTGGTTTTGAATTTCTATCTGTCCATCGTAGGAATATTTGTTTGATTATCTGCTTTGGAAATTAAATTAAAGGCCTTATCGGCCACAGGACCCGAAATTGATTACGCCATTGTGATTGACATATTTTTAGAACCTACGGTGGAATTTAATTGAAAATTGATTTGGGTCAGATTAAACTGATTAAATTGATTAATTAGTGCCCAATTGCTTTATATTAAAGTAATGTGTGAGTGGGAGCTTGTAAGGGACTTTATACACTCAAACTCCCTCTTTAATTCTCATTTTTGGTTGATAAGAACTCTAAGAAAAGGGGAGAGAGGGTCGGTTATGGGAGATTAAGGAGAGAATTGTGCAATTTTGGTCTTAAGGCTTGGAGAATTGAAGTCCAACTCTAAATTAGACCATAGATTGAGAAGATTGAGCTCTTAGGTAAGTGATTGATTATGAATTCATGAGTTTGAACTTGTAATTTTGTGAATTAAAGATTAATTGGTGATCAAGAACAAGAGTTGTGCTCTAATTGATGAATTTGAAGTTGAAATGCACATGCGTGTATAGGATCACCATGATTTTGCATAAACAAACATGTATTAAGTTGAATGTGGAAATATGAGTGTTAAATTCTACATGCAAGCATGTTTTTGTTGTGTTCCATGAGAATGAACACCATTTGCATTAATTGGAATAGAAATGAAGTCAAGATTAGCATGCATGTTTGAATAATTAAAGATAGGAGCTTTGAATGCATGAATGCATATGATAGAATTGAACTTGAATTAAATTGAGCCATGCATGTGCTTGATTCATGAAATTGAGCCCCATGATGATGTGTTTTGGTGTTTATACCATGTTAATACAAGAATATGTGAAATTGGAGCTATCGTATGCAAGAAACATTGGTTGAATGTCGAATTTGGACTCAAGAACACAATCTGGGAAACCTAGAATTTTGATTTCCGCTCAAGCGGGGTAATGGCCGCTCGAGCGGGAAAAACGTGCTCCAATACTTTTTGCAGACTTGGTGTCCGCTCGAGCGGGGGAGGCCACGCTCGAACGGGGGAGCTATTTAGACAGGTCTTCCGCTCGAGTGTCCTATTACACGCTCGAGCGTATTTTTCATGCAACCAGTACTTTTGTAGGCCTTAAGGGTCCGCTCGAGCGGGAAAGTCCACGCTCGAGCGGCGACCCTGTTTTCTGAAAATCTGAAAATGCATTCTGTGTTCTGTTTTTCCATTCCCTTTCACTTCTAAACACTCTTAGGCATACATTGAGCATTGTAATTGAATTAAATAGATAAGAATGAAGCCTAAAGAGGAATATGTGAATTAAAGAACGAATTAAATTATTTGTGATCCATATGTGTTATGTGATGTGTAGGGTCAAGCTCCAGGGCAAATTCACAAGCCGATCACTGTGAGTAATATCTGAAATATGTTGTTATCTAATTGCTCACTTCTATGTAAGTTTTGTAAAGTTTATTAATTTTGAATGGTGGACACAGTTTAACATGATAAGTTTGATATGAAACGCCTCTGAGCCAGTTTGATATGAAAGGCCTATGAGCCAGTTTGATACGAATGGTCTATGAGCCAGTTTGATACGAAAGGCCTATGAGCCAGTTTGATACGAAAGGCCTATGAGCCAGTTTGATATAAATGTGGGCCGAAGGCCGTTTGATATAAATATGGGCCGAAGGCCGTTTGATATAAATATGGGCCGAAGGCCGTTTGACATAAATGTAGGCCGAAGGCCGATTGACATAAACAATTGGGCCGAAGGCCGATGGACATGAATGAATGGGCCAAAGGCCGTTTTGACATAAACGAATGGGCCAAAGGCTAGTTTGATCTAAATAATACGAATGAATTGGGCCCGAGGCCGTATGATGTGTTTGGAACCTTAGTTACTTAACTTACATATGTTTATGTATGTATGTGTTAGTTAGGAATGCAAATTGGGCCTAAGGCCGTTCGATGTATATTGTTCCAATGTATATTCGTTATTTGATATTATTCACTGGGCTATCGCTTACGCTCATTCATGTGTTTGTAGGTGAGCTAAGAGAGGTCCAGACCCCGCCCTAGTGAAGCCAGTGTGGAACAACTAAGGTTTGGAGAGTCAGCCTTTGCGTCTCACGTACGAGACACATCTTCGCCCTTTTGCCATTCTATGTAATTTTGTCATGTTGGTGAAGCCTTTGTACATGTCTATATATAGTTACCATGGGTTGACTTGGTTTTTGGATGATCCTGTTGTATGAAACTTTTTGGTACTGTAATTCTGTTGTGAGTTATTAATATATTTATGTCTGGAATGTTATGACGTGCATGTAAGCACAGCTCTATGGACAAAGTTTTAAATTGCTTCCGTTCGGCCCTTTTTACTCTTATGAGTTTTGTCTTATTTGTTTTGAGGCCGTAGGTAATCTCATGATTACTGGCCGGTTATGGCCTTAACCCATAGGGGTGGGTTCGGGTCGTGACATCTCTACTCTCTAGTAGTTCTTCGATGCCGAGGATATTGCTCTGCAGCAAGCTAGTTACTCACTCCCTTCCCTGAGGCATGTTTGCTCTTCCTTCTCTGATATTTCTCTTCCAAGTCTTCTTTCTCTTAGATTTTCATAATCAAATTTTTTAATTTTATATTTTCCCTTCCTTTTGATTGCAATCTTTTGGATTTTGTTAAAGATTACTTTTCTAATTAACTTTTGTTTTCCTGACTTTCTTTTAATTATTATTATTTTTTTTTTGCAGAATTTGTATTTTTACTTTTATTTGTGAATGATTTGAATGTGTTGTTTGAATCAATTTGGCATTTGGGTTCACTAAGAATCAAATTTTAAACAAAATTTTGAAAAAACTCTAATATTAGGCATCATTTGGGAAAAAGTTATTTTAGTAATTTTGAATTTTTGATTAAAATATGAGGTTAAAAAAATTAATATGTTTAGGATAATTTTTTAACTTTTTACGAAAAAAATATGTAAAAAGTAGAGAGAAAATAAAATTTTAACTTTTTTATATAGGTTATTGGCATTTTAAAATGTTTTTGTCATGACTTTTGATTTTAGGCTAAGAGATTGAGTTGCGAAACATGCCTAATTAGTAAACTTGTAAGGCTTCACACCATCAAATTAAATTTGTGAAAATTACACCCCTAAAATATAAGCCTTTGCACCCCAAATGAACTATACGGGGAAAAAAATGTTAACTTGATTTTCTAATGAGTGTTGTTATTAGCATCTCATAAATTATTTTGGACCCTCCAATTTTTAACCTTGTTTTTGTAATTACAATAATAATCTCAAATAAAATTACTAAAAATGACATCATTAATTTTGGGACACCCTATCTCACAATTAAACCTACACACCCACTACATTATGAATTAGGGTTTATGAGAGCACTCACCTCCATCACCACCCATCCATCTTTCCCAAATCTCTCCTTCAAAACCTACCCACCCTCAAAACCTTGAAAACCCTTTGGCGGCAACATAGCTTGTTTGTTCAAGAACGCGGGTCCAAACATGAAAATTTGTTAACACTTTGAATGGTTAAAATTGTTAACGCTTGTAGAAGTTTTCATTTGTCAAGTTCGGGAATACAGGCCCGGACATTACTTATTTGTTCGGGATGGCGAGAATGCAGGTCCGAACATAGAATTTTCTTAACACATTGAACAATCAAAATTGTTAACGCTTGGAGAAGTTTTCATTTTTTCAAATTCGAGAATACAGACTCGAACATTACTTATTTGTTCGGGAATTCCCGAACAAATAAGTAATGTTTGGGAATGCAAGTCCGAACATGAAAATTTCTCAACACATTGAACGGTCAAAATTATTAATGCTTGCAAAAGTTTTCATTTTTTCAAGTTCGGGAATACAGGCCCGAACATTACTTATTCGTTCGAGAAGGCATTCCCGAACAAATAAGTAATGTTTGGGAATGCAAGTCCGAACATAAAATTTTTTTAACACATGGAATTGTCAAAGTTTTTAACACTTGCAGAAGTTATCGGAAATAGCCCAAATCCATTATCAAGTTCAAAAATTATTCCTTCATCGAGTAACTTTGATAATATTGTTGCGTAATTCTCCGCTGAACTCACAATTTTATAATATTTACCAACAAAACCAACCAAACCAATTATTATAATTTTTTCCCTGCAAGAGAATAAATTATTATAAGAAAACTAAGAAATTATGTGTGTATATATATATCTATATAATAAAGTAGGATGGTTTTTGAATATGTCCTATACGCATTTGTCCTACTAAGACATTTGGATAGCTCAGATCTATTCAAATTATAAAACAACGGCTGAGATATATTTTTCAAAAAATATTCTACGTGTACATTTTCTATTTTTCCGCTTCTCTCTCTTCCTCACCCATCCTTTTATGATCCCATGATCCCACCTTCATCTATCTTTTTTTTTTATTTTTTTTTATTTTCTCTCGTTTTTATTTTTCTCTCTATTTGTTTTTTTTTATTTTCTCATTTTTATTCACTTATTTTTATTCATATTATATGGAAAAGTCTGCGATCCCAAAATTAGGATCCAGATTTTACTGTGTGTAGTGGAAATTAAATTAATGAATTTTATAGTACACAAATTTAATGAATTTGAACAATTAATTATTATTTTTAAATATATTGAATACCTGATAGATTTCATAAATTTAGACCTCATATGAATCTTCAATATCTATATAATAAAGCAAGATGGTTTTTGAATTTGTCCTACATACATTTGTCCTACTAGGACATTTGGACGGCTCAGATCTATTCAAATTATAAAACAACAGCTGAGATATATTTTTCAAAAAATATCCTACATGTACATTTTCTATTTTCCTGCTTCTCTCTCTTACTTTTTCTTTTTCTTACCCATCCTTTTATGATCTCATGATCCCACCTTCATTTCTCTTTTCTTTTTATTTTTTTATTTTCTCCCATTTTTATTTTTCTTTCTATTTGTTTATTTTTTTATTTTCTCATTTTTGTTCACTTATTTTTATTTATATTATATGGAAAAGTTTGCGATGACTCAGATTTGTTCAAATTATAAAACAATAGCTGAGATATATTTTTCAAAAAATGTCCTACATATATATTTTCTACTTTTCTGCTTCTCTCTCTCTTACTTTTTCTTTTTCTCACCCATCCTTCCATGATCCTATGATCCCACCTTCCTCTCTCTTTTATTTTTTTATTTTTTATTTTCTCCCGTTTTTATTTTTCTCTTTATTTGTTTTTATTTTGTTTTTATTTCCTTCTTTTTATTCAATATATTTTACATATATTTTCATATAATGTTTGTATGCCTGTAATACACTAGGACATTACGGGCATACATAAAATTTCCATATAATTATATAAGTAAAAACAGTACTGTATGTATGCCCATGAAAATTGTATGTATGCTAGGCACATCTATCTATCTAGCTATATATTATATAAGCAAAAACGAATTTTCGTGAGAAGTTTTGTGAGAACTCCAAAATTTTATAATAAATTTGTGATTTTATCAAATTAAAAAATAAATTTAAATAGTGTTGGGATTACAGTTATATTCTAATCCTAACATTATTTACACCGTGCCTTCAGGCACGGGCATACGCTAGATATATATATATATATATATATAGAGAGAGAGAGCATACCAACTGTAACAATGGTGGATAAGGCAGCAGAGACAGTAATCACATTGGCTCTTCTTCTTCTTAGTGGGTTTTGTTAGGATTTTTTGGAAGAGCGGTTTTTTTTTTGGGTGTGGGGGTGTGGGAGGTGTACATTCAATGGGTGAAATATTTTCACAAAGATAATTTTAGTATTATTTGGGGGGAAAAGAAATTTTGAGAGTTTCAAAATTTATAAGTGGAGGCCCAAAAAATAGGGGGTCCAAAATAATTCATGGGGTACTAATAGCAACACTCTTTTCTAATAGAGTTTTAATAAGGGTGAATTACATTAACGGTCAGCGTAGTTTGAGACTTGTGTCATTTTGATTCCTAATCCTTCAATTGTGATATATTTAACCATGAATTTTAAATATCGTTTCAAATAAGGATAATTGAAAACATTATTACTCCATTTCAAGAGCAAAGTTGTTAATTTGATAAAATATAAACTAGGTTGATAAAAATAAATGTGAAAAAATTATTTTTGAATTTTTAAAAATTATTTCAACCCACCATGGATAAAATTACATAAAAATGATAAATCTTTTACATTTTTATTTTTTTTATCAAATTAATTTTTAATATGTGTTTGGATGATAATCGTGCAATGATTGGTTGTTTTTGTTGATATATATATATATATATATATATAAATTATCATGTAATAGATGGTTGTATTTATTGTTAACAAATATTTTTGGATGGTTATCATGATGGTTATTAGGTTTTTAATGTGTAATTGATATGTTTAATATATGAAATGTTTTTAATTTTGATTTTTTTGATTGATTTAATAATGACATTAAAATTGTCACCATATTTGACTTTTGAAAAAAAATTTAAAAATAAATTATTTTTATATAATTTTATTTTTGAAATTATTTTTATATAATTTTATCTTCTGAGAGGGTAGAAATAATTTTTTTTATATTTATTTTCGTTAAATTAGTTTATATTTTTTCAAAAATCAAATATGGCGACAATTTTGATATCATTATTAAATCAATCTATTAAATCAAAAAATCCAAAATTAAAAACCTTTCATATATTTAACATATTTTTAAATGATAACTATTTAAAAATATCTGTTAATAACAAATACAACCATCTATTATATGATAATCATAAAAAAATATCAACAAAAAAACCAACTATTATATGATCATTATCCAAACGCATATCAAAAATTAATTTGGTAAAAAAATAAAAATATAAAAGATTTATTATTTTTATATAATTTTATGTTTGATGTATAAAAATAATTTTTTCACATTTATTTTGGTCAAATTAATTTATATTTTATCAAATTGTTTATTTGCTTTTGAAATGAAACAACAATATCTTCAAAATTTAGAATCAAATGTGTTATAATTGAAAAATTAAGGATCAAAATGACATAAATTCTAAATTATAGGGACGGTTAGTGTGACCCTTTAATAAATAAATGTTAGACCGCGTTTTTTTATTTTTATTTTTTATTTTTAATAGGTATAGTATTGAGTATATATATATATGTGTGTGTGTGTGTGTGTAAATTTTATTTATTGACTGAGAATTGCATATACTTTCGGCCTCCCAAGATCAAAATCTTGGGATTAGGGTTTAGGGTTAGGAATCAATTTCTAAAGCTTCAACAGAAAATGATACTTGATCATTGCCGACATAGTATATTTTAGGGTTTAGGGTTAGGGTTAGGGTTATATATTTTTATTTTCTAATAATGATATAAAATTCTGCGACATATTATTGGGAAGAGATTTGACCAATTTGTATATGATAATATGGACTCAGATATTGATACCAAAAGAGCGGCTTTGAAAGCTTCTCCTTCAGTTGTTAGTCTTACATCCCTTACAAGTAGGTGGTATATAGTGTTGGAAATGGTTATAAATTCTGGGTAAAACCAGAATTTTATCCTAAGTTTGGTCTAATATTTAGGTGGGCCCCGTGCGTCGATTTACGCGGGTCAAAGTGGTAACGCGTTCTATGCTGCGTTGTGATTCACGTGGTATATTTGGTTGCTCAAAACCATTACCGAGTGAATGGGAAATTGAAGCCAAAGTATGCTCCATGGAAATGGAGTTTTGGTGGAAATTCCTTAAAGGTTTGAATAAGGCTTGTCCCACATTGATTTGGTGGGAGGTTTTGAAAGGGTTTATAAGGCATGGGTTTGGTACTTGGGGTGTGCCCCAAGGGGTACCCAAGTGTTTTAGAGGGAGAGGTTATGGGCAAAATGGGCTAGACCCATTGGACTCAAAAACCACTACACGCGCGCGCCGCCGCCGTCGGGCGGGCTGGGCTGGGCCTGGGCGGGTGCGTGGTGTGAGGTTGGGTTGGGCTTGTTCGGCCCAATACTAATCTTTTTGGGCCAAAAACATTTGAATTTAATTTTATTAATTCAAATTAAACTGGTTTGGATTTATTGTTCATCCAAACAGGGCCCTTCCCGAAATTAAACTGGTTTGGATTTTCTGTACATCCAAACAGGGCCCTTCCCGTTTTCAAACAGAATTAAACTGTTTTGGATTTATTGTTCATCCAAACAGGGCCCTTCCCGTTTTCAAACAGAATTAATCTGATTTGGATTTACTGTTCATCCAAACAGGGCCCTTCCCGTTTTTGAATCCAACAGCTTTAAATCTGTTTGAATTTCAAACCAAACAGTGCCTAACCTGTTTGTATCTGTTTAATTCAAATTGAACAGGTACAGTACCTGTTTAATTCAAAACCTAGAGCCACCATTCCATCTATAAATAGGACAGCCCTCATTTGGATTTAGTGATCTCAAATTTTCGTCCTTCATATTTCTGAGAACATTCTCTTCATGTTGCTGCATTATTTTCTTGTCAGAGAGAGTATAAACACTTAGTGTGTTCGTTAGGCAAACAATTTGTAGTGCTGCTATTGTTTGTAGTAGATCATTTTATCCTGGGAGATAGACGTCCACATTCTGAAAGCACCGTGGAGAGGACGAATCTGTCTTAAGGACACAGTGTCAAACACTGGACTTGATCAGTTTATAATTCGAAGAAATTAAATCAAGTAAGTTATTTATTTAATTTTATATTATTGTTAGTTATTTAAATCAGATTTTAATTTTGTTTTTGTAACAAAATAAAATCTGTTTTTATTTATTTATTTATTTTTATGAGTTTGATTTTTGTAATCAAACAAAATTCTCTCCTTTCTCTTATTTCTTTATATTCTGATTGTTGTTTAGTACACAACAGAATTTAATTTATTTAAATACAGTGAAGATTTGCCAACATATAGCACATTATTATGTCATGCTTTGTTGTTCTTTATGTTATCCTTCATATATGTCAGCGGCTATGTTAGAGCATCTCTATTTTCATCTTTCTTTCTTTTTTTATTATCAATTTTGGGTAAACAATTGGTTAAAAACTTAATTTGATATGGGATGCTCCAATAGCTTTTGATCAAATTTAACTAGAAGTTTGATTTGGTAAAAAAATTGAATACTTCAATCCTCCCTAAAAAATTTCATCAACAAATCCTTTTTAAAAATTCCAACATTATCCCAAAAGCTTCTTTCATCAAATTGGTGAAAAGTTGGTACGGTTTGATAGATTTTTAGAATTATGATTTGAAAATAAAGTTGTGTTTTGAGTTTGTGAGTTTTAGAATTATAATTTGAGTGTGGAAAATTTGTGTGGTTATGAGTTTGAAAAGTGTTGAATTGAGTTTGAAATTTTTGATGTGACATATGATATTTGATTTAAAAATTTACAACTCATAACCAAACACATAACTCAAAATTCTATTTAAAACTCATAAAAAAATTCAAAAAATAATTTTTATTTAAAATTTAAAAATAACAGGTGCAAAAAAAAAACAAATATTGTTCTGGTCAACGGGCCGGACCTCCCGGGAACATCCGGGAGGATGATTGGATAGACATGTTTTTAAAAGTGGGTGTAAAATCAATTTTTGAAAATTCTAACCAAACACAGCACTCAAACCAAGGTGTGAAATTACGTTTCCAATACTCCACCAAACACAGCCTTATTTTTTCCTTGATTTGACCCGATTATCCGGTACGTGTGCATGTGTAAGCGTCCAACCTTCATAAACTTAGATCTTGGGATATTGGGGTATGTATCCAAAAATAAGATATGGGTATGGGGACTCATTATGAACAGTTATATATGCTAAATATTATACTAATGATTAAGTTTTATAAATTATGTAGAAATGTGCTTGAAATTCAATAGGATTTAGGGAAAAATAGAATTTCTATCTTTCATCTATTGTTGGAGGCTACAAATGTTTTTTTCCTAGCAAATTTCAGTTTCTTATTTATCAAACATTGTAAAAAATTGGAGAGCAAGTGTCCAAATGTCGTATACATATTCCACATCCTTATTTTTGTCATATCTGGTGGACATGGGTACTTTAGAGGAACTAGAAAAGTCCATGTAACACAGGTCATCGGGTCTAACCTTTGGGGTAGGCAACCAAGGGAACTGACTTGGGCCCCTGGAACCATAGTTGCATGAAGCAGGGGCGAAGGAGCGAGGGCCCTTACAGAAGAGTTTAAGGTAGGGAGTGGTGGAAACCCTTAGGTTGTGTTTGGTGGAGTTTTGGAAACTTAATTCTACACATTGGTTTGAGTGCGTTGTTTGGTTACAATTTTCAAACATTGATTCCACACCACTTTTGAAAACATGTCTACCCGGTCATTCTCCTGGATGTCCCCCGGACGTCTGGCCGGTTGACGGGAACAGTTTTTTTTGGCACCTATTATTTTTATATTTTAAAAAAAAATATTTTCGGAATTTGTTTAAAATTTTTTGTGAGCTTTGAATAGAATTTTGGGTTGTGTGTTTAGTTATGAGTTATAAGTTTTTAATCAAATATCATATGTCACATCAAAGATTTCAAATTCAATTCAAAACTCTTTTCAAAACTCATAACCAAACAAATTTTCCACACTCAAATTATAATTTCAAAACTCACAAACTCAAAATACAACTTTATTCTCAAATCATAATTCTAAAATTCTACCAAATGCTACCTTATTTTTTTGCTTTGTATTTCTAAATACATTCATACCATTCTTCCATTAATTAGATGTACTCGCTCATACTTTGCTTATTTTGTAAACTCTACTAATTGACAATAAAAGTTTTCATTCTTGCATGTGCTTTCATGTTTATACAAATGCTATACACACATGTAGAGACTTTGCTTATTTATTTCAATGTCTAGGTGGGAAGATGATGTTTGCATGTTTTGGGACTACAACAGAATGCGAGGATGTTAATGGAACATTCATTAGTACCATTTTAACTTCTGCAACTCTCCTAAGATCACCTATTGATGCAAATGCTATACCAGATGACATTAAGGTGGTTGTTGTTGTTGTTGTTTTTTTTTTAAATTATAAAATACTTGGCATAGTACAATACTATTCAATGTTTTTTACTATTATTTTTTTAGGTGGGTATGACTTACTATTATTGCAGGTTGAGGTCGGTGTTTATGTAATGAATGATAAACCATTTAACGGTCATGTGATTGCTTACGATTTTCACTTCAACATTGCTACCATTAGTATTGAAACAGATGTAGCATTGCCAACTGCAATCATTAGACCCTTGGATGATTCAATCTCAATAGATCCAAGTGAGATCTCTTGTACTGGGGACAATGAGGTGGCTTACAAATCGTTTCAGCTTCATCGTCATTCAAATTTATTTAGACTTTGTCCGGGAGATATGGTTGTAGCCATTGGCCACTCCTGTGGTAGAACCCATGAGCTTATGGCTGCACCTGGCAAATTCAGGTACACAAAGTAAATTTACTTTACATGTTTAAATTTACGTTATTACAATTTTCTTACACAACTGAGAGAATGTAAGACATATCTTAGTGCATGTACAGTCTGTCAAAGATAAATTGTAGACGATATCCAATACCCAAATATTGCATTATTTTTTGTTGATCACAGTGCTTGTAAGTTCCTTAACAATTATTTACACTTGCTCTTTTTTTCTTTCGGTGCAGTCTTGACTGTTGCAAATTTGATTGCAAAGTTCTTTTCAGGGCGAATTGCATTATTACAAAAGTAATAATTTTACTCTTTTTTCCCTCTCTTATATCTATATTGGTTTTGGTTTTAAATTAGTGGTGAATGATGATGAATTTGTGTCTTTTAATTTTTCTTGGTATGCTATACGCTAAGAAGCACGGACACGGGCACAACAATTTTTAAAAAATGCTGGACACGACACGTGGGAGACTTGTACAAAATGTATAATTTTATATATTTATATCTCATAAATATAAATATATCATTTATAAATAATAAAATTTGCAATATAACACTAACTTCTATATATTTATAATGTTTTCCTTTCGTCATTATATGTTAAGTTATTTTTTTTCAAATTTATAATTAGTTTCATGTGTCTAATCGATGAACACATGTATTTAAGCGATGGACATGTGCGGCCTTCAACTGTCCGAGTCTAAAAATATTTGAAAAAAAATAGGGCACGTTTTGTCGAGTGTCGGACACGTGTCAGGAAAGTGTCCAACAAGTGTCGGTGTCTGTAGGACACCGACACGACACGGATATGCCACATTTTTAGAAGTGTTCGTGTTTCTTAGGCTATACATTTAGGGTTAGAGGCAGAGTAGATGTTAACCTGCCCCCACCCTTCCTTGCCCTTATTGGAACGAAGTTGGTAAGAGTTCAATAGGGTTAGGGGCGGATTTGGGATTTCGTTCAAACTCCGTTGGGATTCGGGGCGGAGTTCGCCTTTGCCTTCAAAATCCACTCCGAGTCTGGCTAGTTTATATTATTGTAATACATGTGTAATCGTAACTTATTTCCAACAATTGTTTATATGTTTATATATATGCTGAATGTAGTCCACATTTAGGCAGGCAGTATGTGGTAGAATGTAGAGCATACATGGTGGAGTGCAATCTGTCCCTAGAATGTTTTAGAAAATAATTGATGTATGCTGTGTGGTCTATATGAGTTAATGCACTGTGCTTTGGGTTTTATTTGAGTAGATTGTATGCATTTTTAGCAATCTTTCAACTAATGATATATTTTCTTTGCTAGAGTGGTATCGGAGGACCCCTTATCAATCGTTATGGAGAAGTTATTGGAGTCAATTTTTATGATAGTGTTTGTACCCCTTTTCTGCCGATCAATATTGTTTCCAAATGCTTGTTGCGATTTAAAAAAAATCGGTATGTTCTCCAAATCATCATAGCTTCCTTGTCTGTACTTTGCTTATTATGTGTTGCTAGATGTCCTCAATTATGTCCCCCCCCCCACCCCTCCCCAACACACACACTGCTCTCACAAAAAAAGAAATATTGTAGTCTGGAAGTTTGTTAGATCTTCTGTGAAGTAGGTACTAAAAAATATGATATATGGGAAGCATTATGAAGTCGTCTTAGAGGGTCTAATGGTTTGTGTCATGGCATAGGAAATCCCGTCGACCTTGGCTTGGCATGGAAATGACTAATCTTTATGCGGCAAGTGTTGGCAAGTTGGAAAAGATTATCTCGAAGTTCAATATCTCCAAAGGTGTTCTTGTTGAAGAGGTATGTTCTTTGCTACACCCTATTTTAGATAGATCCTGATTCTTTGGGGGCAAAATCTTTTGGGGAGAGAAATGCTATTTATCGCTTGATTTATTTCACCTTCTTATTTCACTTCTCATGTGTCTCGTGCAATAAAAGCCACTTGTATGTGTAGAAACCACTTTATTTAAACTAGCTTATCATGGTACATAGGAAACCACATTAGAGGTGAAAAGTTTGGTGAAAAAAAACTGTGATATATAGCAGCCTTCTTTTTTGGATGTTCAAATATGACATAAGTACCAGAAATTTGAACACACATCTAGAACATTGAGTTTTTGGTGTCAGAATAACTGCAAATTGCAAAATATTTATTTAGATATCTTGTTTCAACATGGTGTACTTCTCTAGTAGAATGCTAAGTTAAGTGATATAAAGTTCTTTATCTTTTTTCTAGTTTTACTTTTGTGTTGGCATAAAAGCAATGAATTATATGTATATAATTTGGGTTTAATGCACCATTAGGGATAAGTTCACATGTCAAGGTATGGGGTTCTGCGGTCACAGTGTTTTTAAAGGCCCAAGGCGCCGAAGGTCTCTTGGGGCTTAAGCGCAAGGCGAGGGGCGCTTCATTGCAACACGGTGCAGCCTTTCAATAAAAAATAGATATATTAACATAGACTAATGATTTAGATATCAACATAAGCAAAACACAGAATTCACAACTTATAAACACCTAAGACAAATAATTTAAAAATAAAAAATAAAAGAACTAAAGCAAATAATAATTTTTCAATGCCCATAAAAGATCGTATAATTCCAAATGCAAAATAATCAACATTCATCAAAAGCACCAATATTCAAGTTTATTTTAACCATCTCAAAACATCAGAAAGGAGAGGAGGAGAAGAGAAGAAAATTGGAACGTGAAAGGAGAAGGGAGGAAAAAAAAAAAAAAAACCTAACCAAATATATATATATATATATATGAACCAGCAGGCTGGAAGAAGAAAAATAAGGAAAGAAAAAAAAAGAAGATTTAGATGTATTGACCATTTTTTTTTAAAGAGTTTTAATCAAGTGTGGCTGCACATATTCTAGTTGAGAACTGTTATCCACTGGCAGCACATATAATTTCATCTATGAGGCACATTCACTTCAAAATAGGTGTCATAGTGGTGTCGGAAATGGGGACACGTGCCAGACATGTACAAGACTCACCATTTGGCATGTCCCATTTTTTTTTTTTTGGTATGGGACACGGTGGGACACAGCAAGGTCAGAAAGCTCTAATCGAGGCCCTAATCAGAAAGTTGTAATCAAAGAGAAGAGACCTAAGAGAAGCCCTATTCAGAAAACCCTAATCAAAGAGAAGAAGAGACCTAATCTACTATAAGGACAAAAAAAAAGAAGAAGAGAGAAGACAAAAGTGAACTTGCAATTCTGTTGTCGATCTCGTCTCTCGTCATCAATCTCCATTCATCAGACCAAGTGATCTCATCCCTCGCTCTCTCTCTCTCCGTCCCTCCTCTCATCTCTCTTGTTTTTGTCGCGTGTCTCTGTCTCTCTTGTCTATTCTATATATTTATGCACAATAATAAATATATATACAATAGACAATAATAAATATACAACATTTTTTAAATATGATATATATATACAATATTTTTATGTATAATAAATATCATATTGTATTCTATTTTGTTTATTTAAATAAATATATATATATATAATTTTAAAAAAATAGAATTTTAATTATTACAAATACATATATATAATTAAAAAAATAGAATTTTATTTATTGCAAATACATATATATAATTATAAAAAAAAAATTGCCGTGCTCCCCCCTTGTTCATGTCCCTATTTTTTTGAGATCGCCGTGTCCGTGTCCGTGTCCGTGTCCGTGTCTGTGTCTATTCTTCATAGAATTTCATCATAGACCCAAAAAAATGTAAAACTGTTGAGATTAAAACAAAAATTAAAAGGCAAAATATCAATAAAGCATGCTCTAAGAAGCACGGACATGGATACGGATGCGAACACAGGAAACAGCAATTTCAAAAAAATGGGGGCACGGACACGGTGGGGACACGACAATAAAATATGTTTTCATGTATTTTTATTTGCTATCTAGATTAATATTATATCCGCAAACAATAATATTAACAAAAATTAACTCTAATTCCATAATTTTTTTTAAAAAAAAACTTTTAAATTAACGCTTACAATTTATATCTTTTTTATGGATGATCTATTAAGTATTTAAATCTAAGAATAAAATATTAAATATTCAATGTTCAACATTTATCAAAAACACTAAATAAAATGGGGGAAAAGACAACTTGGTATGTCCCCGAAGTGTCCCCGGCGTGTCCCTAAAAATAAATTAATTAAATAAGGGGAACACGCCATGTGGTATGTCCCATACGTGTACCTACCATGTCCGCGTGTCCCCGAAGTGTCCTTGTATCCAATACGGATACGACACTTGTTTTGAAGTGTTGGTGCTTCATAGAGTGTGCTTTTTGGCGCCTTGCACCTTGTGCTTTAAGCCCCCTAGGTGCATGCCCTGGTGCGCCTATTCAAATGCGCTTCGCCTGGGATTGTACAAGTCGAGGCAGCTGCGCCTTGCACCTAGGCGCACCTTTTACAACACTGTGCAGTCATCTCATCTTATTCTCTGTCAAGTCCAAGAAACCATTTCAAACACCTTTCGCACCCCTGTTGGATGTTTAGTCCTTGCTAGAGCTGGTGCCACAGGATATAGTGGCAATAATAAAAGTTCTAAGAGCTTGCGGATTGGTTTTGTTAGGTTTTTATTCTTGGCAATCCTGGTTGACAAAACTCCTTTCAGTTGTACTTGCTTTCGCACTTTTTATTTCAGTGAGGCTATGAGTTTTTAGATGCGAATCCAACCCGAATTATGGCTTGCAGAGAAGTTTGTGACGTTAATACTTTCAACATTGCCACTTCACTGATTATGACGGGGATCGAGCTGCCCGGTTAGCTCGCAGGGGTCCAGGGGGCAGCGCCCCTTGGCGGGTCCGGGGCAGCACCCAGGCAAGGTCGAGGGGCAGCGCCCCCAAAGCAAAATGCAAAATTTCATTCGAAGTGCATGGCCGCCCTTGCTCGCTTGAGCGAAGGAGTTCTCGCTCGAGCGAAGGTTGCGTCTGGCAAAAAACCTAAGAAGGATGAATGTATGCCCGAGCAAAGATTGTGTGGCTCGAGCGAAGCCACTTATGGAAAACATGCGTTTTTGGTTCCTCGCTTGAGTGAGAGAGTCTACGCTCGAGCGAGCTTCGCAGTCCCAGATTTCTATAAGTATTTGTTTTAGTCCAAAACTAGGATTACTTCTTCAGATCTTCTTTTTGGATATTAAGGTTTATATCTGGGGATATTTTGCTGATTTTCTTTGATGTTTAATTGAGTGTTCAACTCATGGTTTAAAAAGTATACATCAAAGGATTGTTTGTTTATTCTAAAAGAGAGAAAGAGTTGTTCTTCAGTGGATTCTGAAGAATTCGAGCCTGAAGCTTTGGTAGATTCTGGAGTGGCTCATCCTCAAGACAATTTTGAGGTGAAGACGGGGCTGGAAGAGGCACATAGGGGTTGGTTCAATTCGGGCGTGGATTCGCTAGGTAATTGAGAGTATACCTATGTAATTCCTTTATATCTTCTTAGTGGATTGTTTTGTGGCTGTTGCCCGTGATTTTTTTATCACAATTGGAGGTGCTCCAATTGTGGTTTTTCCACGTTAAAATCGTTGTGTCGATTTGTCTTGATTGTTTGATTGGGATTGTTTTATTGCTTTAAATTGATACATAATCACAAATCAATATCTAGCGGATTTCTAGATTTTTCAGGTTTATATATAATCCAGGGTTCTGCTGGTTGTGTTGTATGTTTGTGAGGTTTGAAACAAAGCACTTAATAAATATTACTGTAATGACATTTCTGTACTAAAGGTTGTATTTGTATTTTACAATTGCTGGCTATTTTAGAGTTTCAGCTTTAGGCTATTTGATCAAAGTAGTTTAACCTTCCTACATGAAATAAAAAGTAGCAATTATTTATTAGCCTATTTTTAATATTTCCCCCTTAAAACTCCATGCTATTTTCTTGTTTTGTTAATTATGTTCAATAAAATTTTGTAAGTCGTTCATTAGTTTGAAGTGTTTGATTGTTAGATAAGATAAATATCTCAATTCGAATTTTAAAGATGAGAGTTAATTGCCAAGTGTGCATACATATGTATGTGTAGATGGATGTATGCATGCACGTAATGCCTTTTTTAGTTGAGATATTCCTACTAATTGCAGACTGAACTACCTAACCTTCCAAACTATCAAATAGGTTATAAAAGGATCCCCTGCTGAACAAGCTGGAATACTCCACGGTGATGTTATTGTTCAGTGCAGAAAAAAGGTGGTTCAAAGTTTTTTGGAGGTATATCACTTTTATCATTGTTGTTCTTAGGGGGCACTATTGGCATTATTGTAATACTTCAATATATAGAAATGCCCCATCAAAAATGAGGGGAAAAAGATAATTAACTTTGTTTTGTTTTCCTTTTTCTTGTGCTTTTTGTTGCTTTTATAATAGTATAATCCTTTCCTCATAACTATCTTCATTATCATTATTGTTGTCATTATCATTATCGTTAACAATTAGCATATAAATGTCATCCCAACAGATTAGGTGCACAATATCCATTATTGGTGATTTCAGTTAGATTTAACTCTTTTTTTGTTTCCTTGATGCTTGAAGTTTATAACTGGAAAATGCTGAGATTTTGTTTTGGTGGATATCTTGTATTGCATGTGATCTACCAATTGTGCTGTTCACCACGCTTATATTTGCCTATGTGTTTGTAGTCTGGAACAATGTTTTGAAAGCTGGACCGGTGAGCAAACCAGAAAAGGGACCAGATGGACAGATCACCGGTTCAATCATCGGGTCAAAGTGATTGAACCGTGATGTCATAATTAATAATATAATTATAAATAAATATATATATAAGTACTGAAATAAAAATAAAAATTGTTGCATAGTATTTACTAATAATATTTAATAAAGTCATAATTGATAAAATAAAAAATTAGCTTTAAAGAAATTAAAAAAATTTAATATTCAAATTGATTGAATGCTAAATTTAATTTTGGAGAGAAATAAAATTTTCAACTCTCCCTCCAATCAAATATGATTCATATAATTTGATTGAATCCGACATAAAATTTTTAGGTTCTCTTTTTTTTTTTTTTTTTCGGGATAAATAGAATTTTTAGGTTCTCTTTGAACAATCTTTTCCTATAAATGGGAATAGACTTTCATAATCTCTTCAAAGCTTCAATGAGACGACTCCTCATGAGAGGAGACTCTTGAAGTAAGAGTTTTTAGTCAAAATTTTGATATATATATATATATATATATATATAAAAGAAAGAAAGAAAGAAAAGAAAAGAAGGAAAAAAATAAAAAATTTCAACTAGCGGCTAATTGAAAACCGGGACCGGTTCGCCGGTTGTACCACTGATTTTTCCAATTCTTGCAAACAAGCTTGGTTTTTGGCCTACTCCAATTTTTGGGGCCGGAACTAGGTCCGGTCATCAATTCTACTGGTTGAACCGGCCGGTCTTGTCCAGTTCTATAAACATTGGTCTGGAACTTGTGAAGGAAGTGGTGGTGAAGAAAGTTTAGAGCACAGACAATCCTTTGCCCTCTGATCCATCAAAATAGTAATAATAATAATATAAAAGTGATAATAATAAAACTAACAATAATATTAGTACTAATAGTCTTAATGTTATAGTAGCAGCGTCAACAGCATAGCAATAATGATCATAATGGTAGCAGTAGTTATCATAATGGCAATAGGAGTAACAATAATTGTAATAATATTACCAGTAATATAGGGAAAATAGCAAGAAAATGATGTTGGGATATATAATATCATGTCAGTGACAACCTTTCTGGAAATAGCAGATTTCATGAGAAAGGAAAACTAATATCAAAGATGTGGTACCCATCTCTCTCTCTCTCTCTCTCTCTCTCTCTCTCTGAGCTGAGCCGTAATCCATTTCTGTTCCTGATGATTGAAACTTTTTATTCCAGGAGCCCTTCCTGATGATTGAAACTCTCAAGGTATGGGATTAAAATTTAATGGCTGATTTTGTTGACGTCCCAAGCTTGAAGTCAACACCAAGCTATCATCTTTCTCACTCATCTTCTCTTCCTTTCTCAAAAACGAAACAAACCTCTTCCCTTTTCTTCTTTTTACTTAGTGGGCTTTTTAATTAGTGTTTAGACTCCGAGACAGCAAAATGTAAAGTGAGGTTGAAAATGGAAGTGTGCTTTACAGCCAGAGGTGTCACAGCCTTTTGCTTTGTTTCCCTAACTCATCTCTATTTTGCCTTAACCCAGCTCTATCTTTTGGCCTAACCCATCTCTTTGTGTTCACCTAGTCTCTCATCGTCCTTCTGTAATGCCTAGTTAATTTTTGTTGTCAAGCCCGTATAAGTCACCAATTTCGCTATTTTAGTTGTCACGTTCCTATAACTCACTGGTTTGCTGTATCTTGGTGAGGTATAGTGGTGTTCTTTGCAATTTTGTTCTCGGGTTGTTAGCTTGGATTTGGGGTGCTATCACTTGGTCAATCCTTATGGTTAGCTACTTAGATCAAAATGAATTGGTTTGTAGACAAAAAGAACGTTTCTTGGTTGGGGGTTAACTGAATTAGTAAAATTCAGGGTTGTTCATTGGTTAAAAGTCAAAGCATGATGACATCCGACAAGAGTGAATAATTCTGTGATCAACATCAAAGGACTGAAGGCTTATTTGGTGTGGAGTATGAAATCAGGTCCCAAAAGACACACAAAAGATGTTATTCGGTGGTGTCCTATTCAATTAGGAGTATTGAAGCTGAATAATATTGATGGTCATCAAGAGGAAACCCTGGCTAGGCTTGTGTATCATGGCTTTCTAAACAAAATAAAAATTGAAGTGAAATTTTTAGGTGGTTGATCACAGTTAGGGGATTTTGTCCATGTCTTCGTAACATAGATTTCAATTACGCATTAGGTATTCATTGTAACATTGTTGAAAAATGACAAATTTCGTATGAGCTGTCTTGGTTCGAGTGGTTGGGAGCTAAAAGCTTCCTATGTAGGTGCCTGGTCTTGTGATAAGTTGTTAAAGTAGCTAATTGTGGGACCCATTAAGTGGCTGAGTGTCATTTATGGGATGCCTCTGTTGTCTATTGACTGCCAATAACTATTTTGCTTTTTCACGATGAACCTTGTTAATATTTTTCTTTTTAGTTTGGTTTCCTACTATTGCTCATTTACCATTTGCATTATTCTCCCATTGTTGGTTTAATCTTTCTCCTGCTGGTATCAGTTCTATAATTTAATATGGAAAAAGGTTGGGAAAACTGTGGAGGTGATTGTGATTAGAGAATCAAGTGCTGCCCGTTTGTATCTGGAAGTGTTTGTTGATGAGACTAGCGCAGATAAAGTAAATAGGTAAATATTTTGTATGCTTTTTGATATGTCTACATATATATTTATATCAATCTTTAAAATGGGTGTGAATTCATGAGATTTTTTGTGAAACCAAACTGTTTGGTTCTTTCGATTGTTTTATCTTTATATTCGCAATGCGGGGTAAATTGCATCAATCCTACTGCAAAAAAAAAAGGGTTAGAATGTCCTCTGCACACTTTTAGTCGAAATAGTCTCTCTACATATTGAAATTGTGAAAATTTGCCCCGTTAGTCCGTGTAAAATTTACCCTTGTTTTTAAACATGGTGGGAAAATTTTAACCCACATTAAAGTGCAAGTGGGCAGTCCTTGCGATAAATTATAGTGATTTATTAGAAGAGTAAGATTCTTCTTCTTTTTTTAGTATTGTGGAATTTATAATTTATAATTTTTGAGGAATCATTTCGTTGACATGAAGTGGTTTTACTAGCTTTTTTTTTTTTTTTTTTGGGTAGGGAGGTTTTATACTTTATGATTACAATTTTTATGCTTCATTCTGATTTTGTATCATGTAACTTGTCTTCTCATATGGCCAGTACCTGAAAAATACACGTTTGGAAGAATTCGATATCAATGTCAATAATATGTTCTTTGTGCAGTGGTGTTTTGTTGGGCCGGCTCAAGTTTTCACGAGGCTTAAAAGAGAAATTTTATTTGGAGGCTTTTTATATTTAAACTTATATTATCATATTTATTAGTATTTCTGTTAAAAAAACATATTTATTAGTATTTGGTAAATTATTATGTAAACTCACTCTGTGACTAAAATTTGGAGGTTATTTAAAGTGTTTAGATGTGAAAGTGAAGAGAGGATTTGGAAATAGATTTGGAAAGAGAAAGAGAAAAAGTATGTGAAATGAGAATAAAATATACTTACACTTCATTTAATTTCACACATTTTTTCCTTTATATTTTCAAATTTATCAAATTTCTCAACCGAACACAGCATAAAAGTGTCAAAAGTTATCAAATAAATGTTAACTTATAAATTCAATGTGAATACTAAAAAGAGGGGGTAAATCTTATGTTCAAATTGATAGGGGGCTTGCTCCCAAATTTTTTTTTTGGTAAGGAGCTCTTTTTAAGTAAGCTTTCTTAGAGCTTCTCTAATTGTTTATCAAATCTTTTATCAAATTTAAGTAAAAATTTAATCTGGTATGATGCACTTCAATTGTTCTCAACAATTTTTTCAGTCGTCCAACGTAGAGTAAATTTTGATCAAAATCTGGTCTGTCATTCAGTTGTTCCTCCGATTACCCATTTGGTTGGTCGTTCACCAATAGTTTATTTTGAAATATGATGAAAGGTTAAATGTTTTGTCAATTTGATGAAAAATTTAGCACTTCTTTTATTTGATATCATTTTGACGATAGGATTGAAGTATCCTTTTTATTAAATTTAAATTTGATTTTAAAAAAAATATGAGTAAATGTTAAAGACTTAGATTATCTATCAAATTTATTTATTTATTTATATTTATTTAAATTTTTTGAGAAAACAGAAGATAATATCATTTATATCCAAAAAGGAATTATACATTGTTCAGCCTTCTACTAAGGCTGCTTTAGCCAAAACATGAGCCATTGTTATGTCCCATTCCATTTTGCTACTATTTTGCAATTTCTGGATAGAATAATCCTTCGTAGCTTGAATATTTCTTCCCTTAATCCCCCAACTGTCCAAAATGACGCCGTTTTGGACTTTTTTTTTTCTTTGTGTCTGAACCAGAGAGAGCAGAGAGAAGAAGAGGAAGAGAAAGAGAAATAAGGAAAGAGAGAAAGAGAAGAGAGGGAAAGAGGGAATGGCGAGAGAGAGAGGGTCGATCGCCGCCGCCTCCGCCTCCGCTGCCTCCGCCTCTCCTTCTGATCGTCGCAGCCCCCTAATCTCTGCCTCCGATTGTGGGTTTGATTTGTTTCATGGATTTGGCTTGGGTTTGATTTTGTTGGCTACATATTTTGTATAAGTCAATTACAATTCAACGCGTGGCAAAATAAGGGCAATACGGGAAGATTATTCAAGTTTTCGATTGTGATCGTACACGTGGCAGTTAGTATTGGTTTTTACAAGATTTGCGTAGCACTGGATCAGCAAAGAGATGCAAAGTGATATGGCTTCAACGGTTACTCACATTCAAATTCAAAATCAAGAGGGAAGCCTAACTGCAAGTGATGGCATAGTGGAGCTAACTATAAGGCAACATGATCAGCGATCATGGAGGAAAGATTCGACGGTTAGAAGTGCAGTTCAATGGTCATCCTTGAGAAGTATGAATAGCAGAGAAGGTCCGAGAAAAAAGCCTCAGACTCAGATCCAAAAAACCCAGTTTTATTCTACTTTATTTCCTTTCCAGTTTTACATTTCCTGTTTTTTACATTTCTGTACTTTAAAATTCCTGCACTGCACTTCGTTCATAGGAGTAGTTTCAAGTAGATTGTTGCTGTAAACCTCTACGAAGCTGAATTGGATCATTGTAAGTTTTTCATTTTAATGAAATGCTTTAATTGTTCTTCATTTGATTGTTGTTTGCTTAATTCTCCTAAATCAAGCCGCCAGTAAAAGTTCTCTTCATTGAGGCTGAAAGAACTAAAACACAATCATCTGATAATTGGTTGGCAATTAAATTTCTGTAAGGACTGATTGATCCCTGCTGGCACGTTCACAATTACAATAATAACCTTCGAAAGCCAAAAAGCCAACATATATTTTTGGCACGCCCGGTGGGACTGATTGAAATGGCTAGACGTAGGAGACAAGGAGAAAATGAACGCTTGGAAGAAGGCGTGGAATGAGAGGTAGAAATACCTAATCCAGAGGATAATGTGATAACACATCTTGTGGAAACACCTATTTTATCAGAACCTATGGTCGAACAGACCAGCACTTCGGAACAAGTACCACATGTTCATAATATTGGACGAGGCCAAGGAATTGGACCATTCACTGTTCCATCTACTCAGCCAATGAATCCATGGGGTGGCCTAGTAGATGCCATGGGACAGGAGTTAATGAATACAATGGAAAGGTGGGCAACATCCTTTTTGGATCGAATGAATACCCACCAACCAACAAACACATGACATATGGAGGAAATTTCAAATGTCCTTCAGCAAAGATTGACTAGAGATAAACAGCCTATGCAAATTAATGGACATTCTAATGGTCAAACTAGCAATCAAAACTATGAAAGACCATCACCTCAGTCTTGGTATGAGCCTCTTTCGAGGCTTATGGCAAGTCAAAATGCCTCGTTACTTAACAGTGAAGCCATGCAAACTGGTGGATCTGGCTTAGTACAAGAAAATGGCATAAGGATGGTTCCAAATCCCATGTTCGAAGCCATACCTGGCACAAGGGGGTTCACTAACCCTTTATTCGAATTTATACCCGGGGGGTTGGAAGGTTTTCCTGCAACTGGAAGAGACACAACACCTGTTCCAGCACCTTTCGCAGGTCCTTTTGCAGGACAGGCTCAAAGAGGTCATCCATACCCTCAACAGCAGCCAGTACCACAGGGACAACCAGTCCCAAATATACCACCCTATGGACCAAGAGGACCCCAAGCACAAGGTTGTCCACCAAATCCTGTGTTTGTTCCTCCAGTAGTGGTTCAACAGGCACAAAATGTGGTCCCTAGAGATCAAATTGCTGACATTGTTAGAGAGATGTGTGGACCAATGGCTCGGGGGGTTCAGACTCCTGTGTACAGGAAACCATACCCAGAATGGGTAGATAGGGTACATGAATACCCAAGAGGTTTCAGAATACCAGATTTTGCCCTTTTTTATAGGAATGGAAACCAGTCAACGGTTGAGCATATTGCTAGGTTCACGACTCAGTGCGATGAATTTACCAATAATGACTATATGAAGTTAAGATTATTCCCAAATTCTCTTACAGGGGCAGCCTTCGTATGGTATATTAACCTTACACCTGGCTCCATTCAGACTTGGCAACAAATAGAAGAAGCATTTCATGCCCAATTTTTCCAAACGGAGCCGGAAGTGTCCATGGCAGATTTGGCAAGGTTGAGCCAAAGGCTTGAGGAAAAGGCTGCTCAATTTATTGCCAAATTTAAAAGAGCACGAAATAAATGTAGGGTCATCCTACCAGAGCCAGAATTCGTGAGATTGGCCCAGAATGGCTTAGAGTTTAGGCTTCGAAAGAAGTTTGACTCAACTGAG